>OU898278.1:48450532-48504516 GCA_918026665.1 Diabrotica balteata
CATAGCAACAGATTACTAATACATATCTACAAGGTTTGAAACCCAACTTACTTCATAAGTAACTGCAAAATAAAACTTCTTTTATTCCGTCTATAAAATTTCCACTATATATATATATATATATATTATATATATATATATATATATATATATATACATATATATATATATATATATATACATATATATATATTATTATATATATATATATATATATATATATATATATATATATATATATGTATGTATATATGTATACTCATCAGTCTTCTGGGTTGAACCGTGTCGATATCCATTTTGCCGAAGTTTCGACATCCTCTCTGATGTCTTCCTCAAGGCTTCTGAGGTCTCAGTCTCCCGAGCCCCAGACACTACTACACTTGTTCTTGTTGTAATTAGCTACTTTATATATAACGCCAGCTTTCTTCGAAGCTTGAGCCCTGGTCTATCTTTGTACGAGTCATCCATCGGCCGACTTAACATAGTTATAACTTCCAATTCAAAGCAGCAGATCAACTAGATCTTGTTTTTTTTTTTATTTTTAAATTGGCACGTTGAAAATTAAAGTTTCTGTCTGGGCTCCAATTGAACTAGGACCCCTGTAACCTGAACTTACAACCAGCTGAGCAATTAAGCGGACCTATATACTTCTATATAATATATCTATAAGTTCTAGTTCCGTTTCATATTTCCGCAATCATCGTTACTGCAAACGCTGTAAAAGAGTTCGGATCTCATTAACAGAGTTTATAGAACTCTTTGTTTTAACGTCTCTACCTTATAAAGCTAAACTACCCAGTTATTGTAGTTTTCACGAGCATTCCCAGATGAATTTCGAGCTAATGATATTACTCCTTAATGGATTCTTGACCGTCGGGTATTATGTGAAATACTAATGTTATTAGTAACTTGCTAGTTGGTGTAGGTCGTCGTAGATAACTTAAATACACTATAGCCTTTTTAAGTTTAAAATTATTTTAAAAAACCAATACTTTCAAGATTTTAACAAAAGTAAAACAAGTTTAATTAACTAAATATTCACATTTCCTTAAAGAGTTAAAGAGGCAGCTCATTAGTCAGTTAAGTTAAAAGAAAATTAAAATAGGATTAAAGTAAATGAAATTCAATTTTATAAAGGCTTATTATAACAATATTAGGAATATTTTTTGTTTTCAACTGAGCAGAGGTTGGGACACTTGAGCCTGGGAAAATTTTTCGGACCGTGGGAAAAAAGCGGCATCCTTTGATGCCAGGTCTGCAGTTGTGGCACGTGGTAGGTGCGACAGGTGAGAGTGGGAACTTTCTTCTAGTCTTCTTTTGGGGCGCTGTCATGTCAATTTGTCTTCTTTTCATCTGTCATGGCATCTGTCATGTCAGTTCGTCTTCTTTTCGTCTGTCAACTGCCAATTCGTCTTCTCGTTGGGTAGCTATCACGTCTTCTTTTCGACTATACTTTCGACAAAAAGACACGATGATGTACCATCTTTCCAGAGGTATTATTCCAAAGATGAAGATATGTGACTTGCGATATCTACACCTGTTTTGTGGACTACCAAAAAAGCATTTGTTTAACATCGAAAAATGATAGATGTTATAACAAAAATCAAAATAGATGATAAAGATCGGCGTATAATACAAAATTTATACTATAACCAATTTGTCACAATAAGAACAAATCTTGGAGATAAACCGACGGAAGCGAACTAGATTCTGCGAGGCGTTAGACAAAGATGTATACTTTCACCTATATTATTTAACCTATATTCGGAGAAAATATTTAGTAAAGACTTGGAAAATTGCGAACATGCAATTCTTTTAAATGGAAAATCTCTAAACAGTATCCGCTAGGCAGATGACATCGTTAGTTTTGCAGATAGTCTAAAAAAGTGAGTAAAATATTTGGACTACAAGTAAACATATGACAAACTAAGTTAATGGTCATCAACAAAAACAAAATTAGAGACGTCCAACTGCTTATTTAAAAACTCCTTAAAAGCATGAACCTTAATCTGGAAATAAAAATAAAGCTGTTACGATGTTATATCTTCTCGATATTATACTACGGGCTTGAATCTTGAACACTCACTGAAGGGTTGGAGAAAAAACTTAAAGCCTTCGAGATGTGGCTATACAGAAGAAACCTATAGATATCATGGACGAACAAGATAACCAACGAAACTGTACTACGAAAAATGTGGAAAGAAAGGAGATAATGTATAACAATAAAAATAGAAAGTTAGAAAATCTAGGAGATATATTGAGAAAGGCACTAAATACAGATTACTGAAAATAATCCTTCAAGGCAAAATATTCGGATAGCGAGGAATTGAAAAAAAAAAAAGAGTACGTATAGTTTAAAAACCTGAGGAAATGGTTCTCCACAACAATAACAAATAATTATAGCCAGAATGATCGCCAATATTCGAAACAGGTACCGAGTAGGAACTCTTTTGGATAGTCCTATCAGAGAAAATGAATCAATCCCTGCCCTCCGCAGAATCCAGGTGTTTCCTGACCCTGGAAACTAGTAGTTTCTTAGGATCCCTTGTCCAGAATCACGGATAAAGTCCACAACGGCAGCCACGATGGAGAAGAATACCTTTGGTACGGTGTGGATGGCGAAAGTGGCAATCCCTTGATTTTAAGGATTGTATAAAATCACTTACCAACTCGTTTAGCCAGCGTGGTGTTTTAAGGCTAAAAAACCTCCTAACAGGAATATAACGACAAAAGGAATGGGTCCCAGAAAATTAGACATAAAACATAATAAAAATAGAAATAAATTTAGAGAAACTTGGAATATAGACAGAGATAAACTGAAATCTAATACAGAACAATATAAAAGCAAGTTAAAACTCGCGAAAGTATTGAATCTAGATAAATTTAGCTTAAATGAAATTTATGAAGTCATAAAAAAAGCATTATTAAATACAAGCTCAGAAGTAGCAACCGCTAACACAAAACAAAAATACAAAATAAGTGTAGAATCACATCACAAAACATGGTAAAACAAAATAAGATCTGCTGATACAAAACAAAAGAGACAGTGCAGAAATTAAGAAACTTAATCGAGTAATAAAAAAACAGATATAAGAGGTCATTGAAAACATCAAAAAGACCGTATAGAACAAGTCATAGAAAAAAACGGCAGTCTCAATTGCACCGAACCGAAACTAGGAAGGAAAAACATAATAACCATTCAAAATAAACAAGGACAAAAAAGGTAAATCTGATATAGCCAACTGAATTGAAAAGCTCTACGGGAAGTCTGTATCGTTCCAGAAACGATCCTCCTAACTCCTTAAAGCATAACTTGAGGCCGATAACAAACGTCAATTCAGAAGTGATGCCTGAAATAAGCCACGTAGAAATAGAAAGAGAAGTAAAAGAAATAAAAAGGAGTAAAGCTCCTAGAAGCAATGGAATCCTAGTAGAAATGCTGAAGGAAGGCAGAGAAGAAACCATCACATATCTAAAAATACTATTTAATAAAATGTCTATTCGAAGGCAACGTACCCAAACAATGTAATACTAAAACAATACTAATACACAAAAAGTGAGACAACACAGATCTGAAAAATTATCGACCAATTTCACTTCTTTCACAACTTTACAAAACTTCTACAAAGATTATTACAAACAGGTTAACAATAAAATTTAACGGATATCAACCAGTAGAACAAGCCGGATTTAGAAAAGGGTACAGCACCTGTGACCGTCTTTATATTTTAAAATCTTAATAGAAAAGACTAACGAATACAATCTCCGAATATCTTATATCTAGCTTTTATAGATCATGAAAACGCTTTTGATAGTGCAAAACTGTGGGCAATAGAAGAAACATTGGTCAACAACCGGATAGACTTCAGAATCAGAATATTAATACATAACATTTACGAACAAGCTGAAATAATAGTGACAATGGGTAATGAAATCGAAAAAAGACCAGTAAAAATCAACCGAAGCGTAAGACAAGGAGGCAAAATATCTCCAAAAGTATTTACAGCTGCCCTAGAAGATATCTTTAAGTCAATAGACTTGGAAAATAAGGGAATTGCTGTTAACGAAATATACTTGAACCTTCCTAGATACGCATATGATGCAGCACTAATAGCCGACACGTGAAATGCACCGAATAAAATATTTAAGAAGCTACACACAGAATCCTAAAAAAGGACCGAAAATGAATTTTAGCAAAACAAAATTAATCTCAAACAAAGATGGCAAATCTATGATAAATATCCAAGGGACATATATACAACAAGTAGATGGATATACATGTTTGGGCAGACGTGTATATCATGTATGTATATGCCCAAACATATTATAGATTGGTCACCACATGGAAAGAGAAAAAGAGGCCGACCCAGAAAGAGCTGGAGAGAAGGAATAGACAGAGAGATCCGAGAGAGAGGTTTTAGACGAAGATCTTTGGGAAGATAGAGATGCATGGAGATTGGGCATCGGAAGACGTCGGAGGACGTTTTAAACCGATTATATTATATATATATATATATATATATATATATATATATATATATATATATATATATAAATATATATATATATATATATATATATATATATATATATATATATATATATATATATATATATATATATATGGATATACATATCTGAGTCAAAATGTCAAGGTAAGCAAAGAAAATTAGAATACCAAAATAAGTAGATGTATAAAAATGGGATGAGCAGCATTTGGAAGACACTCATACGTACTTAAAAATACAAATATGTCTCAAAGACTGCGAACCAAAGTGTACCCTACCTGTACTTACATATGGAGCTTAAACCTGAACATTTAGTAAAATAAACATGGAGAAAATCAGAAAAACTTAAAGAGCTGTGGAATGACAGATGCTGGGTATCTTACTCACAGACCACAAAACCAATGAGGACATTCGCAATAGAACAAAAGTAAAAGATGCTGTCGAACAGGCAGCTAAACTGAAATAGAAATGGGCGCTGAACACAACAATAGTCTTACGGATGGCCAATGAAATAAAGAAATCGCGAATTGGCGGCCATATGAAGCCAAAAGACCACGAGGAAGATCGTAAATGCGCTGGAGCGACGATATTAAAAGAACTGCAAGACCAATGTGGAAACGTCTTAAAAACAACAGAGATGAACGGTAAGAATTGGGAGAGGCCTATATTCGGCAATCCAAATAGGGAGAAGGGTTTAAAAAAAAACTCGAAACGAATAGGCACCAAAAGAAGAAGATTATGAAATACAAATTTGGCTTTTCAAATAATCTTGATCCATTGCATTTTACTTGGCAAAAGGGTAAAAATGGATTTGCGTCGATCACATCTTACAAAAAAATGGTTCTTCCTAGTTATCAGGAGAGTATATCATGTAAATTTACAAGATCTAAATGTACGCAAATATTCGAAAAATTGTTACGGAGGTAGATGCTATAGTTCTCCCATTTAAAGTAATGAACATGACTGTCTAAATGAATATTTTGGATGTAATATTAAACGATGTCGAGGGTCAAATTATAAATAATATAAATAATAAACTAAAAATTAATGAATATTATTATTACTGATTATAAATTAAATGAATAGTGTTAATATTAATTATATTATTAATTAGAAATTAATGAATAACCTTTTTTGAGCGTATTTTAAATTTACTATTTTACTCCCACCCTTTAATTGAATATTTTATTATTTAATTAAAATATTTAATATTACTGCTTTTAATATACGGTATAAACTAAATTTAACATGAATATTTATTATTTGACATGAAAAAAGTAAGTAAAAAATAAGTAAAATAAAGAGGATTAGGAATAATTTAAAAAGAAATGATCATAGCTACTTAAGTGTAAATTGCAGCCAAAAAAACCATATCGTCAAAGTTCACAAAATTTTGGCCCGACGGGACTTGTAATTGCTTTTTCGATCACAGTCGAGCTACGACATGAAGCGCGACGGGTAGTAAAGAAAAGTTGACACGGCCGCCATTCTTGTGCCTTTCTCGAGGAGAGGGAACGCGGCTACACAAGTTAAGAAGGCCGGCATCTCAGTGGAACTTGAGGCGTATACCACGCAACATAATACTAACACATAGTTTAAGCCATTGTAAGAAAGTGTCTGTAAGAAAACTCTAACGGTTAAAGTATCCTGACTGCCGGTGTCCCCTCACCTACCACAGAGTCTCGGCTAAGCTTCTCATTCGTAGAGGCCGGAATCCCAATTAGCTCCAAGAACACATACATGAACTCTCGAAACCTAAGTGACCTGAAGGGTACTATGGCCTTACGACATGGCGCCCAACTAACAGAAGACACCCACCCACACCCCAGATATGTCTTCATTTTATCCACGTATCAATCAAACTGTGATTTATTCTCTAATTTTACGTGATTCTGTGGGAATATTATAGCATTTATAAAATACTAACATTAAAACCCAACTAAAGCTTCATGTTTTTATAACATTCTGTTTTTTAAATCATTCGCTTATGTTAAATAATAAAAAAGTTAGGTACTTTAATAACTTTCCTTGATTTTCGTCAATACAATATGTTTTTAAATAAGAATGACAAGCATCGAAAAATAAACAATGGATGACTGGGACCAATATTCTGAAAAATCCCTAAGGGAAGATAGACTACAATTTAAAGACAGCAACGAAACACAAAATATAAATATTTTAACTTCGCCCATATGATAACAACGAAAGAAGTGGAAGATGTATGTAGATCTCTAAAAAATAACAAAGCACCGGGTCCAAGTAACATCCCTGCACAGTTAATTAAACACAGTACAACCAAACTATATACAAGTTTAGCCAAACTGTTCCAAAACTACATTAATGGAATAAAACCTAGAGGAGTGGAATACATCATTCATATCCACTATACACAAAAAAGGCAGAAGGGGTAAATGTAGGGTGACCATATTTTTTTAACAAAAAAAAAGTACATTTATAATTTTTAAAAAAATGTGTACACTGCTAGTGCCCTAGGAAATTTTTCTGGTCAAAATTTTACGAATCTTTAATGAAACAATGATAAGAACGATTTTTTTAATCAAACATAAGTACATAACAAATGTATGATAAATTTTAATAGTTAATTTTCTTTCGACGTTCCTTTCTGAACATCTTGATCATCATTTTGGTACCAGTCGTACTTTTTGGAACTATGAATTTCCTTCAGAAGTTGTGGTTTACTCTTTAAGAACTGAAACATTTCATTACACGTAACTTTGAAGTTTGTGTAGACTTGCATGATGGCTTCCAAAGTAGATATTTTCAACTGCGATTTGTTGATCCAATAGTTATTGATATTTGAGAACAACCGCTCAATCGAGGTACTGGTCCCGGCAGACAAAAAACAAACTCACATAGAATTTTGAGATTTTTCAAAGCCCTTTCTTTTTGGAAGATTTCGAGCCATCGATCTTCCGTAGAAATATTTTTCGAATTCCAGTCTGTGATTTTATTTTCTGTAACGTAGGTTCGTATTAGACTAACTTCATCAAACAGTTCGTTCTGATTCAATATCGGACCTACTTAGTCTTTGAAAGCCTCACACGACGATAAAATTTCAGCCCAAGAAACTTGTTTTTTCAAGTTAACTCATCCAAATAGCCTTAGTTTACTAAAATTTTCACTCCAGTTTTATTACAAATATGTTACACAATTTGAATAGAACTGCTTGACATGCGTGATAAAGATATCCCGATAGTTCACACTAAGGTCAAGGTCTTCCATATTTTCAAGGTTTGAAAGGGACTCTCTTACTTTAAGCGGCAAAAATAACTTATTTAAGCGATTTTGAAGCTTATTTATAAGTTCGAAATACTCCAAAGCGGCTTCCGTTGCGCATATTTTGTCACCTTCTACATCTAAAATCACTTTGTGGAAGAGAGACGCAATGTTATGCACAAACCACATTAATGCTTCACTGATTAGGTTTTGAAAAAAACTGTTTTAGAACTGTTGGACAATTATCAATCGACAAAAAATATGCTTTCAAGGGTTCGAACATTTGTATAATTGGTTCAATGGCTGGCATTAGGCTCAAAAATCTTGTTTTTAAAAACGACAACATTTTTTGTACTCGATATCAACAAAATCGCAAAACTGTTTTAATTTCTCCACTCTGACTGTAAAAATATAGAAATACTTAAAAATCATGACCGCAATAACTTCGATGTCTATGGGTAAGACGACCGTCGCATTTTGTAAACAGTTATTAAAAATGTGTGCCACACAACCAATTCCAATCACGGGTTTACCACGAGAAGCATTTAATTTGCTGAATAGATTATTCACTCCTTTTTTTCTCATTCCACCAAAATTTGTATTTATAGTATTAGCAGACATTCCGATTAATTTTTGTAGTAAATTATGGTGGTTCAAAACATTGACCACGTAATCTTTTAACTGCTCTGATGTTTCACCAGGTAAGTCACGTAGCTGAAGTAATTTTACTTGGACACCATTTTCTCCATCAAAATGTCTTACTATTAAGGGTACAACTTTAATTTCTCTATGATTCGACGAATCGATTGTCATGCTGACGAAATTTGCTTTTCGAAGTCTTGGTTCGAGCTGCCGCAAATTTAGGTTCAAAACATGCTTACAATTAGTTTTGACGTGCAGTCTAAGGATCTGAAACTTTGCAAATGCTTAATTTTATGGTAAGCAAAAGTACCTTCCTTGGCAGCAATCAACATATTTTCAGAACTTAAATTTTCTTTTTTAACAAAGGTTTGCAATTTGCTGCTCTCCGAGTTCGCATTAGTAGCCAACATGTGTTTTTTCTTTGACAAATGTTGTTTGATATTACTGCGACCACTGTTAGAAATATCAACATCACTTTTACAAACTTGGCAAAACACAATATGCGTTGAAACCTTTGATTTTTGTTTCATAAAAGGATACTCTGCTTGCAACTCGACGTTAAAATGGCATTTTTTTCTAGGCGGTGACATGATGAAATTGTTTATTTTTCCACACAGCACAAAATAATATAAAAAACGATGAAAAGTGTCGGTAAAAAGTAATCAATAGTGAGCGCATCAATTCGAATCATAATTATATTTTGTTTGGACAAAAAGTAGGACTTAATTTTGTGTAATTAAGAAAAAGAGTACATTTAGGTGTACTTCATAAATTTTAAAGTACAATAGGACAGCGTTTGAAAAGAAAGTACTGTCCTACTAAAAAAAGTACATATGGTCACCCTAGGTAAATGTGACAATTACAAAGGCATTGCCCTGACAAACTCGGTCAGTGCAATATACGAAAAAATAATTAAATCAGAATATAAAGCGAATATAAAGACTTAGAGGCTGAGGAACAGGTGGGATTTGGGGCAGGTAGATCTACTGCTGACCATTTGTTTGCATTACACAAAATCATAATTATCAATTAGCCCATATTTGTCCACTACTGAACGTAGGCCTCCCGTAAATTTTTTCACTTATTTCTGTCTTGAGCTTCTTGCATCCAGTTTGTGGTGATGCGCTTGATATCATCCGTCCATCTAGTCGGTGGTCGTCCTCTGCTTCGATTTGCATTTTGCCTTTGCCAACACACTGATTTAGTTCTTCACACGGACGTCAGTTGGTTGAGTCGCAAAAAATTCCTAGAAAGGTTTCAAGAATTATTGCCCGAAATAACAGCTTTTCTAGACGAAAGAGCTGAAGACACTCAGATTTTGAAAAACGAAAAATGGCTAAATAATTTGGCATTTTTGACTGACATCACAATGTACTTAAACACCGTTAATTTGGAGCTTCAAGGTAAAGGAAAAAACTATTATTGAGATGATTAGTGCAGTAAACGCATTCAAAAGTAAATTGAAACTTATGATAGATCAACTGAAAAGAAAGGATCGGAAACATTTTCGTCTTTGAAAGCAAGGATTACTCAGTTGAATTATGATACGTATGAGGCTGAATTATCAAATATTTTGGGATAATTCGAAATGCGTTTTTATGATTGCAGTAAATTGGAAAATATGGCATCATTTATAAGTTATTCTTTTTCATGTAAAAACATTGAGGAATTAGCTACTGAAATAGCAAGTCAGTTTAATATGAACTCATGTTCTGTTGAAAATGAGTTGGTGCAGATTATATCAGATATACATCTCAAAGCTACAGTATCTGATACAAATTTCTAGCGTTTTATATCTGAAGATAAATATCCGAATGTAAGGCAAATCGCCCTTCAACTGACGGCATTTTTTGGGGTCAACTTACTGTGTGCGAGTCTGCATTTTCTGAAATAAAGATAATTAAGTCAAAATATCGCAATCGACTAACTGACGATCATATGACATCATGCTTGCGATTAGCACTCAGTGGTTACGTACCATCTTATGAAAAGTATATGTAACTCTTTTGTTTTGTAACAACAAATAAACTCGCAATTTCGAATAACTATGAGTTTTTTCATTGATATTGTAGAGAAGAACCTAACTAAACATAACCCAAACATTGAGTAAAATAATGTACCTATATTGTGCAGAAAGCCACGCCCTACCTAGGTAGGTAGGGTGTATCGTGTATGTGCGACAACCCTGCATCACACACACTTGCAGTCTCTCAGAGTCAATCGTAAGTAGTCTTAAAATATTGAGGTTAGATCGCCAGCAGTTTAAGTTTGAGCACCCCTGGTCTGGATACTATTCAAGTCACATTCCCTATTAAAGGACATTCGTATCTAGAATGTGGTAAAAACATATACTTGATAAATTTGAAGACTAGGATGGAACTATCCGTAGATTGGATAAATGTGTTAAAAGATGCAAGATAAAAGCCGGAACAGTTCAAAGTTATAGACGTGGACCAGACATTAACGAAACAGTGTTCTACTTTTCTGCAAGAAAAATTTGTCCAATAGCTCTACAACAAGTAAGGGAACTTCGATTGATGAAAGAAAAACTCGGATTGGTTTTTTACCGAACTACTTATAACGGCACTTGGGAAAGCAAGCAAATAACAGGTGAATCAATCAAATCTGTTGTTCCAAGAAAAATGAAAGATGGCGAATTTGAGCTACGAAGTCAAGCATACCATGGACCATCACCAATTTCCCAGGCTAAGTACAACGATTTACAAGTGTTTAAAACGATTTTGTCTTCCAAATGCTAAAGAATTTTATGAAACATTGCTATACAAATGAGAAATCTCTGTGTACGCTTATGTCGAAAATGGACATCGTTGGTTTTTAACAAGTTATTTGTGACACTAATGTGATTTTTTATTTTTTCAACAAAGTCTAATAATGTTAAGTTCGTATGCTTTTGTTTAGATATTAACAATATAGTACTTAACTACTTAAACATATTGGTATGCAGTTTTATTTATTTCTAAGATCATAACCAGAGGTTTAGTAACGTTAATTAACTTTTTTTTGTAAGTTACTTTTGTGACATCGTTTGTTTTTCCCCCTTACCCTTCACATATTTTTAGTAGTTTTACATTTATGTAGTGTGCGGTTATAGTTCCTTATCTAATCTGTTATATAAATATGACTGTCATTTATATTACGATCGTAATAATAAAAAATTCAAACAAAAATTATTACAAAATCTCACTGCTAACACTACACTTCTCCAGGAAATTAACGCACTACTTCAATAAATCAATTTTATTTGTAAACAGGCAAAGAATAAAAAATAAAACTTCACCAGATATATTCTACATTTTATTAGTAATTATAACAATTTGTCTAATCATCAGAAAATGTTGAAGTACAGGAGAAAAAAAAAAATAAAACGAAAAATTCTAAAAAAAAATATGATAAGAAAAATAAACTAATATGAGAAAGTCTAATTGCCGTATTTCATTTTGGTTTAGTTCTTTCAAAATCTGGATCAGCCTCTCTCCCACTTCCTGTAAGTTGTTTGGTTGGTTCGGTGTCGCTCTTAATCACCTACCAAGGATTTCCGAAAGATTTTTAATCGGATTTAAATTCGGACTATGTGCTGGCCATTCCATAGTATTTATTTCTACCTCTTTTAAATAATTTCTCACGATCTGTGCAGCGTGAGGTCTGGCATTATCTTGCATTAGTAACAAATTTTCACCGATATAAGGAACGAATGGTACTACATGTTGCTCTAGGATCTCCAATATATACCTTCGGCTATAACAGTTCCATTTTGTATGACCACTAGGTCCGTACGTGCGATCAAAGAAATACCACCCCACACCATAATGGATTCTCCACCAAACAATGTGGTGTGAGCAGTTACACTGAGCATATTGTTCGTTTGGTCCGATTTCGCAACACAAGAATACCTCTGTCGTTATTGTACAAACAAAATCGGGATTCATCAGTAAATAGCACTCGTTCTCAGTTAGCCTTTAACCAAGTGCCGTGTTCTCTGGCAAAATGTAGTCTTCGATGCTCTGCAGTTAATAGAGATCCTCGGGTGGCAATTCTAGGTATTAGGTTGTATTTCCTAAGTCGCTGACGCACAGTTTCAGTACTAATTTGTATAGCATGCACGCCTCAAAGCTGAATTTGTAGACCTTTATGTGTTACAAAACGTTGTAGAAATGCAGAAATTCTTAAAAATCGATCTTGAATAGGGGTTTCTAGGAATCTATCCAACACCCGTGAGACGGATGTGTGGGACACAATAAACCGACGAAGAATTCGAATCTTGAATTCGAAGCTCAATAAAATTCGTGAACACTTGGAAATTACTTTATTTATAGAATTAGTACATTTGTTGCTTCTTTTTGTTTTTATTACAAAAAAACTATAGCGAAAAAACACAGACAATAAATAAAGACTGTACGAATAGCATATACAAAGGGCTTAAAAAATATAACATTACAATGGAAATTTTTATTAACGCTAACAAAATATTTTAATATTTCAAAGTAGTGCGTTAATTTCTTGGAAAAGTATATATTTAAGTCTCCTATTAAATTATTTTTGTCTATCGCCAAATTTAACAAAAAAAAACAATTTCGTTCTAGTTTTTCTAGTTCAATATTTTAAGTTATCTTGGAATTACCCATTTATACTCCTAAACAATATCTGAAATTTATATCTGTTATTTAATTCAGGCCCAATTTTTCCTTAAAGTTTATTTTACATGCATTTATATATCGCACTGATAAAGATATTTTGACATCTAATTCAAATCCCTACTATACTAAGCAACCGCCTTTATCCCCATAAAACCTTTTGAAGAAAAATCCTTCCAAGATTTCTTTATTCTGTAAAAATCCATATTGTCACTCTGACAGCCTCTGGCAAACGAGCCGGCTTACGAAAAAATGTTGCGTTTGCTATAACGCTACTCCGTTTATCCCGTTCCGGATCCGGACTGGATGTGCAGTTATTTTCCAGGCCGCAAAATATCTCCAGGATGGGTAATCATCCGAAACAAAAGCTAGTCGACAACCAACCGTGATAAAGATCACAGAACAGGGATGGAATTGCCTTTGAGGGTAATTGCTTAAACGTGGTTTCAGTTGAAACTCTAATCATTATACTTATATTTGAGTTAGTTTAAGCAATATATCAGGAAAAGTAAAAAATATATTATTCAGCAACTGTTTGCGGGATTTCAGACTATTACAATTTTTCTTGCTTGCTTAAAGTAGCACTTTTTCACTTACAGTGCGGAAAAATAAAAAAAAATACAAAAATGTATATGTATTTTGTAGTTTTCAAACGTGGTTATTGATATATATTGAGTTAAATAGCTTTATTGATATAATAAACAAATAATAAATAGCTTAGACTTGTATTAATATCAAAGAAAGCATATTATCACCTTACTTAAAACAAGGCACGCCCGACTATCTTTGACATTCGGCATATGTCATAACTCGCAGGGTAAGCTCCGTTATTCACAACATTCCTCCCCTTTAATAAATAAAGTTATTGGGCGGTTTCACGGCTCTCTCATATCTGGTATCCAGTGGTAAGAATGTCTGCTAAGTTTTTAAAAGAGGGGAAATTGGGCTTCTAGATGTTGTATCAGTTTGACTTTGCCTAGGTGAATTACTAATAATGGTTGCATTATTATTCCATACATCGTAGCAATATGTTTGCCACAAACTTGGCCATTTGTATTATACAATTTAAAATTTCAAATTGGTTGATTAGAGTTTACAAAATTACCATTTTCAGATGGTCTCCATAAATCATACCTGGTTTGAGGTCTAATTTTAAACATACACTGGGCTGGAGAAATGCGTGTTATAGTAGAAGGAGTATTGAGGTAGGTGAAAAGGAAATTAGTTAACTTAATTTTCATAATCGATAATGTTATATGTCCTGAACATGAAAATAAATTTCGCTCTAACGCATTCTTTACTGTTTGGACTCCGCTCTCTGCTAGAATATTTGATTGTGAATAATAGGGTATGGAAATTAATTGGTTTTATACCATTACTTTGACAGAACACAAACTCAGCTAAATTAAAAGAAGTCCCATTATTATAAACTGGTTCTACTGGTTTATAAATAAAATACTAATCACTGCATTGCAAGAAATTAAATGGTTGGGAAAAGATATCCGGGACACTAAAAGACACACTATATTCTATAGTGGTAAAGATGAAGGAAATAAAGAATTCGGAGTAAACTATATCGTAGATATTAAAATAAAGCACCTGAAAATAGACTTTCTAGTCATCAATGAAAGAATCTGCAAGCTTAGGATAGTAAACCATATAAGTATGGCATGGATGTTTATAATCTCTATAATCTCTTTATAGATTTTAAATAAGCCTATGATTCAATAGATTGAACAATTCTACCTAATATATTATATTGGAATCAAACTGCCAAGGTAAGAATTGACAGCCAGTACACCGAAAATATCAAAATACAGAGAGGAGTCCACCAGGGTTGCGTGCTGTCCCCACTACTTTTCAATGTCTACAGTGAAGCGGTATTTCAAGAAGCGCTCTCAGACTCAATAGAAGGTATATCTATTAATGGCGAAGTTTGAATAACTTACGTTTTGTAGACGATACCGTAATAATTACGGATAACAACAATGATTTACAGAACGTAATGCAACGCCTTAATGAACGCTGTCATGAGTACGGACTGAAGATAAATTTAAAGAAAACTAAATGCATGATCATAACTAAATCTGCACATGCAAATATCCAATTGACTATTGAAGATACTGCAATTGAGAGTGTTAATAACTATAAATACTTAGGAATATGGATAACATCAGATGTAGATCAAACCAAAGAAATTAAGACACGTATTGAAATAGCACGTACATCATTTATTAAACTTAAAAAGTTTCTTTGTTGTCGGGATATAAGGTTAGAACTACGCCTGAGAATGCTTCAATGTTACGTGTTCTCTACTCTTTTGTATGGTCTGGAAGCTTGGACACTAAAACAAGTTCATCTTAATAAGTTGGCCGCCTTTGAATTTTGGTGTTACAAAAGAATCCTTCGAATATCATGGATTCAAAGAATGTCAAACATGGAAGTAACTAGAAGGATAGGAAATGAGGCGGAAATAATATTAACTATTAAAAGACGAAAACTTGAGTACTTGGGACATGTGATCAAAGGGCAAAAATACGCATTATTACAACTTATTATGCAGGGCAAAATCCGAGATAAGCGAAATGTGGGAAGACGAAGAATATCCTGGCTTAAGAACTTAAGGGAAAGGTTTGAATGCAGTGGTGCAGAACTTTTTAGAGCGGCAGTCAACAGAGTCCGCATAGCCATGATGATTTCCAACCTTCGATAGAAGATGGAACTTAAAGTAGAAGAAGACTTAATATATTGGAATAATTTGGCATACCAACAAAATTAATACGACCAGTGCAAATGACAATGACAGAAACAGAAGCACAGGTATGTATTCAACGACAGATCACTGATGCGTTTACGATAACGCATGGACTGAAACAAGACGACAGACTGGCTCCAACGCTCTTTAATCTTGTTCTTGAATATGAAATTAGACGGTTGACGGTGAGCAGAAGTAACATACAAACAAATCTACCCAATTAGCAGTATACGCAGATGATATAAACATAATAAGCAGAATTGCTTTATTGACGATATGAAACATGTGAATAGATTCACATACCTAGGAATGGATCTGGTCGTAAGCATTGAAGAAGAACCAGAAATAAATAGTAGTCTTGTGCTGGCAAATAAAGGCTATTTCGCTGCGATGGCTCACATATTTAAATAGCGGGAAGTTCATCGGAAAACAAAACTCCGGTTCTATAAAACAATAATCAGGCCCATAGTAAGTTATGGTTGTGAAACATTGGTGGTAACACAGAAATATGCCAATGCATTAGATGTCTTTGAAAGAAAAATATTACGTAGGATACTGGGCCCAATAAGTGAAAACAACAACCAGCGAGTTAGGTGTAATAGAGAAATATATATAGGAGTAAAATGCAGGGAAAAGAGATTCCGATCTGAAAAGAACCTAAAAAAAGAGATGAGGAAGACGAAAGACTAAGAGATAAACGAGTAATGATGCCAGGAACTTCCTGGGAACACGTTCATGGAAAAGAACGGCGGTAAATCAAAATGATTTGAGAAGCTTGTTGAAGGAGGCCAAGGTCCCATTTGGGACCTAATTATATATACCTGATTATAGTGCCATTAGATGGATGGAGTTCTACTGGTAATCCAATAATGGCAAAAACTATTATCTACTAAAATAAAGAAAGAAAAGTTTTGCATATGAAAAAAATCAACATTTACCCTATAGAAATTATGGGATTCTAATGCATATGGTATGTCACTTGACCAATTAGGAACATTCTGAATAGATTAACAAATGGTAAACGATTGAAAAAATGAATCTATACTTTTATTTATTTCAGGACAGCAGCAATAGGATCGTATTATTATTTTTAGTCTTACTATGCCTGTATGTTGTCTATAGAACAAATTAAGTCATCTAATCCTGAGTTAGAATAGAATTACTACTTTAGTGCCTAAAACCAAACAATCCCGTTTAACCTTAAAGTAATTTCCAAGTTTAAAATATGGTTTTAAAGCATCTACCTGAACATGGTTTGGCCATCCCGATAGGATTAAGTCAACTACTTTGGACAATTAATTTTCCTGCTTAGTTGCTTTGCTATATTTTATAGTCTAAAGGAACTTCACTTAACATGTTAAATGAAAATATTTTACCAAATTCTTTAGTACTATCCCTACAAGATAAACAAGAGAGTAAATGTGCATTGAAAACAGAAATAAACTTTCCTTCTTATTTTCTATTGTATAATCATAGATGGCAAATCCCAACGCGAACGTGACTGGAATGTCTCTCTTAGCTTCAAAATATATTGTAAATGCTGATGATCACGAGCAAAGGTGAACTTTTGACCATATTTATTGGTCAATCAATAATTAATGAAACTTACGAAAAGAAAACATTATAGCTAACGCTTTCCTATTTTTATTTGAATACTTTTGTTCTACAGATCATATAGTTCCAGTAGCAAAACAAACAGGCCTATCCTTCTTATCAACTCTGTGACTCAGTACAGCTCCTATTCCAAAACTCCTACTATCACAAGTCACAAGTGACATATATTAAAAGAAAAGGGTTATATAAAGTAAAGTACTCGGTTTGACAAAAGCAGTTCCTTATTGCTGTTAAAAACTTTCTGACAATCTGTTTACCATACAAAATAAACGTTTAACTCAAATTACTTGTACGATATTATGTTCTGCTAGTTCATATGACAGTATAGACAAAAATTTAGAATAATAGTTACGAAGACCTAAATATGATTTCAGTTTCGTTAAGTTTTGTGGGGGTTTAGCTATCTAAATGGATTCAACCTTTTCTTCTGTAGGGTGCACCCCTGTTGGAAAACGTAATTAAACAAACTCTAGTAAGAAACTAATTGCACTAAGAGGGGTAGACATCTGTGAACGGTGAAGCTGGGTGAATAAGGGTAATTTTTAAAAATTAAACCTTATAAGTATGACTTAATATGATTAAGATGAAGGAAAGAGAAAAGGAGGAAGTTAGGATGATGGATTCAAAAAATTCAAAAAAACATTTAGATCTGCATAAAAAGTGATAACCCAAACTAAGATGCTAGCCCAAATGATGGATTTACTGAAAGAACTGGGGATACAAAGGAAATAAAGAATTAACAAAAAACACAGGAGGAAACCATGAATATACTAACTGAAGAACTGAATAAGCTCACAAAAGTACAAAAATAGTATCAAAGGAAAGAGGAAAATCAAAATTAGCTAATGAAAAAGCGTAAGAAAAAGTAAATCTCTATACGAATTTAGCACTGTGTCTAAAAGGATTTGATAGGTTTTCAGAATGATTCCAAAATGTTACTTGCATCATTATTATAATATCAAGACCAAAAACTTGTAAAAGCAAAATGCACTAATTGTAGTTGGACACTAATCTA
This sequence comes from Diabrotica balteata, assembly GCA_918026665.1. Taxonomy (NCBI): domain Eukaryota; kingdom Metazoa; phylum Arthropoda; class Insecta; order Coleoptera; family Chrysomelidae; genus Diabrotica; species Diabrotica balteata. Next base: position 48,468,956 of record OU898278.1, read on the forward strand.
AATAATGCATACCAGACTCACGTGATTCGATTTCCATATTCTTCAATGTACATAGAACTGCACTTGGTCTCTGTTGTCATTACAAAACACCTACAACATTACTGTAGGTGACCAAATTTTGAGAAATAGATAACATTAAGCTGCACTGCATGCCAGACGTGAGGATTCCCATAAATACGTCATTGAAATCGAGGACAGAGATTTGGGTGGTGCACAACAACATGTACATTGAGGCTGACAAGAATGAAGTTCTGTCTTATTTACAGATAAAGCTAGCTACCCTAATACAGAGTTTTAAGAAGACCTGGTTGACAAGAGAGACTTGGAAATGTATAGGGTTGTCGTCCATTTAGTGATTTAAAAGTTGAAATGTGGACTGGAATAATTTTCCATTATTAAACTGTTCCAGCTTTTATGGAATACATTTTATATCAATATTAATAAATTAATCTTATTTAAGAACATATTTTCCTTCCATTTGTAACTGCTGCAGGTCGTGATTTGCATTATGTAGGTGAATGCAAGGCAACATACTGCAACAATATTCCACTTTTTCCGTGGCCAGCATAATCGCCAGATCTTAATTCCATTGACTACGTATGGGATATGCTTCAGAGATGGATTGCTCCTCATCTGCACAATATTTATATTAGACGAGATCTTCAAGATCTTCTTACGCAGGAAGTGATTGTATATTGCCTAAAAACTGAATTGATCAATTATTTTAAGCATGCCAAGGCGGAGCATATAGAGAATGGACACATATCCAACTACTGTGCACGACGGCGGATATACTGACTTAAGTCTTCCTCTATGCTACGCTCTACATCAGCAACAATTTCTTCTGCACGCACTGTGCGATGTCTCTGTGCATGCATATTACCATTCATAGTAATAGATGTGTGCAAAAATGTTTCATGGTTAATCAAATTAATTGCTTTGATGGACGTTTATGTTGACCATAACATGGACGTAGTGCGCGACACGTATTTTGAACAGAACCATGATTTTTAAACAAGCGTTGTTCAGTCGTTAGGTTATTCATGCTGCAATGCCAAACTAAACTAAACATTATTCGCTTAACAGCTTTTAAAATGGCTGCCAGTTATAAAAGTATTGCAAACTTACATTTATATACCTCTAAAAAAAATACCCTTTACTATAAGATTTTAGATAGTAATTAAAAGAAATTAATATCAATACGCCTTGTTAGTTGGGTAGTCGATGTTTGACCAGCAAACGAGAAAGACATGTTCTAGGCACCCATTTATCGTGCTAGTTAAATAGTAATTATTGAAGTAAAAAACTAAGTTAAAGTGATTTGTATACTTAATATTGAAATCGTGAGCAAATAAAATATAATTTTTTCATCTATTTGGATTTAGATATTTAAGTAAATCACTGCAATTAGTTATAAGTATTATCCAATTTTCATGAGCTGGTATCACAGCGAAAGCTGTAAAACAGCACCTGTTTTAGTCGGATTTTAAACCCATTTAAAATATGTTATATCTCAGTCAGCTACCACAAAACGCATCATACTCAAAAGCAGTTAATCAACCACTTAGTATATTAAAGCCAAACAGAGATCAAGATATTCTATTTAACACTCTAGAGAATTGTACAATTAATGAATATCTTGAAGGATTGAGTCAGCATATAGAATCAAAAAGCATAATTTTCGCATCCCATATATCAAAGGATAGAATATGCATATATCTATCATCTAAAAATCTAGTAGACAAATTTGTAGCAGAAACAAAGAGGATAATAGTAAAAGGAAATATACTAGAAGCGAGAAGATTAATAATTCCATCAGTCCGCTTAATTTTGTCCAATGCATGTCCAAGTGACCTTCTAACTTAATAATGGACAAAATATTAAAACTAGGTTTAAATCCTCTCTCAAACATATTAGATCTACGGATAGAAGCAATCAATCTTTGACTTCAGTCATATTCTAAGCTTCCGAAGACAAATTTTCGTTTCACCTTTTCCAGACAACTTTGTACTACCTGAATCTTTTATCATCGAACTGGAACAAATATTATACCGCATATTTAAAGCCCAAAACGAACATGTTTCAAATGCAAATTAACTGGACACCAGGCAGATAATTATCCAAATATTTCACCTTCTAACCATCCTCACAATGATAGTGCAAAGCAAACAGAAATGAGACAAAATTCATCAATAAATCATACTCAACAAGATAATCTACAAAATACTCCCTTCACACTTACCACGTCTTCTCAAACCACATGAGATACTAAATTTCCAAACATTACTAAAACCAGTTAGAGAATATGTAGAAAGAGAAAAGCAATTGTTAAGCTTCGGTCAAGTAGTGGATCTATTCGAAAATATACAAGGATCAAAAGACTTACTCAGCATAACAAAATTGTAATCAGAAAACTCTCATACAATTATAAAGTTTCTAACGGAATTACATCCATACTATATCGATAAAAGAATGAAAAGTAAAGTCACCAAATTAATACGAAAACTTGGCAAACACATATGTTTACTCTCTGCAGTGAAAACTTCATTGTTGGAAGAAGATTCCGACTCATCGGTAAATAATTCCTCTGAAGAATAATACGTTTGTTTCATTACATTTAGATATACAAGGAAATGAAGAAGCAGATGAACTAGCCCGCTTAGCATCCTTTAGCTAGGCCATTCTAATTAATGAGGTTTTTTCTGGTGACTTCAAGTCAAAAATAAAATATAAGGTTTTGAGTGCGTGGTGGAATAAGTGGAGTGCATCACCAGGTAAACTCATGAAAATCGAACAATTAGTGAAACCGTAACTCTAACCCACTGCGAATAGACATGACCAAGTTATAATAGCGCATTTGCGGCTGGGACACAGTGATTTGACACATAAACGCCTCTGTGAGAAAAAATGTGTGAGAATTGTCAAGTAACACTCTCAGTGGAGCATATACTAACTCGGTACAAAACATATAAAGCAGCAAGAGGGAAGCACACTGTCCCAAATAATAGAAAGGGAGCCATAGGAAAAAACATTAACATTAAAAAACGACATAAGTTATCTTAAAGACTCAGAAGTGTATCAGTTATTGTAATTTTTTCTAACTTTACCTGTACTATATTTTTTAGATCCCTATTTTTAGGTAATATAACCATTGTGGTTGCAGCGTAAATAAATATAAAAAAAAAGTTAAGGGATTCTTGTACAACAGGACAATAAAATAAATACGAAATTTTAGTATAGGTAAGGTCATTTTTATTTACAATTAGAATATCTCTTTTTGTAACTGAATTTTATCCCATTTTACTCAATCACCAAGTCACTGGTTTCCTTACTACTTATTCTATTTATTTGATTGACTTTAATGACTTCTAGTGTATTAGCTATCATTTGCATATCTTAATTTATTTAGGATATATCCGTCTCTCTAAGTGTCATCTGGTGTTGTATCGAATTTGTACTTAAATAATTGGTCTACATGAATACTAGAATAGAGGTCAAAAAAATATATCCGATATTCCCTAGTTTACAGGAAACTTGGTTACTTGATCGCTTGTTCATGCTGATGATTACGATTACTCTGAGCGTTTGATATCTAACTATATCTAATACATTTTATAAAAATTAAATCATGTGCGAGAGTGATAAATACAGTGAACTTGTATTTATAAATCATTAGTTAGAATAAAAAGAATAATTTAAAATATGTAAAATATACATATTAGATTAGATTATACTCTTAAATAGTAAAAGTTTCTTTACATTAAACAGTACGCATGTGAGTTAACTTGATCTGTCGTTAACGAAAACGTTACGAGATACTCATTTCAGGATAACTGAATCCTTTAATGGATTTCTTGAAATACGGTCCATGTTAAGTGTACATAATATCCGTGTTACGTATACACAAAGCAGGAAAACAATTTGTTTAAGTACACACAGTGTCAGTGTTTAACATATTTGACATGCCTATCACGTGTCAATTGATTTTCATAGCTAACGAATCTTGTTTATATTGCAGTATTAGCATCATATTTAAATAAAACTTTGTGTTTAAATTTAAATATTTTTGTAACTTACACAAATTTTTGTTACCGAGATGTTATAAATATTACTTTTACAAGACTGTTACGAAAACATCAATCTATAGCAAGATCTTAATCAGATTTAAAGCTTGTATATAATAAATTTCACATTGTGTTTAGTAAAGTGAAGTAAAAAACACAATTTTAATTGTGGTGAAAGGGTTTGTTGGTTAAGCCATAAATAGAATAAACGAGAAAGGATGTCACCTAAGGTTACATTATCAACAAACAATTTTGGCAAAAAAGGGCAAAACAAGTACACAGAGTGGCAATTAAACATGTACAGAATGTAACAATATTATCCTTAGTATCCTATGGTAACGCTTTGGGTGCCAGGAGTAACATAGGTAATTGTATGTTACTCCGGCAATTTTTTCCCCCTTTCTTTTCGTCTTTATAGAGGGGGTCTGGAATTTTCAAAAGACATCTCAGTCCAGGACGCCCAGGTACTTTCGGTGATAGTTCCCGAGGTACTTTAAAATGCCCTTTCGTCGCTGAGTCTAAGCCGAACACCTACCTACTAAACCAGGCCCCCCTCTGTCATCGATGGATCCGGAAGAGGAATGGCTGCTGTAAGTCTGGCATTACTTCCGAAGCACTACTTTTATTCATTCATTCTCCATTCATACACATCCACACTCTATCCATCGTATTCTAACATATACAGTCTGACTCACTTTTCTAGCTTCACCATTTAGCATCTTTCTCTTAACTTTAGTAAAGTAGTTCGTTAAATGCCTTAAGTCGTGACATATTTTTTAATATGACCCACCATCCAACAAAAAAATTCTAAACCTTAGCTTACCTTATGTTAACAACAATTGGTCAACTATACACTAATAACCCTATAGACTAACTTATCAAGAAGGAACTTGCTGCCTTACAAGAATCTGGTTTCAAACTCAAATTTACGTGGGTTCCATCTTACATTAAATTACAAGGTTATGAAAAAGCAGATCTCCAAATGTGGTATTATCCCTAAAATATTACAATTCATATAAAGAATAAGTTAAAAGAAACGTGTAACACATTTCGCATTTGTTTATATAAAATATGTTTTTAATAAACCAAAATAAGGGCAGACACAAGAAACAGAATGTGCAAGTCATCAGAGTGTTAGAGTGCGACCTTGTTGTCGTCGGCTGACAAAACAAACTTGACCCACTTATGAACGACTGCTAATACAGCAAGGACGAATATAAAAAACAATAGTTATCATAGACCTCAGAACTAAATTAACGTCAGATGACAAGCCCATATACCACGTATTGATAATTATGCAGTAGTCTTGGTGCAACGTCAACTAAGTACTAATTACAGTTAGCATAAGTAATATTGTAAGAGTGTACAGTTAGTGTTTTAAATAAATGTATCATCTGACACCATAACTACGTTATTTACCATACGATACTATAAGCGAAGCCAATTTACCATATGACGATCCTAAATTGGTAGAAACCAGGAGCCTTCATCCAAAGAAACCTAGAATGGAAAAACTAAACCAATAACGAATATGATATAATTGTGTCAAAGGCTATCTCCAGTGATATAAAACAGCTTATTATAGAAAAAGTGATCAGTGCGTATCAAAATAAGTGATTTTTGTCAAAATATAAATTAAAAGGCACCAAATCGACAGTAAAACCATGGCGACTCATAAACCTGAAAAGAGCTCACCAAGTTAAAATTTCTCGACTTCGATTAGGTCATACCAAAATTACGCATAAGTACCTTATGACTAAGAAAGACATTCCTGTGTGTGAACATTCTCAAGTCAACATTATTGTTTAACACCTTTTAACAATGTGGACATTATACAGTAAACCGACAAATTTCCAGTGATTTAAAAAGAGTATTTTAGGTGATCGTTTATTTACTAAAAATTTAATTAGCTTTCTTAAAGATATATTTTTACATAATTTAATATAATTTAATAACAATGTCGCTAATGATACAGGTGGTTAAAGCGTCTATTGTTTGTAAACAAAAAGAAGTCACAAAAAGTATGTATTTTTATCTTAAAGAATATTAAATTAGTATTATCTGTTCTCTATCGCTGTGCTTCTAAATAAGAGCTCAAATTTTGAAAAAATACTGGTGACATGATCAATAACATTAATAACGTAATTTTTAGAAAACAAATTACAAACCTAAATACAATGTGCGTTCATAAATATGAGCGATTTTGGTCACATTAGAAATTGCATATTTTGGTGGTTTATTTTTGTAAATATTTTAAACAAGCTTTTAAAAAGCGCAAGCAATTTCACAGTGCATATTAAATACAATATAAACCTATGCAATATTTACACTACAGTAACAGCGACGGGTCAACACTATTTTAGTAGATACCACGTTATATGCAAAATAGAGAACAAAATCATCAACTATAAAGGTTTAATTTTCTAACTGTAGTCGCTCAGATATATTGTACAATTTTTTGTATGGACAGTTTATCCAACTTTACTTTTACTTGGAAATCAGTAATCGATCTGAGCAAAAAAAGTTTTAATTTACTTAAAATAAAATTGGCATAGTATGAAAGGCTTATTATAGAAATAGTGTCGTCAGGTTCGGTTTAATGCGTTGTGTAGCGTCTTGCATTTTTGTCACTAGTTTTCTACACGATGCAGTTTGTGTAGATCCAGGAAAGCTCCAGACCTTGCACCGTTTATACAATTTGTACAAATTTAGTTTCTTATCAGAGTTACTTTAGTTACTTATAAACAGAGACGGACTTTGTTTGATATAATCTATATATAAAATTAAGTCCTGTTAAGATCGCATGTAGAGTATTCATCATATCCGTAACATCAGATGGAAGTTCCAGTGTAATTAGCTCTGTACCACAACATACCAACACAGTTAAATCCTACTCAAAAGTTCTAACCCAAATTACCCTAGTCCTGAACAAGCGATAGTTTTCTCTTCAAAAGATGGATTACGCCTACAGAACTATACCATACCAGTAGGAGCACTTATATAGCCCAAAACATCTTATTTTCTTCTAGGCTGTCCGATAACCGAGTATGCATGTGTCTAGCGAGCAAAGAAATTGTGGATAACTTTATGCAGGTACCTGATGATGTAATACTAATCAATGATAAACCAGTTTAAGCTAGAAAATATATTACTCCAGCGGATAGGTTAGTTCTATCAAATGTATGCCCTTTAATTCCCCATGATATTTCTATTCACGAATTAGAAAATCTATGTCTTAAGCTAATGTCATCAATGACCTTTTTTCGTACTAGCTCTATCTTACCAGACTTAAATCATATTTATAATTTTAGAAGACAGGTTTTTATCAAACCTGTTATAAATCCTCTACCAGATTCTTTTTTGATTAATTACGATAACAAATCCTCTCGAATTTTCTTATCCCTAGATAATCAGTTATGTTTAAACTGCAAACAGCAAGTATATAATGCTAATAATTGTAAAAATCCCACAAACTATCAACAATAACCCACACCTCCAACTATTTCAACATCGGTAAACACTCCTTTACAAGTCTAGCAATCTACAAGATAGCATCTAATGAAAGAGATTTTGGTAGCAAGTGATAAATCATGACTTCTGAAAAGAGACTTTATCATTATGAACGCTGATCTCGCTTTTCCTATGCGTTCTTTTATTTCACTGAAGTGATCCCATTGGCTGTTAATGTTGGTACCCAAGGTATGTGTAGCTGTCCACTCTGTCAATTGGATGTTGGTTAATCAAAAGCTGTGTATTTAATATTTCGCGCTTACTGACTACCATGTACTTTGTTTCCTTCGTATTAAGATCAAGTCCGTGTTCTCTACTTATATGTGATATATGCGATATTATTCTTTGCAAACCGTCCAGACTATCTGCAAAAACTACTGCGTCGTCGGCATATCTAATGTTATTTAGACGCATTCCGTTGACTAATACGCCTTCTTGTAGTTCTCCCAGCGCTTGCTCGAAGATATATTCAGAGTATATATTAAATAACACCGGGGACAGAATGCATCCTTGCCTCACTCCTCTAATCTATGGAGACTGCCTCTGTCAATTGATCATCCACTTTAATATTGGCTGTTTGGTTGTAATATAAATTATAGAGGATTCTCAAGGTCTCTATCATCTAACCCCACTTCTTTCAAGATGTGTCATCATGTATGTTAAGCGGTGAATATTATTTTAGTACCAACGCTGGCCTATTAGGCCCTTAGCTTGCTTGACAAACCTCTTCCATTATCTTTTACCATCATCATATCCAAATTCAACATCAATAAAGAGTATTTACCTACAATATGACTATATAAAATAGTACCAGTCCCAGTTATCAACTTGTTTAGCAAAAACCTTAATAGAGATAAGTAAACATCAAGAGGAGTGGTAATATATTTTAAGCATAGATAATATTTTTTTATTTTAACACTTTGTAACGCCTGGGCAAAATTTAATTACTTTTTACATGTTAATAAATCGAATTAATACAATTTCTTTTATATTTGTACCTTCTCATTTCCTTACTAGGCATTTGTTATAAAACAAGAAGGTACTTACACCTGATTCGAGCTAGTTGAAGCCACTTAACAAGAGAAAGTTAAACGTTTTCATCTACAAAACTTACAATGTTTGTTGGAGTGCAATGTTTAAGATTTTATGAAACCAGATTTACAAATATTGAATTCCTAAGCATGAATTATAAAATATAAAATATAAAACAAACTTTTTATATATAGGTATAAATATATATATATATATATAAATATATATATATATATATATATATAAATATATAAATAAAATATATATATCCGGTTTTTTAGGCGTTTACGCCTGTCCGGTAGGGATCTATGGAGGAGTATCACCGAGCCGCAAGCCCTTATCTCTTGCCGTACTGCTCCCACCATAGGCCGATCAGATCCCAGCATATCCTAGTCTAAGCTGCAGATTCAACTAGAATTTTAAACTGCTGCGTTAGACTTTTTGTTTTCTGTACACCGAGCATGGGCTCGATCCCACATCCACTAAACCATTCGACAGTGAAGCGAATGAGAGGCAGCCGCACAGCCCGCTGAGCTAATCTGACCGACACTTTTTTTTATTATACTATAAACTAATTTTTTTTTTAACCCACTTTTTTATTATACTATAAACTATTTTTAAAATGTCAGAGCTAATGATAAAATAAAATAGAAATGTCCTTAAAGAAAAGAAAATATATAAGTTCGTCCCTGGAGATTTCTGTCAGTAGAGTATAGCCTGAGGAAATCTTTCCTTGAAACGATGCTTTCAATAATTTAGAAGTTATGATTATCTCTCTATCGTTTTCCCCACAATCCTGCTGTAGCCCGTTTTTTATCAATGCTGAATCAACAATCAAAATGTTTTAGTAATAATTTCTGTAATCAACAACTATACCAATTTTCGTTATTTTATATTTATCGTAATTATTGTACTTAAATACATAACTTTCTTTGTCATAGAGTTTTTTTAATTAAATACTACATCAATTAAAAATTGATAATCAAATATTTATCACCCCTTATAGTTCTTAGCTCTGCTGTCCTGTTCGGGTGTATTTGACTCAAAAAAAATTATTTCTTATTTTGCAAATTATGTCAGGAGAGAGTAACGTTTTGGTGTTTCGTGACTTTATTACCTAATATTGAGGTCTTTCAGTTGCACACGAGATAAAAAATCAGCTTCCTAATTTTTTTGATAAAAATTAAATTGTTACCTATAGTATGTTCGGGTCAATATGACCCACGTATGTAAACCGTTAAAAATTACCTGTGTACGTAATTCCATTGCCCTACTTTTCAAAATCTGCCCTACTTCGTCATCCCAGGTTTTCCGTGGTCTGCCTCTGGTTTTAAACTTTTCACTTTAGCCTTTCAGATTTGCTTAACGGGTTGGTTGTTGCTCATTCGGCACAGATGACCAAACCATTTTATCTGTTGTGTTTCAATAGCGTATGGTACAGATTCTGTGCCCAGTTCTTTTCTAACAGCTTCGTTTCATATTTTGTCTCGTCGTGTTATTCCTTTGACTCGTCTTAGATATTTTATATCAATGGCTTGTATCTTTCTTTTTAAATGCTTTGTTAAAACCCAGCTCTCGCTTCCATATATCAAAATAAATCGAAATACTGTTTTATAAACTGTCATTTTGGTTCTTCTGCTGATTTCCGGTTTACCTATGAATGCTCTACCAAGATTATGATACACTTTTAAAGCATTACTTATTCTTTCTGTTATTTCATTCTGCATGGTACCTTCTCTGTCTATTGTAACCCCTAGGTATTTGAATGCATCTACTTGTTCTATGAGTTGTTGGTTAATTTCTATGTTAACATTTCGGTTAGTTTTCGTTATTAACATCACCTTAGTTTTCTTAACATTAATCTTCATGTTTCTAATGGCCAGCTCATTATTCCAGCTATTTATATTTTGCTGGAAATCCCTTTCGTTGGAAGCGCATAACATGAGATCATCTGCGAATGCACACTTAGCTATACCAATCAGTCGTAGTTTACTATATCCGATATGTACTTTGTGTATACTTGCTTTTGTTTCCTTAATTATATTGTCAATAATCAATATGAACAGTGTGGGGCTCATAACACCTCTTTGTCTTAGACCCTCGTTTATTACAAACAGTTCTGATTCCAAATTATCCTTACGTACATAAATTTTGATATTTTGATACAGACTTTTGATAGAACCTGTAAGTTGATGGTCAATATTTCTATTTTGCAGACTTTTCCAAACTGCTTCCTGGGACACTCTGTCAAATGCTTTCTCAATATCTAGAAAAGCCATATATATTTCTGTGTTCTTTATTCTAGCTTTCTCAATTATTTGTTTCAACGTAAATATATGGTCTTGCGTACTGTGTCCCTTCCTAAAGCCACTTTGTACTTCATCCAGTGGTTCAAGGATGTGTCTTAATTTCTTGTCTAGAATGCTTTCGTATATTTTAAAGACGATACTGCGTAGTAGTCATGTTCATAATTTTGGGTAAAAATTAAACTCCGTTCGGTCTTATTGTCTTTAACATTTCAGCAGTGATTTCCCTCTCTTTGTATTATTAATTACTTCTTTGACTTCTTCCATTTGGATATAATTTTCTTGTCCATGTTCACCTTTTACTTCTATCATTACAGTTTCTTCTTTCGGCTGTCTTGGTGTTAGGAGTTCGCTGATGTATTGTCTCCATCTTTCCAAAGTCTCATTTGGTCTGATAATCAGCGTGCCGTCTTCACGTTTCTACCTGTTTCATCGTTGTTTCTTTACCTTTTCTTAGCGTCTTTAGTCCTAAAGCGCTAAGAAATGTTAGTAAAACAATTTTTGGTTACTCCGGCTATCTGCCTCCATCTTCATTCCAAACTCATCCCAGGCTTTCTTCTTCTTCTTCAGCACCATTTCTTTCACCACCTTTCTTTTGCTGTCGTTACGATGGTTTCTTTAAATTGTTTCCAAGTTTCCTGTAAGTTGTCAGTACTATGTGCATTAGATAATTTGCCTAGTTTTTCTTCTATTTTACTATTGAACATGGCCGCGATCTTTGGTGATTTAGTTTATAGCTTTGGATATTCCCGTTCACTTTATTATATATATATATATATATATATATATATATATATATATATAATATATATATATATATATATATTGTATATGACTATATGATATATAAATATATGTTATATATTCTATATATATAAGTTCGTTATTTGTACAGAAGTTAATTGTCGTTCTCCATTTTTATGTTTAATTCTCCGTTTTTTTTTGTTGTTCTTCGTTTAATATTCCCGTTATGTTTTGACTTAATTCTGGGTATTACTTGATTGCTTATTCGAGCGTTAAAATACCGAATAGTATCATCTTCCCTCTTACCTAATCTACTACTTGTTGTAATAGGTAATAAAACGTTTCCCCTGTTGTTTGAGACTTTGTTGTTTTCTAGGCCATATACTTCGAAGATGTTCACGTCTTCCTTCCCCGTTCTTATCATTGCTGTTACAATAAAAAATCTAACAATATTTTCTTCATATATTTTCTAAATCTGTCAATATTATTGTAACACATTATTTTTAATATCAGAATATACTTTAATTACAAGAAGATTGTAAACCAAATAACTCGGATAAACTAAGTTTAACGGTAATGTGATCACTTCTCAAAGCTCTGATCCAGGGTGCTCCAACTTTCGGGTAACTTCTACAAGCCCCAGAGCTGACATTTAGGACAAACAATAATTTATTGAAAACGTTAATTAAGACAAAATTAAACTAATAAATTAAAGGCTTTTATTAACAATATATTAAAATTTTATATCCTAAAATAAATATTGAGATGGGCGGCTTCTGTAGTTGTCCAGTAATTGTATTCTTAAATTAAAAAACCACACTCCAGAAATATATATATATATATATAAGTATATAATATATATATAATATATATATATATATATATATAATATATATATAAAGCTTCGTAAAAAAGGTCTGTGATATCTTGGGATGAGATTTTTTCTTAATCAAATCCATAGATCTGCTTTTTTCCTGTCAGCTAAACCAGGTTTCTGTGAATATGCATTATCAATTCTATATTAATGTTTTTCTTTTTTTTATCACTATTGCCTTTCGAAACCCTTCATCAGCATATGAATATTTAAAAGATATGACCGAAGGATCATCCTTTTCGAACTTAATAACCTTAATTTCTGACAGTTTGATAGGGTTGTTATCCATATCTTTTGTTAAAGTTAAATTCATTTGATTACATACGTTTTTTCAATCATAAAAATCTTCGAACACATTTCGTTGACATAAACGGAGTACTTTTTTCCTCGCTGCCTTTATGGCACCTATAAAAGCATCAGGGGTATACATTGGTCCTGATCTTAACTGTCTCTTTATACTCCTTCTCAATTTGAGAATGTGCTGAGTCTCCTCATTTTGTGTATGTCCTTTAATTAAATAATTGTGTGTTATGGACCTAAGATTTTGTAAATGTTGTACAGCGTACAAGTAAAGGGCAAACATAAATTTGTTTTTTTCTGTTGACCTGCGCAGTTGTCTGAATAAAAAACAACATCCAGATCTTTGGCGGTTTTTGAAGTATTCATTAGATATTTGAATACGCATGTCCCAATTTCATTAACACCCCCTATTAGCATTCGTTTTCATCCCAGACATAACATTCAACTACATTATTTTTGAATATTGTATAATGTGAGGTTAAGTACATTTAGTTTTGATTTGTAATAAAATACTGAAACGTCGCCTTTAGGACACTGAAAGACAGCTTGAAGGTCATACACAGCAACAATAATATTCTCGTCGTTTTTTATCTTTGTTCTTTTCAACGCGTGATAACTCCTTTTCCTTCAAGTGTTTCTCATAATTTACTTTTCCTTGTTTCTTTTTCTTCGGCTGTAGTATTTTTATATGCTTTCGCACTCCTCGAACATAAGGTCCTTTTTTTCGGTACAAAAAAGGAAATATTAAAACATCTTGTGTGAATAAAGCGATAGAACGTGACATAGTTTGCAAAAGAAAGGTTTTTCTTCTTACATTCTTCTACGTAATCCCTGTGTAGATCTGTTACCGTTTTACTTCCATCAATGAAGCACCTATTCGAATGCGCTCGAATATAATGGATTCCTACTTTCGAATTGCTTTTATGAACTCTCTAACTCCATTCTTTATGTTTTCATCTAACTTGCTATGATTTTCATGGCAACCCAACGTTGATCCTTCATGGAAGAAATATTAGTATATGTATTCTTTTTTTCTAAAGCTTTTCGATTGACGGGTTGTTAATACTGAATGTGTTATTTAAAAAAGGTTTTACATACTCTGATTTTCACCCCAGACACAGTTAAAAAATATGCATTATTATTTTCACGCTATTGGAGCAACACATCCCTGAGCATCAAATTTTACATAACGATGTTTTGGGACAACTGTTTCGACGTTGTTCGCTAAGAATGTCCATTGTTTTTCAATGTCCCCCAGAGCCCAGTATTGTGCAAAAAGTTTGTTGCCAGCTGACTCTCTGTGATATTTACTTGACATTTGAATGTACAGGTATCTTTGCATGGTGGCTTTAAAAGAGCGTTCGGGACAATTTTACCGGATTTGGGGGATTGGTATGCTTTTCCACTATTTCTTAATTTTTTCACAACATTTTTTCTTCCATTCACTCTCCTTTCTTATTCTCTTCTTTCCCTTTTTCATTGCTGTTTCATCAATTACTGGCGACTCAAGCTGCGCAGTAGTTACACTTTCCTCTGCGTTAGTGTGGATGTACATTTAAGATGTCCTGTAACGTTTTATCTTGATAAGTATCTTGGTATGAGGTGTCAATAGTAATCGATGTAGAAGGAGGAATTTCTTTATACTTTGTTGAATATAGAATGTTGTCACAGCAGTTTCCCGATATCATCATCAAAACTTTCAGTCATACGTTTTGGATCTTCTAGTTCATAAGTGGGATCCTTGACAGAATCATCACTATCTACAAAATAAAAAAAATAATTTGTAGACCAGTAAAAAAATAAGAAAGTTACAATATTTGGGACGCGTAATGAGGGAACGGCGATATGAAATGCTAAAACAGATAATACAGGGAAAGATAAAGAAGGAGTATAGGAAGAAGGAGACTGTCATGGTTGAAGAATTTAAGGGACTTGTTTAAATGAAGTTCTAGAGAACTCCTCAAAAAAATAAAGATAATGATGATGATATCCAACCTCCGATTAGGAGGCGGCACTTAATGAAGAAGACTAGTGAAAACTAACAAACTAATAACAAAGTAACGTTACTAATAAAGTACTTACCTTCGTAGAATGACGAAATAGTCTTTCTAGAACTATTTGATGAGCTACTTGATGAACTACTAGATGAACTGCTTGATGATCTGCTTAATGAAATGCGGCTACCCGTCGATTCGCAGCGATCATGTTTCCGGGATTTACTACGCCTCCATGCTTCGTCTCCTCTCCTAAAAAACCACAAGATTAATTATCTACAAAATATTATATCCATAGCAAATAATAAAATTTATAAAATTCTCACTTACCAAAACATTATCAAAATTAGAATTCTTAGAATTATCAACCTCATTACCGGAAGATCCAGCAACAGCACTATTATTTCCTAATGCTAAGTTGATTATTTTGTTAGTCCGCGACCCCATCTGCAAAAATAACACTCTTTATGAATTTGTATTAGTATGTATAACGTGATAAAATGACATAGTAAACTGTGAAATAATATAATTTTTCTGGAAAAAGTGCACAACAACAAATATTCAAAACAAAAAAATCAAGTTTATCATCAATACTGGTTCTTCTTTTGATATCGCCTTTGAAAAATTAATATTTTTACAATAACAACGTGATATCAATGACAAGACTATTCACATGTTACTGTATTTTTTCTGGAAGAACTAGGTAAATAACCTTTGTTACATTTTAGAAATAAAATTAAACATTTGATTGTAGCTTACCTTTGCAATAATAGTGTGGTATAGTTGTGATGTCACGTTTTTGTGAAACAGAGAGCACTTCACCCTACGTCATACAGATCACAACTAATATGCCACGCTAATCGAAAATAACGAGGTGTCAAAAGAGACAACGCTACAAGATGATTTGTCACATCATTCTGTCTCTTTCCCTCCAAAATACATTTTACTTCTATGTTAAAGATACCACGTTATTACAGTATATAGAATGAAATAAGGCGGATTTATTTAACGATAATAAAAAAATCAAATTTTTCGAGATGTCACGTTGTTCTGGTAAATGAGCGATATATATATATATATATATTAAATACAAATAAATGTTATATCTTTATTCATCTTACAGAGTAGAAACCACGACTAAATATTATTATAATACAAATAAACAGATTTAACATACATTGAAACACAATATCTCAGTCGTACAATAAGCCGCTTAGACCAAATAGAAAGCATGTTGCAAACAATGATACAAAGAATGAACGTTCTTTCGATGTCTATAAAAGAGAAAACATTCCATAAGGGAAAACTCAGGAAGCAGTAACACTTAATCTCCATAAATAATTATAAAAGAACCAAAAACTAATTTTAACTGAAAATTACGAGTACGTATATAAAACAACTAAATCCAACTGAACAAACAAATTAGACTCTGTGGAACCCTATTTAAAAATTAAAAAGATTTCAATGCTACCCTAAAACGAGATTACTGTGAAAACCATTGAGTAACTTTGTGAAATACGTGAAAAAATATATTATTGGTGTAATACATGAAACAGTGAAGTTTTTAGCAATAATTATAATTGGTATCGGTAGAGTGTGTGTTGTGTGTGTGGAAAGATAATGGCACGGAATCAAGTCCATTTGCCACAGAATGTTGTATGTAGAGCTTTCCTATAATGTTAATCCAGAGTTGTGGGTATGCTGTTTTAAATTTCTATTTTAACTTCTTTAATAAAAATTTACTAGAAGTTCTAAGGTTTTTTTATTGGCAGTTAACAAAATATGTGATAGATCTAATGGAAGAAAATATTTCATTTTAATGAGTTTACGAATTAAATCATCGGATTTTTTAAAATGTTTTTTTGCAACCGAAGAATATATGGTTTAGGATCTCCGTAAGAGTTCTGATCACAACTACAGGCCGAATGACTGTATAATGCCTAGCTTAGCAAGGTGCGATGGAAATCGCCCATGATTTGTTTTAAGTCGAAAACAGTTGCTGAAAAGAATTTTGAAGTGAAATAGTTGAAACAATATCAAGTGGGGATGGTATGGGTTGGAATGTATTTTAAAATACGTAATTTGTGAGCTTTCTACAACGTTTTCTCCACTGTCCTTTCCCATTTGGACGATATTTTATTTTTTATCAAATTAGATACGTCTGGTATTGTACAAATATTACAATGAACTCCGTTTTGTAACTGCCTCCCTTGCCAAACTATCAGCTTTTTCATTACCTAGTATACCTAATATGACCTTTGGCCCATACAAATGTTATATTAAATCTGCTATAAATTTTTTTTAAATTGCATAATATAGGACCTTTCATTCTTTCAAATTTTATACTATTTAATTGATTCCAAGGCAGACTTAGAATCAGTTAGTATTACCCCCCTCTCGTAAATTATTTGATATTAACCAAGTAATGCCCTTCAAAATTGCTATAAGTTTAGCAGTATATAGGCATCTGTAGAGGGTAATATAAATAATAGTAGTTGTAGGATTAACTAGTTAAATGCTTCCGTCGTCAACCAGACGCTCACAAATTGAATCTACAAACAATCTTAAAAACTGATTTTGTTTGTTCAGTGGAAAAATGTTGATAGTAAGAACACCCAATTCTCTCAAATATAAGTAGAGTCCTATTGAAATATACCACCACTATTTTAACTTAATAGAAATGTCAACAAACCAATTTCAGTTAAACTATTGCAATATAATTATTTCGTATATTTATTCACATTTCATATTGATAAGGGGAAACTTTCCACCAAGGTTACGGTTTAAAGTATACACCATGAAAGCGGCAACTTATCCAAGCGAATATTTTTATCTTGTAGAAAAAACCAAGACCTATTTAACTAAGAAACATAAGTACTTGGGATTTTTTGATTTCTTGGACTTTGATGGAGTAGAAGCGTGGACCCTAACTGAGGCTATGCTTAAACGCTTGACAGCCTATGAGATGTGGGGATACAGACGACTACTGAAAATAAGCTGGGTCGACAGAGTTAGAAATGAGGAGGTCCTATAGACGGCTGAAAACCAAACAACACAACTGGTCAATATAATACAGAAAACGCAAGCTGGAATACCATCGTTCATATTATGAGACACCCTGAAAAATATGATCTTTACATCTGATCATTCAGGGAAAGATCCAATGTAATCGTGGGTCCTGGTAGAAGAAGAACGTCATGGCTGAAAAATCTAAGGCAATGGTATGGAAAATCAACTACATCGTTATTTAGAGCTGCTGTCAATAAAGTCACGATAGCGAATATGGTAGCCAACATGATATCCAACGATCGATAACGGTCCATGGAACTAGAAGAAGAAGAAGGATTTACTACATTTTTATATGCAATGTACATTTAACATTTATTTCTCTCTAAGAGGTAGAAGAGTCCCCCGTTTTAAAGATAATTTTCCTGGTAAAGCCTAAGTTCAAGTATTTTTAAAGCTACATAAAGAGCGAATAGTTAGGTTTACAGTTAACACTAAGAGAAGTGGAGCAGCTCTCAATGGATAACAAATGCAGGTTTATATAAACAACTTGAAGAGATCTTGAACAAAATTTTACCACATGAACCTTTTGAAACATTTCGGGGGCTACTAGACTACATTTATTTACTCTTCATCGTCTTAGTTTTTACAATGAATCTGAAATGGTATTATAAATTTTGCTTTTTATATAAGGTCGCAGAAAGAAGTCTAGAGGAGTTAAATCTGGAATCTTGGGATTGCTGGTCATAAAATTGCTACTTCTGCACATTCTAATATATTGGATTAAATTTAGTAGTGACCTAATTCACTTGATTTAATTACTATTTATCGATTATTTTTATGTCATTTATTTTTAGAGTGGTCTGCAGAACCACTATTTGCATTCACTATATACTTGTGATGACAGGTCTTTAACTTATATATTTAAGTTACCAGTTTGATCTGACCCATACTATAAATAAATAAAATACGTAAGTTGGTTTATTCTGTCTGATATTACTTTTCTGCCTATTAATTTATTCCTTTCGATCTTTATATATATATTTTGTACGATACTTTTCTGCTTACTATAATCTCTTCTCTATCACATATCAATAAAGAGAATTTAGTAACGGAAAGAACAAAGATGGGCTCGATCTCGTAGCATCAAATAAACTGATCTGGTCTTTCATCTGATGATAAAATTATGTACGAATTAAACACTATAATTAGTCTAAGTCACAGGGCTGTTTCGTGACTAATTTAGTATAGTTTCAGAGTATATTCTTATGTAATTTGACTCGCAAATTTGAAAATTTTTATAAATAATTTATTAGTTTAAATGATTTAATTCATAAACGACCAAATAGAAATCATTTTTACAAAATGCAATCTGTTCCTTAAAAAAACCTTCAAAATTATGTTTGGAAATCCAGAACCGAAAACTAACTTTAAAACTGTGTAACTTTAAGAGTTTATGAACACCGCATAATAAAATATTTATCTGTTCAAGACAAATTCACTTACAATTCATTCTGCGGAGGTTAAAGGTCAAATTGCGCCCAAGTGGCTACCTTTCTACTCTATTTTACTCTAAAAGGTAGGGCTTTTAACAAAAAAAAAACGGTTTAAGTAAATTAGTTAATAATTTAAACACGAACAATTTGGATGGAAAACACAAAATAATTTATTATTATTAAAAAAATTAGATGCGTTTTTACCGACATTGGAAGACTTGCCCTCGCGTGGTACTGATGGAACATGCTCAAAAAATGTCTATTTTTATCACTGGAAATCTCTTGCATTTGTTATTGCATAAAATGTCAAAAAAAAATTGGAAAGTATAAATAGTAAATTTATACCGAGATAACTGAAGAAAAACTCCAAGAAAAGACTAGTTTTAGCAGTGAAATGATTTTAAAAAAATTTGGTATGTACTTGTATCAAGATAAATATGACTGCACAATCAAAGATAGAAAATAAGTCAGGAAATACATAAAAAATAAATTAAGTTCAATAACTTAAAATCGTACCTACTATAATTTATGCCTTGCTTACACTCTAACCGACGGTATATAAATATGAAGACGAAATCGACCTATTTTACCATGTTGTTAAATAAGTCTTAAAGTCAATAAAGAAACATTACAGTACAATAGTAATGGGCGACTTTAATGCCAAAGTAGGCTAGGGAAGGGTGGATGGATATATTATGGGTGAATATGGTCTAGGAAATAGAAATGAACGTAGTGATTGTGTAATACAATTTTGCCAGATTGAACAATTTGTTATAGCTAATCCACTTTTTAAACTACTAAGAAAAAGATTGTATAAATATCCTGAAGATGCAAATTGACAATAAAAATTGAGGACAAATTGATTTTGTCCTCATTAGAAAAAGATTTCGTGATTTTGTCCTTTCTACCAAAACTTACCCTAAATCAATTATTGGTTCAGACCATAGCACCATAGTGATCAAATTACTAACAAAATTGAAGCTTCTTAAAAACCCCACACGAAGTAGAATTGGTAGTAAGAGATTAAGGGAACCACAAAAAAATTTACAAACTGAAACCTCTTACTAAAAATTTACATAATTCCCAAGTACTGAATAAAAGTATCTACACCATTGATCAGAAATGGAAGAATTTAACACAAACAATAATTAAAACAGAAAATGAAAACTTTAAACAAAAAAAAAAGAAAACATAAAGACTGGATGATTGAAGATATGCTACTATTAGTGAATGAAAGAAAATAATTTAAAACATAAAATCAAATTAAATGTAATGTAACTAATCGATTAATTAGAAAGAAAATAAAAGAAGCTAAATAGAGCATGTTAAATGAGCAATGTTAAGAATAGGAAGAAATTGAGAAAAAAATTTGACTTTTTTAACAATCACAAAATAATTAGAGAACTAACAGAAATGAGAAAATACTTTAAATTAGGCAACTAAGAGATGAAAGGAGTACATTTATAAAGCTTTAAACCAGAAAATGCAGAGATAAACACAATAAACGGCACAGCTTTTTTAAGATGATAGTGGTCCTCACATTATGCGAGGAGAAACCAGATATGCAAAGAAACAAGCTAAAAGTGGTAAGTGGTAGAACTCCTGAACCTAATAGTTTCCATCGAATTACTTAAAATTTTGAATACTAAATGCTATTGACCTTGTTTTGGGTATATTTAATATTATATATAGAATAGGTATAATCGTTGATTGAATAACGGTATAATACATAAGGAAAGGCTCCAATTGACTGATGGGAGCCATTCTTTGAAATTTCAAATACTGATTCCCAAAAAGCCAATGCAATAAAGTTCAATGAACATCGCACCATATCCTTAATGAGGCATGTCTTAAAACTATTTTTAAAAGTAATTTACGATAGAATACATAAGAAATTAGATGAAGGCATAAGTAACACACAAATAGGATTTAGGAAAGGTCTGGGAACACGAAATGCACTGTTTGCAATTAGTGTTCTTTTACAGAGATACTTAGAGATGAATTAGGAAGTGCCTCTTTCTTTAAATTTGAAAATTAATTTTGACAGAGTGCAACATAACCGGCTTAAAGAAACTTTGTTAAATAATAACATAGATAGTAGATACATTAAAATTGTATATTATACAATTGTATATATAATATATTGGAGTCAAACTTCGAATGTGAAAATTTAATGTACTGACAATATTTCTAGAGAGCCATAAAGTCGAATCTTATTCCACATACTGGGGCGACTCCTTATTTCTCCAGTCTGTTATTCGTTTTCCTGAAACCCTATATATCAGTCAGTGTTGTAAACTCCATCTTTGATGCAACGTGAACAGAATTTTTTCTATGGGTTTTTGAAATTTTTTTGGATTTGACATGGAAATTTTCATCTAAAGCACATCCCTTTATCATCGTATTCTCTTTAGGCTGTACGTTCCTGGTGTCTTTGAAGATTTTGATTTACTCTGGTTTTTTTCGTCTTCTATGGGTTCATATTCCTGGGCTAAGTCTTGTAATTCGGATAAATCTTCAAAGTCTAGGGCAACGAATATAAACTTTATATTCCGTTAGCATATTTTTCTACATTTTCTTCCAATTCTTGATCTTTAGAAAAAGATCCTTCTCGTCTAATTATTGTTTACATATCTGTGATATATCTATTTACTGACTCTTTTTCCTTTTGCTTTTTATTTTTAGTTTGCTTCTCTAGTTCTTAAATATACTCTAGGATAGAAAACTTTTTTAAAATCTTCTCTGAAGTCTGTCTATGACTTCCAAGTTTTGTTTGTTGTTTTAGGTACCATAGCAACGCATGGTCTTCTAGCAACTATAGCAATGCTCTTAGAAGATGTTATTTATCGACCGCGTAGGCTAGACTTAATTCGTCTATCCTTTCTATAAAGTCTACTGTGTCCGAATGTTTTTTATCGTGTAAAGTGAAGTGCGTGTTTCACTTTTGAACTTGGTTTAATAACTCTATATGTGACATTTGTCTCGTTATTGTTAGGTCTTATAATTGTTTTCTGATAATTGTCATTTCTTGGGTTAGTACATCGGGTTCAGATTCCTTCTAAGGATTGACTTTTGGAATCCTAATTTTTTTGGAATCCGCGCTGTAATTCTTCTTTGACAGGCGGTTTATCCACAATGTACCAGTCGTGGCACCTGCTAGTGAATCTGTCGGTGCTGGACGGAGAGGCAATTAATAATACAATAAACACTAAATCGGCAACTCTGGCCACGACAGCCTCCACGACAGTATGACTCACTGTTTAATATCTGCCAAAAATTAGTTACAATTAATGATATAAAATATAAACGGCAATTGTGCTGTGTTAATAGACTTACAGACAGGATACAGTCGGTAGGGAAACAGATCGAAGAAGTAGAAAAGGAGCGGGCTAATCAATATTCTACCGAGGAACGGATGGTATTCAATCAGTACTGGGACACAGGAGAGAATAGGTATCATCATCTTTGGCTCGCCAATCCTCTGTGGATTTTGGCCTGCTCTAAGATTCCGTAAGTCGGTTTTTAACTCCATCTAACCACCCAATTCGCGGGTCGGCCTTTGCTTTTTCGTCCTACAGGTATTCCTGTGGTTAGCTTTTTAGCAATCGTATTTTCTGGCATTCGTATTATATGTCCAGCCCATCTAAGTCGCTGTGTTTTTAATAAACGTTATGACATCTGGCTCATCAAAGAGCTGATACAATTCAAAATTATATCTTCTGCGCCAATGCCCTTGGTCGTTTATATCTTCAAATATTTTGCGAAGTATTTTACGCTTAAATATTTCAAAAAGAATGTTTCTTGAGTGGAAATGCTTTTTGGAGTCCATAGTATTCCCTATTTGTAAGATTTATTCGTCTTTTGATTTCTTCGCTTGTTTTATTGGTAGCAGTCAATAGCGACCCAAGGTATGTGAAGTTGTCAACACGTCCAAAGGTATGAATTCCAAAGACTGTTTCTCGTTCCTCATTTGCTATCGGATCCTTTGTAATCAACATGTACTTGGATTTGTCTTCATTGATGACTAGACCGACCTGTTTCGCTGCTGTTTCTAATTCTAGGAGATATTGTTCAACATCTAGCTTGCTACGCCCTATTATGTCAATGTCATCAGCATATGCTAAGACTTGTATCAATCTATTGTAAATACTACCGCCATCCCTAATTCGTGTATCTTGGACTGCCTTTTCTAAGGCAATATTAAATAGGAATAGAGAATAGGTATGTCTCAGATTAAAACTCCAAGATCGAGTAAGGAACTGCCACTAGACCAATAGTATAGCCTAGCAAAAGTATACGGTCGAAGGACTTCCATCTACTCTCTCTCTCACATCGATGGAGGATGCGTGAATAGAAAGCGCTGTCGGTATTGAGTCGATGCGAATCGTTACACACGAAACTTACGTTACATAAGAAACAATTACATGGTCTATAACAAATTCAGGTCACTTCCGAAGTAATAGCAAGTTTTTAAATTTAAATTCAGAGGCTTAAAATACATAAAAATTAACCCTGAAACTCCAGGGAATTTGGTTAACCATGAAATGACCTTGGCAGCTGAACTAAATAGTGATTTAACGTCAATGAAAAAAATTAAGTTCATATTATATAACTTAATTTTTTTCGTTTAAAACTAATTATTATAATATAAAACTGTAATACACAAAAACAAAAGAAAACACTGAATGAAGACCAGATTTTGTTCAAATTGATTTACAAAATTTTTGGTATTTCAAAATTCAGTTACAAGAAAATTTACTTTTAGCATGAAAGATTCAAGCATTTACTTAAAAACTTGTACATATAGATAACTGTTGTAATTACGTTAACAAATAATCAAAAAAATTATGGTAAATTTATTCGCTTTACTATAAATTGTAAAAATAATTAACAATTATTCAAAACATATCCTTATATATTTAGGTTATTACGAAATTATGACAAGCTCAATAATTTATAATTTTTTTATATAATTTATAAATTATAGAACAGTACACGATAATATCCTCTGCTTATTCGGGGATATCGGAGCACGATAAAGTCCTTTGAAAATAATTTCACCCTTCGTTTGAACCCTTTAAATCTTACGTCAACAATTTGGGAAATTAGGGAGAAGGAATGACGCAATAAAAACAACAAATCTGAAGTTTAACTTACCGAACAGCAATAGCGGTCTAATCTGAAAATGAAAAGCTATTATAAATTTTAATTGCATTATTTATAGACCCACAGGAAAGATTAACAGCTCACTTTGAGTTTTCTCTGAATATGATTCTAAATATTAATTGCGGTAGAAGATTAAATAGAATCAGACATTCTAGAGATACTTCTAAGTAAAAATAATCTTTCTACGCTTTTATTACAAATGAAAAAATATAATACCCGATATAATGTACTTAGTTGTAAAACAATTTTGTTGAATCTAATATTTGGTGAATCATTGTTTTTTTTAACATCTATTCAAGCTCAATGTTATTGTTTAAGTACATTATATTTACAAAATTATCTACTTAGGGTAGCAGTTATCACTTCTTTATGATCCCGGTAGGGCTACAGGGCTTGGTGACCCTGCTGCTAGCAGCTGACGTTCCTCCTTCCTATCATGGGGGAGTCAGGTCCTTATAACCTCTTCTATATTTTCCCAGCTATCCCCACCTAAACTATACCATCTAAACTGACCAACATGTCTTGGCAAGTGCGGCAGGTTTTAAAATCGCGCCAAAGTAAAAATAATCTTTCTAGGCTTTTATTACAAATAAAAAAATATAATACCCGACATAATGTACTTACTTGTACAACATTTTTGTTGAATCTAATATTTGGTGAATCATTGTTTTTTAAAATCTATTAAACCTTAATGTATTTGTTTAAGTACATTATATTTACAAAATTATCTACCTAGGGTAGCAGTTATCACTCTTTTACGATCCCGGTAGGGCTACAGGGCTTGGTGACCCTGCTGCTAGCAGCTGATGTTCCTCCTTCCTATCATGGGTGAGTCGTGTCCTTATACCCTCACATATATTTTATCAGGACCTTATCCCCACCCAAACTATATCATCTAAACTGGCCAACACGTCTTGGCAAGTGCTTCAGGTTTTAAAATCGCGCCAAACACCCTCTAAAATAAAAAGGTCATTATCTCATAATGTATTACCCCAGGCGAGTAGAAAAAGATTTCCAAAATCTCGCACTAATCTGCTAGTCTGTCATACGTATTCTGGGAGAAGGGGGAGATAATATTCTGACAAGTACACATACCATACTTAGAAAGTCCTTAAAACTAAACGTCGCTACGTTAGGTTATTAGGTTGGTATTAGGTTGGTAGTAAAACTGCAACAACTGGAGGCATTGGTTTCTTCTTAAATACAAAACATGAAAACAGCATTATATCAGGAAAAAGTTCATCTACTAGAGTAGCTTTTTTAACATTAAAACTAAGTAAAAGATATAGTAAAATCCGTAGAAATATATGCGGCAACAAGTGACCATAAAGACTATGAAATAGAGAAATTGTACGATGGCATTACTTTAGCCCTAAACGATACAAAAGCACACATTACCACAACATATAATGACGGTAACGCTAAAACGAAAAGAATCGTAGATGAGACAGAAACATCACTGGGAAATTTTGGTTTGGGAAACAGCGCGGTGAAACTTTACTTTTCCTACTGGAAAAAAATATATTCCAAATAAATAGCTTCTTCTACAAAAAAGAAAATTGGAAATGAACGTATCAGAGCCGGACTGGAAAAACTAGGAACGACATAAATTGTATTATCACTGACAAGATGCACATCTTTAAAGATACTACAGTTCTAAATGAGTTTTTAACAGGTTACGACGACAGAATGGTGAAAGCGTCGTTAGAAATACACCTTGGGAAAGAGAGAAATCGCAGGATCAAAACGAAATTCAAACGTACTTGGATAGAGCCTAATAATATAAATGCATTTGAAAAACACATTGATAGCATTTTCGAGAGCAATAAGAATATTTAACATCCTAAATAACATTATAATAGAAACTATAGAGGAAAGCCAGAAGATACGCTGTCAAAGGAAATCACATAATAAATAATTAAGTCTCCAAACACAAGCATTATTAAAACAGAGGAGAAAAATGCAAAGTAATAAAAGCAAAGAACATCATGAACTTAGAGAGATAAATAAACAAATACAAAAATCTATAAGGATGGACAATCAAAAGTATAAAAGTAAAGAAATCAAACAAATGATTAAAAATGACAAGAGTCTCAAAGTTCTCAGGAGAAAATTGAAAAAATGTTAAAAAAAAAATAATAAAATTAACAGAGAAAGATGGAAGTATCATCACAAACATACATGAAATGCTAAGGATAGTAGAAGATTTCTATACAGAATTACAGAAAAGTCAACAAAACCATGATGAGCAACTAACAGAAAAGTAAGAAAACTCACTAAAATGATTGGTCAACCTTCTTCATCTTGTTCTTTTTTATGTAGACATGAATCTGTTTTTCAATGCGCCTCAAGTAAGTTGTCGTTTCATAGTTTTCGTGGTCTTCCTACTGATTGTCTTCCTATTGCGGAACCGTCTCTTGTCGTTTCTACTACTCTATTTGTTGTTATTCTTAACTTCTATTAGTTCTTCTCTTCTCTTCCTTGTATCTACATCGTATATCTGTACTTCTAGTCAACCAAGGATAGGAATTGATGCCTAATATATAAACAGATGAGATAAGGAACGCATTAAAAAAACTAAAAATAAATAAAGCGTCGGGATCAGATACTATTGTTATAAAAGCCGTAAGGTTTATAGGAAATAGACTTTTATAAAAAATAACTAAATTGTTTAACCCATGTCTGCACCAAAGTTAAACACCTACAAGATAGTACAGTGCACTTACCATTTTATTACATAAAAAGATTGATTCAACAAACCTTGAGAATTAAAGACCCATAAACACCTCTACAAGTTATTCAAAAGAATAATAACACATAAAATTAGATTTTCACCAACCTAGAGAACAGGTTTTAGTAAAAACTTTGGCATCAACGACCACTTCCAACTTTCGTAGACTCTTCAAAGCATTTGATACGATACGATACGAACTATAAATAAAAAAATAATAAAAAACGACTGGAACAAAACAAAATTTCATAAGTATAAATACTTATAGGTCATGAAATCCAAATTGCTATTATATTTTTTATTTTATATTTATGAACTGCAAAGAAGAATCACGTTAGCATGGGCCGCATGTTGAGTTCTATCAGACATCTTCAAAAGCAACATGCCAAATTATTTGAAAAATAAAAGGCACGACCATTGTGGTCATGACTTACGGCGCCAAAATAGTTTCTTTAACTATTATCACTATAAGTAGGTTTTTAAATAACATACATATAAAATCAGAGTTTGTTGTTTATTAAGAGTAGACTAAATTTAAGACCTAATACTTACTACGCCGGGAAAGTATTATGAGGTTCTTTTCTTGTTTTTCCTTATGATTTACTATAAAGTCACTAAGAGAAGCATTTTACTGTCATGGCATGTGGTTGTCTTTTTAAAGACGAATCATATACTATGATTTTTCTGACGGATATTCTCAAGTTAAAGTTGAGTTTATATAATCAAATGAACTCTCTTACAATAAAGTCGTCCCAGGAACGCAACACAGTAATATTGGCAATATAAATTTAAAATTTTCTACTTTAAAATGTATAATATATGTATAAATTGTCAATATGAATTAATTGGCAATATGAATCAGATAAAATTAAATTATTAGAAGAATTTTTGAAGAAGTAACAAAAAAAACAAAATTTGTTTAATTTATTATTGCTTTTATATTAATATAAATCAGTAACTCCAAACAATTGTAGATGACATTAATTTGAACTACGAATCCGATTCTTCCGACAAAATCGCGAATTCAAAATTAGAATGTTCACGGGATATTGGGAGTCAATAGCTGTAGTTTGAGAAGCTAATCAATCAGACCTCCCTAAATCTCCACTCACTTATGTTTTATATCCGAAAAATTTACTGCAACAACTCTAGCCTTTTTGAGTTGATGATGCTAATATCAATGCATTTTGCAGGGTAAAATTGAAGGAAAAAGAGTCCCATGACGAAGAAGAGTATCCTGGCTGGCTAACCTGAGAGCATGGTATAGAAAGACCTCAACACAGCTATTTCGTATAGCAACTAACAAAATCATCATAGCCAGAATGATCGTCAACGTTCGGAACGGACAGGCACCCTAAGAAGAAGAAGATGCTAATATTCAAGAGCCACCATATTGCTTGCCATATCAACAGAAATTATGCCCACTGCATTACACTAACAATGACAATATGGTATAAACAAGTTACAATCAACTGCGTCGCCACCGTCACGTCAACTCTCCGTGCACACGTACTCCAAGTTTCGAGTTTTACTTCCATAGATGCGCGCTAGAGGAGATGAAAAGCCGACAACCATATAAAACAAGAGCCGGCGCACAAGAAAATGGATTTAGAGTGGTAATCTATGAACAACTCCACTGACCCCTATGGAGTTTACTGAAGGTCAACCACTTCTGACAGAGTATCGATCTAGTGGTAGTTTCTTACCGGTGTTAGAATGTTGATCTGAGACAGACCTATTCCGTGACTAAGTGTTCATTAGTCAATTTCTGCTCCTTGCCGGATCGAGTGTTGATGGATGCGTTCACCTGTCCAGTCTTTAGATTTATAACATTAATTATATTTTACTTTTTGTAGGTATTAAACAGTGTGTCATCGGGCCGTGTGTTAATACAGTAGGAATCTGCTGTCTAAAAGAACTACCTGTCATACGACAGATAACATTATTTATATTTCCAATGCCTCATATTTGTTGTCACAACTTAAAATTGTAATTTTATGTCATAAGTTTTAAAGACTGATCTCTAGAAATGGAAATTTTACTATGGCTTGTCAAAAAAAAGTGATCAATTTAATTGATCTCACGAGAATCTTAAAAATATCAAAAATCGTGCCACGTTTATATATTTAACAACTTTATAAAAACTGGGTTTATTTGTGGCCAAATACAAAAACTGCACACAAAAGCTACACTTATTACCTTTAAAATGCCACATATTTTTGTCGATAGGATACTTGAATCAAAAGATATATTGAATTTTTATCGTCGAGCTGATACAACAATTTTTTTTGAATATTAATTTCGCGCATGTAACTGACATTCAGAATCGACGGTGGCCTCAAGCGTTGTTACTGAGAGAACGATTCATTCTAAAGAAATAGTTCTAATAAACATTTTTGTTTCAAATTTTCTTAGCTTCATTTTTTATTTGAAACATTTTTTTCTACGGTGTACAGATTCTTGGTAAACCGATTTTTTTGTGTTTTTACCCCACTGTTTGGGAGGGGTTTAGGGGGAAGTTAGTGGGTAAAAAACATTTTTGCATCATTTTTAGGGTCTAAATATTATTGTTTTTGGCCAAATTTAGCTTATTCGTACCATTTTGTAGGGGTCAACTCTCTGAAAACTGGACTATTTAAGTTCCGCTCTTATTGGAGAATAGAAATCATTCTGGCATTATAATTTTGTGTTGCTTACAAGCCTGAATAGTTCAATTGAAGACCTTATTGCAATATAATGATAAGCCACCAAATAAGAAAGCTGAGATATCAAGGTTTAAAGTTTTAAAAAAATCTTAAAAATATTTAGTTAACTTTAGAAAACCACAACTCTTGTTATTTAATTGTGTTAGTCGTTAAAATGTATAAGCATTTATTATTTTAAAGAAAAACACATATTTATAAAAAAAATTAAGTTAATTTAAAAAAAAAATGAGGCGTTTCTTCGATTTAAAAAATCTCAACACTATATTAGAAAAAAAAATAAAAATATATATCTACAATTTCAACTTCTTCATTGTCATTGTCAGTAGCTTCTTTTAGCTGATTAGAAAAAGTATGGTGGCGGAATATAGGGTAATAAGTTTTTTATATTTTTTATTTCGATTTTTACAATTTTCAGATGCTATGTTTTTTTTAATGTTTGAAAACTCTGTTGTTACAGTTCTGCCTTTTCTTATGACATTAACGTCTTGATATTCTCCATTTACACTATGTTTGACACAAAATTACCCAATATTTTCTGATTTAAATCGAAAGCTGTATGTTCCAGAAAAAGTTAAGCCCTGCTTATCAGGAAAATGTGGATTTTTATTAACATTTAGAAGAGACCAACCTCAACAGAGAAGGCACTTAAGAGGAGCTGAAGAGGTTCAAAACTGTAAAAAATCATTCTGTGTCATCTGCTGAACAACAAAAGGATTCTTTTTATTTGCTTTTGTTATAATATCTGCCCAACCTTCTGGCAAATAAATAACTGGTGCACGGTTTCTCCGGCGGTTATCAATTTGAGCAAAAATCCCAGTCTGCACTTGCTTTTTCCTGACTAACTGCAACCAAACAGGCATTAATTGCCAGTTCTTGTTTTGACCTGGAAAGTTGTTGGTAAAAACAATGAGCTCTTCATAAGATGACTTATCCTCTTAAAATTTTATCACAACAGAAGTGACCTCATCCGCTCCGCGCTTAGCTTGATCGTCGGTCCATAAGTTACATGTATCCCTTGTCGTTGGTACAGTCGTGAATCCCTAAGTTATAAAGCCAAATTTTTCTACAATAAAATGCAAGAGCCGTGGTTTATTTTGGTAGAGGCATACTTTGCTGTAAGTCAAACGAGATTACTAATTTTAACTTGTTTGTAATACAATCGTTTTCTTTTTTTAGTTTTTCGCAAAGTTTGCATTGCATGATCACGAGCTATGTATAAATTCAATAAAGTAGATAACTCTTTTTCTTGATCTGTATTATTAGCGTTTTCTAACGTCTTTATCGTAATGATCATCTCATTACAAGTCTTACAAGTATGAGATCAAGGTAGTTTAAACCCTATGTTATAATCAGTACAAACTATTTTTCTGTATGCACTTTCTTCAACTGGCGTAATATTCAGTTCTCTACACCAGGGCACATAAAAATCTATATAAAGTCCTGTAATTGTCATATCGCAGTTCAGATATTTCTTCTTCATATTTTTGTTTCTGCTGTAGTGACTTTGGTATTTAAGAATATATTTAATATGAGCTTTTACTGACTGAATCTGTTCCTCTGAAAGTTTAATGGGTCTGTTTTTGTGCTTACCTCTCATATCAGAAATAGGAATCATAGAACCGTTTGACTTTATTTTAAAAATATTCTTAAATCTTTCATGAGATTTTTGAAGACCATGAACGCTTAGGAATCCAGTCTTGCATACTTTAGACTCCTCATCTCCTACATAAACCAAATATTTAGCAGTATATTTTCTTCTAGAAATGTTACTTTTCTGTTTTTTTTTGTACGATCTATTTTTACTCTGATACTCCCAAAGAGGCGTACCGGTTTTGAAGGTCGAACGAGCCCAACTCCCAAAATTTCTTAAATAAACGTTCATGATTACCTTGCAATTTCTCCCTACATTTATTTTTACAATTACACGACTCGCCGATTTCACGTAAACTAAAAATCGTCGTAGTTTTTTTCGAAGCATACTCTTGTCCGAAATTACAAGTTCTTTTTCTTTCATTTCAATAATAGTTTTCCATATTTTTTTTTGTCTTCATCTGGATGGTTTTCTTCTTCTCTGATTTACCTCGTTACTTACGGAAATCATAGGTATAAGTTCCTGCAATTCATCCTAGAATACAAAAAAATAAGACTGTATTAGACTCTGGAATTTATGAGTACTCCAAAATGTTTATGCTTATAACTCGACAAGCCAGACGGACATACCATATATTTTCATACAATATAAATAAAATATATTTTTACAAAAACATGGTAAGTCAAAAAAAATAAGAAAAACTGCCTAGGTTTAGTTAGGTTCTTCTCTACAATATCAATTAAAAAACTTATAGTTATTCAAAATTAAGAGTTTATTTATTGTTACAAAACAAAAGAGTTACATATGGTGTTAAACTTAACTAAGGAGTGGCTTTGGATGTTGAAGCGTGGCACTGCATGTCCTCAGCATACTTTTCATAAGATGGTACGTAACCACTGAGTGCTAATCGCAAATATGATGTCATATGATCGTCAGTTAGTCGATTGCGATATTTTGACTTAATTATCTTCATTTCAGAAAATGCAGACTCGCACAAGTAAGTTGACCCAAAAAATGCCGCCAGTTGAAGGGCGATTTGCCTTACATTCGGATATTTATCTTCAGAAATAACACGCCAGAAATTTGTATCAGATACTGTAGCTTTGAGATGTATATCTGATATAATCTGCACCAACTCATTTTCAACAGAACATGAGTTCATATTAAACTGACTTGCTATTTCAGTAGCTAATTCCTTAATGTTTTTACATGCCTCATACGTATCATAATTCAACTGAGGAATCCTTGCTTTCAAAGACGGAAAATGTTTCAGATCCTTTCTTTTCAGTTAATCCATCATAAGTTGCAATTTACTTTTGAATGCGTTTACTGCGCTAATCATCTCAATAATAGTTTTCCTTTACCTTGAAGCTCCAAGTTAACAGTGTTTAAGTGCATTGTGATGTCAGTCAAAAATGCCAAATCATTTAGCCATTTTTGTGTCATCACCTCTTTCGTCTAGAAAAGGTGTTATTTCGGGCAATATTTCTTGAAACCTCTCTAGGAATTTTCCGCGACTCAACCACCTGACGTCCGTGTGAAGAACTTGTTGATGTATAATGCAATGGAATGAAAAAAATGAAGGGAATTCTTCATTAGCTCGACACAATGCCACAAAACCGTTTTTGTTTCCTGTCATTGCTGGTGCTCCATCGGTTGTAATGCACATTAATTTATATATTGGTAGCTCGTAGTTTTTTACTAAATTTAAGAAAACGTCATATATATCTTCGCCACGGGTCTTCCCCTTCAGAGGAATGATTGTCAAAAATTCTTCCTTAGCCAACATGTCATTGAATACCATCCGAATAAAAATACACAGCTGGGCAGTGTCTGTCATTTCGATGGATTCGTCGAACTGTAAAGAAAAGTATGTATATTCCATGATATCATGTTTTAGTTTATCTGCGATGTCTTGACTCATGACTTCAATACGTCTTGTGACAGTCGGACGAGATAACTGAAGTTCTCTAATATCAGATATGATTTTTGTTTTATTTTTAAAATCTCCAAACAAAGTCTCACCGTAATACACAATAAATGCTTCCTTCATCACCGATCCATCTTTAAATGGTTTCTTGTGTTTCGCCAAAATATGAGATATTTTAAATGACGCGATCGTAGCAGCTTTTGATTGTTTGGCTGGTCTTGTAAACATGGATTGTTCTTTTTTCATACAAGATATCAAATATTGTTCTGAAGCTATTTTCTTGTGGCATTGTAAATTAATTACTGTTAAACTGGTATTAAATATATTATATTAAAGTATACACACTTTAGATAACCTCAATAGAAATGATGACATATTAGCGACAGTTGTCAATCTATCAAATAGACATTTAAATGCAACGGAGAATTTAATACTGTCAAAGGGTCTAAACCTTGCTATTACTCAGCCATGCGTTCCAAAATTAGACATAATAAGCTCAGTGGAGAAAAATATTTCAATGCTTACCAACCCACGAAAAGGAAGAATACAGAGTGTTATGTAAACTTGAATTGGAAAAATCTACTAAAATTGAACAAAACATAAGCAGTTTGTATTTTGAGAACGATTTCCGAAGTGGAAATTGAAACGTCAATAAACGTATTTTTATCTTTAATTGTGGCTTATTCCCAGTTTTAACAGTAATTAAGATATCAAATCACTTACTTTTCGTTTCTTAATTTACATTGTGGCGGAAAATCCTTTTCATAGTTTTTATGAACCGTTTTATGATGCCTCTCTAAGTTACCACGCTTAGGTATTGCAACTGACGCACGACAAATAACACAAATGCACTTATCCTTCACCATAGAAAAGAAAAATTCTTCCTCCCAATCCTTATTAAAATAATACGTTTTAGATTTCTTCACTGCACTCATTTTCCACTATTATTAATAAACTTTGTATCGACGTAGGATCGCTATTAAGTTACAATTCTGAATAACTCCAATTCCTGCAGGCGCAACATTTATATCGGCGTGAACAAAAGTCTCGAATCTCGTCAAACGCGCCGCCCAAACTAGACTGTACTGTCTCTCGTCTAGAAACAACACGGCTTTTCTTTGACAAGTGCCGCGCGTTCCTTTGATAAAGCCACCTTTTGCCGCAAGCAGTGTTATTTTATTACGTAATACATTTTTGTAGTTGATAGAATATCATCCCACATTTGATTAATAATTATAATAAATATTGAATTAATAAAATAATTAGTTAATATATATATAAATATAAAATATGCTGTGTGGACAGTATTTTGTTGTCCCCACTTCTTTGAATTGCAATGATGCTTAGTCAAGCATTATATGTATTTGTATAGTTCAGTATTAATAAAAACGATTAACTCTGCTGACAGTAGTTTAGTTACCTACCTACTTATTAAAAAATTTTTTCTTCTCGAGATCTACCCAAAAAGCACTCGCGATCGACAAGTCGATCGCAATCGACCGTTTGAGCACCCATGCTCTAAGACAATTATAAAAATGGTGTAATATTTCAAGAAAAACACTTCCACATAAATTTCAAAAACACGTGTTTAATCTTTTTCAAACCTCGATTGAAGTACATCATTACTTCCACCCCATTGAGGAAAATGTGGTCGGCAAATGTGAAATCTTAAATAGGAACCTTCATTTCTTATTGCACTATATATAATTCTGATACTACTAAACATTCTTAAAAAACTTTATTTAGTACCAAAAAATTAGTTAGCAGGCTTCTGATTTGTTTATGTTTTCTGGTATTTCTTGTATTACAGTGCCGTACGTCGCGAATCTAAAAGAAAGTCAGATAATACTTGTCTACTTTTCCACGTAGAATCTTAATTTGCATTAAAAATGTAGTTTTCTATTAAAGATTTTGAAGTGATCCACCGCCCAATCCTCAGGGAGTTGGATTGAGGAGTAGTGTTTGGTGGCATTTCATAGAGTTTTGAAAAATATTAAACACAGACTTTTTGGTTTTATATTTGGAAGTGGATTTCTTGAGATATTAAACCATTTCCATAATTTTCCAGAGTATCACGTTTAATCTTTTTTCTGATTAAAATTCTATCTATCA
>OU898278.1:48505016-48671678 GCA_918026665.1 Diabrotica balteata
TAGAAATGAGGAGGTCCTTAGACGGCTGAACCAAACAACACAACTGGTCAATATAATAAAGAAACGCAAGCTGGAATACTTCGGTCATATTATGAGACACCCTGAAAAATATGATCTTTACATCTGATCATTCAGGAAAAGATCCAAGGTAATCGTGGTCCTGGTAGAAGAAGAACATCATGGCTGAAAAATCTAAGGCAATGGTATGGAAAATCAACTACATCGTTATTTAGAGCTGCTGTCAATAAAGTCACGATAGCGAATATGGTAGCCAACATGATATCCAACGATCGATAACGGTCATGGAACTAGAAGAAGAAGAAGGTTTTACTACATTTTTTATTGCAAGTACATTTAACATTTATTTCTCTCTAAGAGGTAGAAGAGTCCCCCGTTTTAAAGATAATTTTCCTGGTAAAGCCTAAGTTCAAGTATTTTTAAAGCTACATAAAGAGCGAATAGTTAGGTTTACATTTAACACTAAGAGAAGTGGAGCAGCTCTCAATGGATAACAAATGCAGGTTTATATAATCAACTTGAAGAGATCTTGAACAAAATTTTACCACATGAACCTTTTGAAACATTTCCGGGGGCTACTAGACTACATTTATTTACTCTTCATCGTCTTAGTTTTTACAATGAATCTGAAATGGTATTATAAATTTTGCTTTTTATATAAGGTCGCAAAAGGAAGTCTAGAGGAGTTAAATCTGGAATCTGGGGATTGCTGGTCATAAAATTGCTACTTCTGCACATTCTAATATATTGGATTAAATTTAGTAGTGACCTAATTCACTTGATTTAATTACTATTTATCGATTATTTTTATGTCATTTATTTTAGAGTGGTCTGCAGAACCACTATTTGCATTCACTATATACTTGTGTGACAGGTCTTTAACTTATATATTTAAGTTACCAGTTTGATCTGACCCATACTATAAATAAATAAAATACGTAGTTGGTTTATTCTGTCTGATATTACTTTTCTGCCTATTAATTTATTCCTTTCGATCTTTATATATTTTGTACGATACTTTTCTGCTTACTATAATCTCTTCTCTATCACATATCAATAAAGAGAATTTAGTAACGGAAAGAACAAAGATGGGCTCGATCTCGTAGCATCAAATAAACTGATCTGGTCTTTCATCTGATGATAAAATTAGGTACTAAATTAAACACTATAATTAGTCTAAGTGACAGGGCTGTGTTTCGTGACTAATTTAGTATAGTTTCAGAGTATATCCTATGTAATTTGTCTCGCAAATTTGAAAATTTGTTATAAATAATTTATTAGTTTAAATGATTTAATTCATAAACTACCAAATAGAAATCATTTTTACAAAATGCAATCTGTTCCTTAAAAAAACCTTCAAAAATTATGTTTGGAAATCCAGAACCGAAAACTAACTTTAAAACTGTGTAACTTTAAGAGTTATGAACACCGCATAATAAAATATTTATCTGTTTAAGACAAATCACTTACAATTCATTCTGCGGAGGTTAAAGGTCAAATTGCGCCCAAGTGGCTACCTTTCTACTCTACTTTACTCTAAAAGGTAGGGCTTTTAACAAAAAAAAAAAACGGTTTAAGTAAATTAGTTAATAATTTAAACACGAACAATTTGGATGGAAAACACAAAATAATTTATTATTATTAAAAAAATTAGATGCGTTTTTACCGACATTGGAAACTTGCCCTCGCGTGGTACTGATGAAACATGCT
Organism: Diabrotica balteata; assembly: GCA_918026665.1. NCBI lineage: Eukaryota > Metazoa > Arthropoda > Insecta > Coleoptera > Chrysomelidae > Diabrotica > Diabrotica balteata. The sequence continues at coordinate 48,506,745 of OU898278.1, forward strand.
CAAAAAATGTCTATTTTTATCACTGGAAATCTCTTGCATTTGTTATTGCATAAAATGTCAAAAAAAAAATTGGAAAGTATAAATAGTAAATTTATACCGAGATAAACTGAAAAAAAAACTCCAAGAAAAGACTAGTTTTAGCAGTGAAATGATTTTAAAAAAAATTGGGTATGTACTTGTATCAAGATAAATATGACTGCACAATCAAAGATAGAAAATAATCAGGAAATACATTAAAAATAAATTAAGTTCAATAACTTAAAATCGTACCTACTATAATTTATGCCTTGCTTACACTCTAACCGACGGTATATAAATATGAAGACGAAATCGACCTATTTTACCATGTTGTTAAATAAGTCTTAAAGTCAACAAAGAAACATTACAGTACAATAGTAATGGGCGACTTTAATGCCAAAGTAGGCTAGGGAAGGGTGGATGGATATATTATGGGTGAATATGGTCTAGGAAATAGAAATGAACGTAGTGATTGTTTAATACAATTTTGCCAGATTGAACAATTTGTTATAGCTAATCCACTTTTTAAACTACTAAGAAAAAGATTGTATAAATATCCTGAAGATGCAAGTTGACAATAAAAATTGAGGACAAATTGATTTTGTGCTCATTAGAAAAAGATTTCGTGATTTTGTCCTTTCTACCAAAACTTACCCTAAATCAATTATTGGTTCAGACCATAGCACCATAGTGATCAAATTACTAACAAAATTGAAGCTTCTTAAAAACCCCACACGAAGTAGAATTGGTAGTAAGAGATTAAGGGAACCACAAAAAAATTCACAAACTGAAACCTCTTACTAAAAATTTACATAATTCCCAAGTACTGAATAAAAGTATCTATACCATTGATCAGAAATGGAAGAATATAACACAAACAATAATTAAAACAGAAAATGAAAACTTTAAACAAAAAAAAGAAAACATAAAGACTGGATGATTGAAGAGATGCTACTATTAGTGAATGAAAGAAAATAATTTAAAACATAAAATCAAATTAAATGTAATGTAACTAATCGATTAATTAGAAAGAAAATAAAAGAAGCTAAATAGAGCATGTTAAATGAGCAATGTTAAGAATTGGAAGAAATTGAGAAAAAATTTGACTTTTTTAACAATCATAAAATAATTAGAGAACTAACAGAAATGAGAAAATACTTTAAATTAGGCAACTAAGAGATGAAAGGAGTACATTTATAAAAGCTTTAAACCAGAAAATGCAGAGATAAACACAATAAACGGCACAGCTTTTTTAAGATGATAGTGGGCCTCACATTATGCGAGGAGAAACCAGATATGCAAAGAAACAAGCTAAAAGTGGTAAGTGGTAGAACTCCTGAACCTAATAGTTTCCATCGAATTACTTAAAATTTTGAATACTAAATGCTATTGACCTTGTTTTGGGTATATTTAATATTATATATAGAATAGGTATAATCGTTGATTGAATAACGGTATAATACATAAGGAAAGGCTCCAATCGACTGATGGGAGCCATTCTTTGAAATTCCAAATACTGATTCCCAAAAAAGCTTATGCAAAGACGTTCAATGAACATCGCACCATATCCTTAATGAGGCATGTCTTAAAACTATTTTTAAAAGTAATTTACAATAGAATACATACGAAATTAGATGAAGGCATAAGTAATACACAAATGGATTTAGGAAAGGTCTGGGAACACGAAATGCACTGTTTGCAATTAGTGTTCTTTCGCAGAGATACTTAGATATGAATCAGGAAGTAGCTCTTTCTTTGACTTTGAAAATGAATTTTGACAGAGTGTAGCATAACCGGCTTAAAGAAACTTTGTTAGATAATAACATATACAGTAGAAACATTAAAATTGTATATCATACAATGATATATATATATATATATATATATATATATATATATATATATATATATATATATATATGTATATATATATATAATATATTGGAGTCAAACAGCAGATGTGAAAATTTAATGTACTGATTCAGAATATTTCTATTCGCCATAAAGTCGAATCTTATTCCACAGACTGGGACGAGTCCAGTAAAGTGGGTATCGGCGCAACCCAACTGATATTAAACCAACAACCGCTGCAGAGAGTTCAGAGATTTAAATACCTTGGATGTTGGATTACCCAAAATCTAGATCCATCCTTCGAAATTCGATGTAGAATTGAACAGGCAAGAAACTCATTTTAAAAATTCAAGCCTCTATTATCCAATACCTCATTAAATTTGGAAATCCGTGAAAAGTTTACAAGATGTTACGTGTGGTCTGTACTTTTATATGGATGTGAAACTTGGACTTCAAACGCCGATATCATGAATAAAATCGAGTCGTTTAAGATGTGGTTGTATCGAAGGATACTAAAAATTCCATGAACTAGCAGAACCAGAAACGAAGAAGTTCTTCGAAGAATGGGACATCAACGAACTCTATTAAATATTATTAAGAGACGTAAACTAGAATATCTTAGACATATAATCAGAGGACCAAGATATGAGTTCCTTCGGCTAATTCTCAACAGTAAAATCGAAGGAAAGAAATGGATAGGACGGAAGAAACTCTCTTGGTTGAGGAATTTGCGGCAATTAACAGGTTTGACAGTGGATCAATTGCTACACGTAGCGCAAGACCGAGATCAGTATAACAATATTAAAAGCATGGTAGCCGACGTTCCGTAGGGATATGGCACTCTAAGAAGAAGAACCACTAAATCGGCAACTCCGGCCACGACGGCCTCCACGACAGTATGACTCACTGTTTAATATCTGCGTAAAATAAATTACAATTAATGATATAAAATCTAAATGGCAGTTGTGCTGTGTTAATAGACTTACACACAGGATACAGTCGGTAGGGAAACAGATCGAATATGTAGAAAAGGAGCGGGCCAATCAATACTCTACCCGAGGAACGGATGGTGTTCAATCAATACTTGGACACAGGAGAGAATAGGTATGTCTCAGATTAATACTCCAATTCAGATCAGGTAAGGAACTGCCACTATAGCCTAGCAAAAGTATACGGTCGAAGGATTTCCATCTACTATATCTCACATCGATGGAGGAGGGACTTCTGGTAAGGATGCGTGAATAGAAAGCGCTGTCGGTATCAAGTCGATGCGAATCGTTGCACACGAAACTTACGTTACATGGGAAACAATAACATTGTCCATAACAAATTCCCGTCACTTCCGAGGTAATAGCAAGTTTTTAAATTTAAATTCAGAGGCTTAAGGCTTATCCTCGATAATTGTAACGGTAAAATTCAGAGAGATGTCTATTTCAAAAATATCTTTCTTTACAAAAACAAAATCCATTCACGAAGAATATTCTAAACGTCATCTTGTACTAAAGGTAAGCTTTATACCTACCTTATACAACCCCCTATTGTGTAAAGTCTTGGGTCTATACAATAAACGACTGGGCGGCCTTCTATTCAGTGTGGTTTTGAAATAATGTTGAATAAAAACATTCATGAAATTAAAATGAAAGAATTTACGTCTATTAGTAGAAGTGCGATTTATAAAATTAGTACTTGAAGCATAAATCGCGGGAGGAATATGTGCATAAGTTTTCAAATATTTATTATTTACTATATAATTTCTAAATTGAACCACTTTCACTTCTTTAGTTAACAATGTATCTGTTTTGACAACTAAATAGGAAATTAGACAAAATAATTATTAATTTCAAAACAGGAGTTTAAAGAATTAGAAAGAGGTAGCCCGGGCCCAGTTAAATGGTCAAGCTTATTCCAGTGGAAGCAATAAGGAGGATTATTTTTCGTTTTGGCACAGCTGACATGCTCTCTCTAGTACTACAACCCATGAAACTGTGGTAAAAAGCATGCTTTATTTATACGGTTGTGAAACACGACGATTAAAAGAGACAGATTAATATCGAAGAAAGATATCTCGTCGAACTTAATGCAATAAAGTATGAGAATAGAAGGTACAGTCATGGATGGCATACATCGAAAGCAGCTCAAATGGGTACAGGTCCAATAAATGAAAGACAAGAGACTCCTAAAACAAGTACCTGTATGAACACCTACCGTAATCCAGAAGAGAGGATTACCTTAGAAAACACGGATGGAAGGAATAAGAAACTTAATGAGCTCGAAAGAACTTAAAGAACAATGGAACAACCGAATTGAATGAAAAATGAACGTCGGAAGACATTTTATAAGGATTATATCATATTATAGGTACATTTTTTGGACTAAAAATAAATTTGAAGAAAACCAAGTTCATGGTATTTACAAAAGCACAATGCATCAAAGTTAAGTTAGTACTAGATAATACAGAAATTGAACAAATATCTCTGTACAAATACCTTGGAGCATGGATCACAGAAGATACTGATTAGACAAAAGAAATAAGATGCCGCATTTGAATTGCATGGTCAACTTTTAATAGAACGAGAAAACTTTTTTGTAATCGAGATATCAATATATCGCTCCGGATAAGAATGCTTTGATGTTATATTTTCTTTACCCTTTTATATGGGATTCAAGCTTGGTCACGGATCGCAAAACAACCGAACAAGTTCTCGAACAACTAGGAAAACAATGCGAAGTTTTAAATTCCATAAAAATCAGGAAATTAGAATACTTGGGGCACATCATACATCACACATCAAGACGTAAAATCTAGTGGTTACGTAATCTCCGTGAATGGTTTGGATGCAATTCAACTGAATTATTCAGGCGCATATCCAACAAAATGATAATTGCCAGAATGATTTCCAATTCCGATAGGAGTGGAACTTGAAGAAGAAGAATAAGTACATTATTATTATATCATATTATATATATATATATATATATATATATATATATATATATATATATATATATATATATATATATATATATTTATATAATATATGATATAAACGATATTGAAAGAGGTTACAACATAGACAATCAACAAAATCTACATCGACAACTACACAGTGAACACCCAACAATAATAGAAGTGTCAAATGCCGTCCTAAAACTCAAAGACAATAAAGCCACAGGAATCGATTAAATCTGTTGGAAAATATATAAAAAAAGGTGATGATCAGCTTTTTGCAGTAACCCATAAACTAATAGTACTTATGGCAAAATGAATTTTTTCTAGAAGAGTGGCTAAATGAAATAATATACGTTGCATAAAAAGGACGATTAACTGGATTGTAAGAACTATAGAGGCATTACTCTGTTAGCATCTTCACCTGTTAGCACCCTGCTTGGCAGGGTCACATATCAGATCAATTTACGGTTGCAAAAGGCTTGAGACTGGGAGATCCTTTATCCACTACATTATTCAAATTAGTATTAGAAACTGTAATCAGAAAATGCAGCATGAAGATGGAAGAAACGATCATGAAAAATGAGCACCAGTGCTTGGCATTTGCTGATGATCTAACGATCCTAGCAAAAACCGAGTAAGAATTAAGAAGAGTTGTGAAGAAAATCATCGAAGAAGCACAGAAATTTGGATTGGAACTAAATGAAGACAAAACTAAATATATGATCATAGAAGGAACAGAAGGGAAAAAAGAAGACTTTAGTATGAGGTCAGTAAGTGGTAAAAGCTATAGTTTTAAAAGGGTGGACAAATTTGAATACCTAGGTGTAGTTTTCGATGAAAATGGAAAAGATAAATGGGAGCTCGTAGCCAGAATAGCAAAAGGGAATAAAAAATTAGGTGGTTTAAGAGCCCTACTGAACTCAAAATACGTTTCTAGACAAGGTAAACTCAGAATATATAAAACAGTAATTCGACCCACAGTAACATATGCCGGTGAGCCTGGACATTAAATAAGAAGGAAGAGGATACTCTGGAAAGATGGAAAGGAAAATATTGAGATGCATATTCAGAGGACGAAAGGCAGAAAATGGTTGGGAAAGAAGAACCAACAATGAATTAATGGCTTTATAGAAAGAACCTACTATTACCAAGTTTGTCAAGGCACAAAGAATCAGATGGTTGGGACATGTGGAAAGAATGGCAGCAAACAGAATTCCTAAACTAGTAATAACCAGAAAATTAATCGACCCCAAAAGAAGAGGTAGACCCAGAACGAGGTGGATTAGTAAAGCGGAGGAAGACCTTAAACACGTGAAGGTGAGGGAATGGAAAAAAAGCACAAAATAGAAGCGAATGGAAAAATATTGTACACCAGGTCCTTCAAAGTAGTTAAGAATGTTATATATACATATTTACGTTAAAGTTTTGTTTAAAATAATTGTAATTAGTTAATATTAGAATTATGTTGTAAAAAAAATGCTGTAGGCCTTAACGGCCCATTGTGCGTAAAAATAAATAAATAAATAATAGAGTGCAAAAATCGAAAGAATCGCGTTTTTTGCATTAATTGTTAATCATTAAAAAACGGCTCCGAACTTTACGCAGGAAACAGGTAGGTTTTCTTCTTATAGGTCTACAATAACTAAAAAAGTTGTCAGCTACCTGGATTATTGAGTGTCACGAGAAAATCCTTATTAGCCTGGACTAATATGGCTGGACAAGCAAGTGAAGAAACAAACTTCATATATTATGTAAACTTTACTAACAAAAACGTTGAAAATAAATATTCCTATAAATATAAATAATCAAATTCCATATTCAAATACAGCAAAATATTTGGGTATTGTCCAATAAATATAAATAATCAAATTCCGTATTCAAATACTACAAAATATTTGAGTATTACTCTAAGCTTTTATGTAAAGAAGAAAAGAAAATAATAATTCTGATTGAAATACAAAAAAATGTACTGGCTGATTGACCAAAATTCTACGCTGTTTCTACATAATAAATTATTATATAAGCAAATACTGAAACAATAGTATTATTATAAAAACAGTATAAACATTTAGAAGGAAAATGTTACAAATTAACAGAAAATATTTGTATTCATATAAAAATTTAATCAAATTATAGGTACTTATTATAGGTACTGCTTATTTATATAAAATTTCCTCAATCGGAACATAAACTTCTTCGTGAACTACCCATTTTAAAAACAATTAACACACTGGTTTGTCAAAAGTCGAAATAAACCCTAATAATGTTATTCAACATTATTTATGACCCACCTTCGAGAGGGTATTATACTTCTTACCTAACCAACCTAACCGTGTCGACGAGAATCCAGAAACTATCGACAAGGACAGCCTGTACTGGCCGAGAGAGAAAGTTACATTTAGCAAAATTTGAGATTTTAAAAAAAGTTTATACCAAATAGCTGCTTTGTGTTACACTTTATGTTAAAAATAAAAACAGATTCGGAAAGTGGGTCAAATTCTGTAGTGTCCTATTTCAAAAAAAAATTTTTACCTTTATTTTAACCAAAAATATTTGAAAAAAAAATATTGTTTAAAACAATTTATTAATTTACAACTAAATAGTGCACTAGAACTTTTTAAGACCTTTCATATAAAAAAAGAATCATCTCAATATCTGCCATAGTTTTTGCGTTATTTGATATAAACTTTTACATTGGAACTTAGGTATGCCCAGAAACGCAAGGAACGGCCTTAAAATACATAAAAATTAACCCTGAAACTCCAGGGACTTTGCTTAGCCACGAAATAGCCTTGGCACTTGAACTAAATAGTGATTTAACGTCAATGAAAAAAATTAAGTTTATATTATATTACTTAATTTTTTCGTTAAAACTAATTATTATAATATAAAACTGTAATAAACAAAAACAAAAGAAAAACACTGAATAACGACCAGATTTTGTACAAATTAATTTACGAAATTTTTGGTATTTCAAAATTCAGTTACAAGAAAATTTACTTTTTGCATGAAAGATTCAAGCATCTGCTTAAAAACTTGTACATATAGATAATTGTTGCAATTACGTTAACAAATAATCAAAAAAATATGGTAAAATTTATTCGCTTTACTATAAATTATAAAAATAATTAACAATTATTCAAAACATATCCTTTTAGGTTATTACGAAATTATGACAAGCTCAATAATTTATAATTTTTTTATATAATTTATTATTATAGAACAGTACACGATAATATCCTCTGCTTATTCAGAGATATCGGAGCACGATAAGGTCCTTTGAAAATAATTTCACCCTTCGTTTGAACCCTTTAAATCTTACGTCAACAATTTGGGAAATTAGGGAGAAGGAATGACGCAATAAAAACAACAAATCTGAAGTTTAACTTACCGAACAGCAATAGCGGTCTAATCTGAAAATGAAAAGCTATTATAAATTTTAATTGCATTATTTATAGACCCGCAGGAAAGATTAACAGCTCACTTTGAGTTTTCTCTGAATATGATTCTAAATATTAATTGCGGTAGAAGATTAAGTAGAATCAGACATTCTAGAGATACTCCTAAGTAAAAATAATCTTTCTACGCTTTTATTACAAATGAAAAAATATAATACCCGATATAATGTACTTACTTTTTTGTTGAATCTAATATTTGGTGAATAATTTTTTTTTTTAACATCTATTAAACCTCAATGTATTTGTTTAAGTACATTATATTTACAAAATTATCTACCTAGGGTAGCAGTTATCACTCTTTTACGATCCCGGTAGGGCTACAGGGCTTGGTGACCCTGCTGCTAGCAGCTGATGTTCCTCCTTCCTATCATGGGTGAGTCGTGTCCTTATACCCTCACATATATTTTATCAGGACCTTATCCCCACCCAAACTATACCATCTAAACTGGCCAACACGTCTTGGCAAGTGCTTCAGGTTTTAAAATCGCGCCAAACACCCTCTAAAATAAAAAGGTCATTATCTCATAATGTATTACCCCAGGCGAGTAGAAAAAGATTTCCAAAATCTCGCACTAATCTGCTAGTCTGTCATACGTATTCTGGGAGAAGGGGGAGATCATATTCTGATAAGTACACATACCATACTTAGAAAGTCCTTAAAACTAAACGTCGCTACGTTAGGTTATTAGGTTGGTATTAGGTTGGTAGTAAAACTGCAACAACTGGAGGCATTGGTTTCTTCTTAAATAAAAAACATGAAAACAGCATTATATCAGGAAAAAGTTCATCTACTAGAGTAGCTTTTTTAACCTTAAAACTAAGTAAAAGATATAGTAAAATCCGTAGAAATATATGCGGCAACAAGTGACCATAAAGACTATGAAATAGAGAAATTGTACGATGGCATTACTTTAGCCCTAAACGATACAAAAGCACACATTACCACAACATATAATGACGGTAACGCTAAAACGAAAAGAATCGTAGATGAGACAGAAACATCACTGGGAAATTTTGGTTTGGGAAACAGCGCGGTGAAACTTTACTTTTCCTACTGGAAAAAAATATATTCCAAATGAATAGCTTCTTCTACAAAAAAGAACATTGGAAATGAACGTATCAGAGCCGGACTGGAAAAACTAGGAACGACATAAATTGTATTATCACTGACAAGATGCACATCTTTAAAGATACTACAGTCCTAAATGAGTTTTTAACAGGTTACGATGACAGAATGGTGAAAGCGTCGTTAGAAATACACCTTGGAAAAGAGAGAAATCGCAGGATCAAAACGAAATTCAAACATACTTGGATAGAGCCTAATAATATAAATGCATTTGAAGAGCACATTGATAGCATTCTCGAGAGCAATAAGAATATTTAACATCCTAAATAACATTATAATAGAAACTATAGAGGAAAGCCAGAAGATACGCTGTCAAAGGAAATCATATAATAAATAATTAAGTCTCCAAACACAAGCATTATTAAAACAGAGGAGAAAAATGCAAAGTAATAAAAGCAAAGAACATCATGAACTTAGAGAGATAAATAAACAAATACAAAAATCTATAAGGATGGACAATTAAAAGTATAAAAGTAAAGAAATCAAACAAATGATTAAAAATGACAAGAGTCTCAAAGTTCTCAGGAGAAAATTGAAAAAATGTTAAAAAAAAAATAATAAAATTAAAAGAGAAAGATGGAAGTATCATCACAAACATACATGAAATGCTAAGGATAGTAGAAGATTTCTATACAGAATTACAGAAAAGTCAACAAAACCATGATGAGCAACTAACAGAAAAGTAAGAAAACTCACTAAAATGATTGGTCAACCTCCTTCATCTTGTTCTTTTTTATGTAGACATGAATCTGTTTTTCAAGGCGCCTCAAGTAAGTTGTCGTTTCATAGTTTTCGTGGTCTTCCTACTGATTGTCTTCCTATTGCGGAACCGTCTCTTGTCGTTTCTACTACTCTATTTGTTGTTAACTTCTATTAGTTCTTCTCTTCTCTTCCTTGTATCTACATCGTATATCTGTACTTCTAGTCAACCAAGGATAGGAATTGATGCCTAATATATAAACAGATGAGATAAGGAACGCATTAAAAAAACTAAAAATAAATAAAGCGTCGGGATCAGATACTATTGTTATAAAAGCCGTAAGGTTTATAGGAAATAGACTTTTATAAAAAATAACTAAATTGTTTAACCCATGTCTGCACCAAAGTTAAACACCTACAAGATAGTACAGTGCACTTACCATTTTATTACATAAAAAGATTGATTCAACAGACCTTGAGAATTACAGACCCATAAACACCTCTACAAGTTATTCAAAAGAATAATAACACATAAAATTAGATTTTCACCAACCTAGAGAACAGGTTTTAGTAAAAACTTTGGCATCAACGACCACTTCCAACTTTCGTAGACTCTTCAAAGCATTTGATACGATACGATACGAACTATAAATAAAAAAATAATAAAAAACGACTGGAACAAAACAAAATTTCATAAGTATAAATACTTATAGGTCATGAAATCCAAATTGCTATTATATTTTTTATTTTATATTTATGAACTGCAAAGAAGAATCACGTTAGCATGGGCCGCATGTTGAGTTCTATCAGACATCTTCAAAAGCAACATGCCAAATCATTTGAAAAATAAAAGGCACGACCATTGTGGTCATGACTTACGGCGCCAAAATAGTTTCTTTAACTATTATCACTATAAGTAGGTTTTTAAATAACATACATATAAAATCAGAGTTTGTTGTTTATTGAGAGTAGACTAAATTTAAGACCTAATACTTACTACGCCGGGAAAGTATTATGAGGTTCTTTTCTTGTTTTTCCTTATGATTTACTATAAAGTCACTAAGAGAAGCATTTTACTGTCATGGCATGTGGTTGTCTTTTTAAAGACGAATCATATACTATGATTTTTCTGACGGATATTCTCAAGTTAAAGTTGAGTTTATATAATCAAATGAACTCTCTTACAATAAAGTCGTCCCAGGAACGCAACACAGTAATATTGGCAATATAAATTTAAAATTTTCTACTTTAAAATGTATAATATATGTATAAATTGTCAATATGAATTAATTGGCAATATGAATCAGATAAAATTAAATTATTAGAAGAATTTTTTAAGAAGTAACAAAAAAACAAAACTTGTTTAATTTATTATTGCTTTCATATTAATATAAATCAGTAACTACAAACATTTGTAGATGACATTAATTTGAACTACGAATCCGATTCTTCCGACAAAATCGCGAATTCAAAATTAGAATGTTCACGGGATATTGGGAGTCAATAGCTGTAGTTTGAGAAGCTAATCAATCAGACCTCCCTAAATCTCCACTCACTTATGTTTTATATCCGAAAAATTTACTGCAACAATTCTAGCCTTTTTGAGTTGATGATGCTAATATCAATGCATTTTGCAGGGTAAAATTGAAGGAAAAAGAGTCCCAGGACGAAGAAGAGTATCCTGGCTTGCTAACCTGAGAGCATGGTATAGAAAGACCTCAACACAGCTATTTCGTATAGCAACTAACAAAATCATCATAGCCAGAATGATCGTCAACGTTCGGAACGGAGAGGCACCCTAAGAAGAAGAAGATGCTAATATTCAAGAGCCACCATATTGCTTGCCATATCAACAGAAATTATGCCCACTGCAATACACTAACAATGACAATATGGTATAAACAAGTTACAATCAACTGCGTCGCCACCGTCACGTCAACTCCGTGCACACGTACTCCAAGTTTCGAGTTTCACTTCCATAGATGCGCGCTAGAGGAGATGAAAAGCCGACAACCATATAAAACAAGAGCCGGCGCACAAGAAAATTGATTTAGAGTGGTAATCTATGAACGACTCCACTGACCCCTATGGAGTTTACTGAAGGTCAACCACTTCTGACAGAGTATCGATCTAGTGGTAGTTCCTTACCGGTGTTAGAATGTTGATCTGAGACAGACCTATTCCGTGACTAAGTGTTCATTAGTCAATTTCTGCTCCTTGCCGGATCGAGTGTTGATGGATGCGTTCACCTGTCCTGTCTTTAGATTTATAACATTAATTATATTTTACTTTTTGTAGGTATTAAACAGTGTGTCATCAGGCCGTGTGTTAATACAGTAGGAATCTGCTGTCTAAAAGAACTACCTGTCATACAACAGATAAAATTATTCATATTTTCAATGCCTCATATTTTCACAACTTAAAATTATAATTTTATGTCATAAGTTTTGATCTCTAGAAATGGAAATTTTACTATGGCTCGTCAATGAAAGTGATCAATTTAATTGATCTCACGAGAATCTTAAAAATATCAAAAATCGTGCCACGTTTATATATTTAACAACTTTATAAAAACTGGGTTTATTCGTGGCCAAATACAAAAACTGCACACAAAAGCTGCACTTATTACCTTTAAAATGCCACATATTTTTGTCGATAGGATACTTGAATCAAAAGATATATTGAATTTTTTATCGTCGAGCTGATACAAATTTTATTGAATAATAATTTCGCGCACGTAACTAAAATTCAAAATCGACGGTGGCCTCAAGCGTTGTTGCTGAGAGAACGATTCATTCTAAACAAATAGTTCTAATGAACACTTTTGTTTTAAATTAGCTTCATTTTTTATTTGAAACATTTTTTTACGGTGTACAGATTCTTGGTAAATCGATTTTTTTGTGTATCCCCCCCTGTTTGGAAGGGGTTTAGGGGGAAGCTAGTGAGTAAAAGTAATTGACATTTTTGCATCATTTTTAGGGTTTAAATATTAATATTTTCGGCCAAATTTAGCTTATTTGTACCATATTGTAGGGGTCAACTCTCTGACGACTGGACTATTTTAGTTCCGCTGGAGATTAGAAATCATTCTGGCATTATAATTTTGTGTTGGTTACGCGCCTGAATAATTCAATCGAAGACCTTATTGCAACATACTGATAAGCCACCAAATAAGAAAGCTGAGATATCAGGGTTTAAAGTTTTAAAAAAATCTTAAAAATATTGAATTAACTTTAGAAAACCACAACTCTTGTTATTTGATTGCGTTGGTCATTAAAATGTATAAGCATTTATTATTTTAAAGAAAAACACATATTTATAAAAAAAATTAAGTTAATTTAAAAAAATGGGGCGTTTCTTCGATTTAAAAAATCTCTTAACACTATATTAGAAAAAAAAATAAAAATATATATCTACAATTTCAACTTCTTCATTGTCATTGTCAGTAGCTTCTTTTAGCTGATTAGAAAAAATATGGTGGCGGAATATAGGGTAATAAGTTTTTTATATTTTTTATTTCGATTTTTACAATTTTCAGGTGCTATGTTTTTTTTTAATGTTTGAAAACTCTGTTGTTACAGTTCTGCTTTTCTTATGACATTAACGTCTTGATATTCTCCATTGACACTATGTTTGACAAAAAATTACCCAATATTTTCTGATTTAAATCGAAAGCTGTATGTTCCAGAAAAAGCTAAGCTCTGCTTATCAGGACAATGTGGGTTTTTATTAACATTTAGAAGAGGCCAACCTCAACAGAGAAAGCACTTAGGAGGAGGTGAAGAGGTTCAAAACTGTAAAAAATCATTCTGTGTCATCTGCGGAACAACAAAAGGATATTTTTTATTTGCTTTTGTTATAATATCTGCCCAACCTTCTGGCAAATAAATAACTGGTGCACGGTTTCTCCGGCGGTTATCAATTTGAGCAAAATCCCAGTCTGCAATTTCTTTTTCCTGACTAACTGCAACTAAACAGGCATTAATTTTGCCAGTTCTTGTTTTGACCTGGAAAGTTGTTGGTAAAAACAATGAGCTCTTCATAAGATGACTTATCCTCTAAAAATTTGATCACAACAGAAGTGACCTCATCCGCTCCGCGCTTAGCTTGATCGTCGGTCCATAAGTTACATGTATCCCTTGTCGTTGGTACAGTCGTGAATCCCTAAGTTATAAAGCCAAATTTTTCTACAATAAAATGCAAGAGCCGTGGTTTATTTTGGTAGAGGCATACTTTGCTGTAAGTCAAACGAGATTACTAATTTTAACTTGTTTGTAATACATTCGTTTTCTTTTTTTACTTTTTCGCAAAGTTTGCATTGCATCATTACGAGCTATGTGTAAATTCAATAAAGTAGATAACTCTTTTCTTGATCTGTATTATTAGCGTCTTTTGACATCTTTATCGTAACGATCGTCTCATTACAAGTCTTACAAGTATGAGATCAAGGTAGTTTAAACCCTATGTTATAATCAGTACAAACTATTTTTCTGTATGCACTTTCTTCAACTGGCGTAATATTCAGTTCTCTACACCAGGGCACATAAAAATCTATATACAGTCCTGTAACTGTCATATCGCAGTTCAGATATTTGTTCTTCATATTTGTGTTTCCGCTGTAGTGACTTTGGTATTTAAGAATATATTTAATATGAGCTTGTACTGACTGAATATGTTCCTCTGAAACTTTATTGGGTCTGTTTTGTGCTTACCTCTCATATCAGAAATAGGAATAATAGAACTGTTTGACTTTATTTTAAAAATATTCTTAATTCTTTCATAAGATTTTTGAAGACCATGAACGCTTAGGAATCCAGTCTTGCATACTTTAGACTCCTCATCTCCTACATAAACCAAATATTTAGCAGTATATTTTCTTCTAGAAATGTTACTTTTCCGCAAATCGCCAAGAAATTTTGACATTCCTGTCAAAATTTCTTGAAGAAAAAGTCAGGACTTCCTTACTGTAAGGAAATGTCATTTCCTTACTGTAAGGAAATGATATTTCCGTACAGGTGTTAGTGTTCTACATAAATGATAGAAAACACATTGCTTATAACGAATTAATTTATATCTTGAAAACGTCAAGTCATTGCTGAATACATTTTTAAGATCAATTTGTTATATTTACAGTAATTTGACAGTTAGTACAATTATTGAACATTGAAGGAACACTCTTAGAATTATGAGAAACATTTTGGACAACATGCAGGGTGGAAGTGTCATTTTGTTGAATATTTTGTACTGTGAAAATTTTATTTGCCACCTCAACCTTATTTTTAAGCGATTCTTCGATATATCCTTCAGCAACGTTTGATGACTTCCATCCGCCATGCCTCTTTAAACTAGTTATGTCGGCACCAGAGTCAACCAATATTGTTGCAGAAGACCGACGAAAGCAGTGACCAGTATATTCTGTCGGATTTACCAAGTTCAAATAAGTAGCAATTATTTTGGGCATTTTTCTAAATTAATGAATTCCTAACACTTGTCTACAACCCTTTCCGCTTTGATATTTAAAAAAAAATCGGTCACTGTTCATATTTTCTGGTCTTAACGAAACATACTTTCGATAAACATTCAAGTAGATCTCATTAATTACAAATGATCTTGGTTTGTTGGTTTTCGAATCAGGTATGCTGATTAAAAGCTTAGATTCTAAGTCTTCTATATCGTGTACAGTCATTCGGACTAACTCATCCATTCTACAGGCCCCAGAAATACCAAATATTACAGCCACCTGAAAAATAAATAAAGCTATAGTCTAAATGGAAATTAAAACCTTGTAAATTACCTTAATCATTAAATTTTCTTTATCTGGAGCTTCCTGGATAAATTTTTCAATTTCTTCCTTCGTTAAAATCTTAGATTTCTTTGCCCTATAACCTTGAGCTTGCCGTTTCAATAAAGAACGAAGTTTTGAGTATGTAGATATATCTACATTGTGTTTAAGTGCAAGGGTTGACTTCAGCATTGAATAATTGGCCCATAATGTTGAAGATTTCATCTTTAAACAAAGGTCTAGAAAGTATGCCATTACAACATTTTCTGAGAAAGAACTCGTATTTTTACTCATGCGATCATCCATAAAATGTCTGTATGCATTTTCGTACTTTTCTCTTGATTTCTTTGGCAATAATTCTAATGAAGCAGTATTCACTGCCTCAACCAGCTCTGGAGGAGTCCCAGGAATGGAAATTTCATCATCACTTATCATTTTACTTTCGAGAACACCAGCAATTAAATTTATAAGCGTCAAGTTTGACAATTTAACCTCAATACGTTTCCATGGTAACCCAAGTAATTTTATTAGGAATTTCAAAGCACCATTTATTTGGGAATAAAATTATTGCGTTTTTTTTTAAATCAATCAATATCTGTCGAATTTTAAACGATTTGCGGAAAAATAGTATGTTTACCTCGTAGGAAAAGCCACATTCGTGGACTCTGTGTTGCTAAGCAACACAATGTTGCTAGCAATCTTCACAGTCGTCCAGTAATGTTAACTCCAAAAATTTCTTAAATAAACGTTTATGATTACCTTGCAGTTTCTCCCTACATTTATTTTTACAATTACACGACTCGCCGATTTCACGTAAACTAAAAATCGTCGTAGTTTTTTTCGAAGCATACTCTTGTCCGAAATTACAAGTGCTTTTTCTTTCATTTCAATAATAGTTTTCCATATTTTTTTTTGTCTCCATCTGGATGGTTTTCTTCTTCTCTGATTTACCTTGTTACCTATGGAAATCATAGGTATAAGTTCCTGCAATTCATCCTAGAATACAAAAAATACGACTGTATTAGACTCTGGAATTTATAAGTACTCCAAAATGCTAATAACTCGACAAGCCAGACGACATACCATATATTTTCATACAATATAAATGAAATATATTTTTACAAAAACATGTTACAAGTCAAAAAAATAAGAAAAAATGCCTACCTCAATAGATTGAGACGAAAAATCATCGCTACTAGGCCTGTAGTATTTGTCTGCTACACTATCATCACTATCGTCAATAAAACTTAATTTAAACTGCTATTTTCGCTTAAAACTGTACTTAATTCATCACGTATACGTGAAGTCGACGCCATTTTTTATATGGCTTACCACGTTTTACGCGAAAAAGTGAACAGAAACGGGTGATTGGAATAAAACGATTCAGTAATAACTCCGCCATCTACTGCAATAAACACTCAATAATTTTTCTGTAGGTTAATACAGGATTCTTTATATAAATAATGCAATAAAATAGAATTCTGTAACATTGTGACTTACCAATATGTTGCAATAAGCTCTTCAATTGAACTGCATCCCAAAGATTTACAGAGATTGCGTAGCTACGAGATTTTACGGCTTTTTCTGCCTTTGATTTTCCCTGCGTTATATTCCTTAATAGTTTGTATTTTTTACCTCGCATGATGTGCCCCAAGTATTCCAATTTCTGGATTTTTATAGAATTTAAAACTTCGCGTTTTTGTCCTAGTTGTTCGAGAACTTGTGCGGTTGTTTTGCGTTACGTCTGTGGTATTTTCAAAATACGCCGGTAACACCACATTTCAAATGCTTTCAGGTTTTTATTGTTGGATTGTTTTAGGGTCCTAGTCTCCACACATTTAGTTAAATAAATTTAGGTAATTATTTATTAATTGTTAGACATAATTGTCTTTTTTTTTGTATAGGACGTACCAAAAGAAGCGTGGCCTTAGAGTATTTCGAGAAATTTGGATGGAATAAAAAAAATAAAAAACGCGCTTTCAATATTTTTTAAAAATCTATCGAACAGCACTAAACATGACTTCCCACCTCACCTCTTGGGGTTAGGTAGGAGGCAACTTTAATATCCTAAATAGGAACCCCTACTTTTTATTGTAGATTTTGATTCCCTATGCAAAAATAAATAAATTTAAGTCGAGAGAAGTTTTCGGATTAGTGATAAATGGCGCATTAATAAAAATCACACATTTATCCTTATTCGCTCCGTGCGTGACTGACGCGATACCTACCAATGACGTATAATATATAGACTACGCAGTCCCCTATTCTCGCTATAGAATCGAGTGTCCCAAAGATCTCGGCTCAAGGTTGAAGGTATGTTTATCACAACAGCGACGTGCTCATTTATATGTTAATGACAATATATATTTTTTTAATTAAAATTAAATATTTATGATTTCTATTTGTTCCCGTCTATAAGAGAAATAATTATTTTGATAAAATAGTATGGCATTTTACTAAAATAGTAAGTAAATAACTTCAACAATTTAAAATAAAATTTGCTTGTCACACACAATGGAGAAATGTTTTCGTACGTCCATGATGTTTTCAAACACAAGATCAACTTCGTGATGCTTCGTAAGAAATCATCAACTTCGTGCATCTTCGTATCAAAACAATAAACAATAACAAAGGTATTCATGTTTTGGACACTTTTTAAAGCGTTCACCGAGTCTATATATTATACGTCATTGATACCTACCGCCTTCAGCTGTCAGTTTTGGACCTCCCAATTTTCAGGTTAAATATATGACATATGTTTGACATTCTTAAATACATGCGAGATTGACAATTACTAATAATTAGTTTTTTAATTATATTTTTTCAGTTTATGTACAAAATAACTCAATAATAAAAAAAATGTAATATTAAAAACTGGGTTTCTCAAAATTCATCATAATATATTTTCATTCTATTCACGTGAAAGAGCATAATAATTAAAAACAATAATATTAAAAGTTATGATATAAAAGCTTAAGTCATCAGGCACTCTGCAGTTAGCTTGAAGCCTTATGAAATATTATTTAAGGTAAATTATTTAAATTTTTCCTATTTCAATTGCATAAAAATGAAATTATATGATATTTACTTTTTCATATTAATATCACGAATCCATCTTTTTCTTTTCTCTAATTTATATTTAATCTTTGGGAACCTATAAAAACTATACTCATTATGTTTGCTATTATTAGCACAATTAAATACGAAACATGTATTTGCACACACTTTTGATAAAATTTATGCATAAAAGATAGGTACAATTTTGTCATATTTCGCCGCTACGCACGCTGGTACCGTTTCAAGGTACCCCTACCATGGTCACGCACGGAGCGGATACTCTAAGACAGGGGTGCTCAAACTTGAACTGCTGGCGATCTACCTCAATTTTAGACTACTTACGATCGACTCTGAGAGACTGCAAGTGTGTGTGATGCAGGGTTGTCGTACATACACGATACACCCTACCTACCTAGGTAGGGCGTACCGTAGATTAGCTTTCTGCACAATATAGGTATATTATTTTAGTCAAGGTTTGGGTTAGGTTTAGTTAGGTTCTTCTTTACAATATCAATGAAAAAACTCATAG
This sequence comes from Diabrotica balteata, assembly GCA_918026665.1. NCBI lineage: Eukaryota > Metazoa > Arthropoda > Insecta > Coleoptera > Chrysomelidae > Diabrotica > Diabrotica balteata. The sequence goes on from OU898278.1 coordinate 48,526,215, forward strand.
TTATTCAAAATTGCGAGTTTATTTATTGTTACAAAACAAAAGAGTTACACATGGTGTTAAACTTAACTAAGGAGTGGCTTTGGATGTTGAAGCGTGGCACTGCATGTCCTCAGCATACTTTTCATAAGATGGTACGTAACCACTGAGTGCTAATCGCAAGCATGATGTCATATGATCGTCAGTTAGTCGATTGCGATATTTTGACTTAATTATCTTCATTTCAGAAAATGCAGACTCGCACAAGTAAGTTGACCCAAAAAATGCCGCCAGTTGAAGGGCGATTTGCCTTACATTCGGATATTTATCTTCAGATATAAAACGCCAGAAATTTGTATCAGATACTGTAGCTTTGAGATGTATATCTGATATAATCTGCACCAACTCATTTTCAACAGAACATGAGTTCATATTAAACTGACTTGTTATTTCAGTAGCTAATTCCTCAATGTTTTTACATGAAAAAGGATAACTCATAAATGATGCTATATTTTCCAATTTACTGCAATCATAAAAACGCATTTCGAATTGTCCCAAAATATTTGATAATTCAGCCTCATACGTATCATAATTCAACTAAGGAATCCTTGCTTTCAAAGACGGAAAATGTTTCAGATCCTTTCTTTTCAGTTAATCTATCATAAGTTGCAATTTACTTTTGAATGCGTTTACTGCGCTAATCATCTCAATAATAGTTTTTCCTTTACCTTGAAGCTCCAAGTTAACGGTGTTTAAGTGCATTGTGATGTCAGTTAAAAATGCCAAATCATTTAGCCATTTTTCGTTTTTCAAAATCTGAGTGTCATCACCTCTTTCGTCTAGAAAAGGTGTTATTCGGGCAATAATTCTTGAAACCTTTCTAGGAGTTTTCCGCGACTCAACCACCTGGCGTCCGTGTGAAGAACTTGTTGATGTATAATGCAATGGAATGAAAAAAATGAAGGGAATTCTTCATTAGCTCGACACAATGCCACAAAACCGTTTTTGTTTCTAGTCATTGCTGGTACTCCATCGGTTGTAATGCACATTAATTTATATATTGGTAGCTCGTAGTTTTTTACAAAATTTAAGAAAACGTCATATATATCTTTGCCACGGGTCTTCCCCTTCAGAGGAATGATTGTCAAAAATTCTTCCTTAGCCAACATGTCATTGAATACCATCCGAATAAAAATACACAGCTGGGCAGTGTCTGTCATATCGATGGATTCGTCGAACTGTAAAGAAAAGTATGTACATTCCATGATATCATGTTTTAGTTTATCTGCGATGTCTTGACTCATGACTTCAATACACCTTGTGACAGTCGGACGAGATAACTGAAGTTCTCTAATATTAGATATCATTTCTGTTTTATTTTTAAAATCTCCAAATAAAGTCTCACCGGATTCAATAAATGCTTCCTTCATCACCGATCCATCTTAAAATTTTTTTGTGTTTCGCCAAAATATGAGATATTTTAAATGACGCGATCGTAGCAGCTTTTGATTGTTTGGCTGGTCTTGTGAACATAGATTGTTCTTTTTTTAAACAAGATATCAAATCACTTACTCTTCGTTTTCTTAATTTACTCTGTGGCGGAAAATCCTTTTCATAGTATTTATGAACCGTTTTATGATGCCTCTCTAAGTTACCACGCTTAGGTATTGTAACTGACGCACGACAAGTAACACAAATGCACTTATTCTGCACCATAGAAAAGAAAAATTCTTCCTCCCAATCCTTATTAAAATAATACGTTTTAGATTTCTTCACTGCACTCATTTTCCACTATTTAATAATAAACTTTGTATCGACGTAGGATCGCTATTAAGTTACAATTCAGAATAACTCCAATTCGGCGTGAACAAAAGTCTCGAATCTCGTCAAACGCGCCGCCCAAAACTAGACTGTACTGTCTCTTGTCTAGAAACAACACGGCTTTTCTTTGACAATTGACGCGCGTTCCATTGATAAAGCCACCTTTTGCCGCAAGCAGTGTTATTTTATTACGTAATACATTTTTGTAGTTGATAGAATATCATCCCAAATTTGATTAATAATTATAATTAATATTGAATTAATAAAATAATTAATTAATATATGTAAATATAAAATATGCTGTGTGGACAGTATTTTGTTGTCCCACTTCTTTGAATTGCAATGATGCTTAGTCAAGCATTCTATGTATTTGTATATTTCAGTATTAATAAAAACGTTTACCTCTGCTGACAGTAGTTTAGTTACCTACCGACTTATTAAAAAATTTTTTCTTCTCGAGATCTACCCAAAAAGCACTCGCGATCGACCAGTCGATCGCGATCGAACGTTTGAGCACCCCTGCTCTAAGACAATTATAAAAATGGTATAATATTTCAAGAAAAACACTTCCACATAAATTTAAAAAACACGTGTTTATTCTTTTTCAAACCTCTATTGAAGTACATCATTACTTCCACCCCACTGAGGAAAAGGTGGTCGGCAAATGTGAAATCTTAAATAGGAACCTTCATTTCTTATTGCACTATATATAATTCTGATACTAATAAACATTCTTAAAAAACTTTATTTAGTACCAAAAAATTAGTTAGCAGGCTTCTGATTTGTTTATGTTTTCTGGTATTTCTTGTATTACAGTGCCGTACGTCCCGAATCTAAAAGAAAGTCAGATAATACTTGTCTACTTTTCCACGTAGAATCTTAATTTGCATTAAAAATGTAGTTTTCTATTAAAGATTTTAAAGTGATCCACCGCCCAATCCGCAGGGAGTTGGATTGAGGAGTCGTGTTTGGTGGCATTTCATAGAGTTTTGAAAAATATTAAACACAGAATTTTTGGTTTTATATTTGGAAGTGGATTTCTTGAGATATTAAACCGTTTCCATAACTTTCAAGAGTATCACGTTCAATCTTTTTTCCGATTAAAATGCTATCTATCAACAATGTAGAAAAATGTTACTTATAAAAGTTAATTATTTTTTACAATAAATCAAAATCTGCAGTAAAAAATGGAGTTCGTGTTGATATCCGCTGAGGGTCGATATATTTTTGGAAAATATTGAACACGTGTTTTTCAGGTTTTAATCGGAGGTTTATATTGCGAAACATTCGACCCGCTCGCTTCTTTTGGTATAAGATGTATACAATGTGTAAATAAAACTTTAAATCACATGTTCAAGAGATAATTTAAAAATTCATCATCGGTATTTAAAGAAATTGGTGCCAAATAATTTGGAGTCATCGTATTAAAATATTTATGGATTTTAAAATTGAAGCGTTTATTTGAAAAGCGACATTTCCAAGAATTAAAATTTTGGCAAATCAAGAAAAACTGCCCAGCTTCAATTTCTTTTAAATCTTACTTTTACTAAAGATATTCATTGAAATGAATATGAATATTAAAATAATTGTAATAGTTGACTTCATATTATTACTGATGTAAAAATTGGTAGAAACTTCTAGCAAAATATATTGGAAAATAAACATATTATACAGTGTGTTTCAAAAAGCTATGTCATAAATTATATCATGCATTCCGGGAATAAAAATAAATTGATTGAATCCAGCTTACCTTTGTACAAAAGTGCATACAAAAAAAGTTACAGCCCTTTGAAGTGACAAAATAAAAATTGTTTTTTTGCATTATCTCCTAAACTAGTTGACATTTTGTAATTTAAATAGACACGTTACTTTCTTGTTCTGAAATCGTTTTTCATACAAATGAAACAACAAAGTTTAAGCGCACAGAAAAATTTTAAGGGGGTGTGCAGCCCTAAATCCCCCCAAACTTTTGAGTACGTTTAAATCAAATGAATTTTGTGGCATCATTAGTTTAATACATCGCACATTGAAATCAAAAGTAGCACCATATAAAAAACTCAATTTTACAGTATAGCTGTTTAAAGTTTTTTATCATGATTTTTATCCCCAGACTTAAAAATAAATTAAAAATAATCAATGTGATTAGTTTTAAATAATAATTTAATTATCTCTTTTTCAATATAAAATAAGTTTTAAATAAATTAACTAGTGTTTGTTGAAAAAAAAAGGTATTTAAAAAAAATTCAGTATAGTGTCACTTTTGTTTTTATACAATCAATTATTTTTTGTTTAATGGCATATTTAATTCATTTACTCTTTTACTATTTTACTACTCCAATTGAGTCAATGAATATCAGGAATAAAATAAAAACTAATTTTAGATGAATAAAGTATTTATTTGTATATACCACAAAAAAAATCTTACTCGACAATATCAGTCACGAAAATATCACGCAATGTTTTAATTAAAATAAAATATTTTAAGACTATACTGCATAGACGTACATTCCAATGATAAACTGGTTCTTCTGTTGGCCACAGCAGTTATCAGAATTGAACACTATATCATATCAAGATCTCTATTAGCGAAAGAAGACTTCTTTTGCAAACACTTCAAAACACAGCTACCTATTTCATTGGCTCCACGATTGCCTTGAGATTCATCCCAAAAATAACATTTAACATTGTCTGTTTTCAACTCCGATATGCTAAAATTCAAACAATTTATTTTGGACTTATAATAGAATGTTGATACGTCTCTTTTAGGAACCGTCATTACCGCTTGTAAGTAATAGCATGCAACGATAAAACAATCTGTCTTGTAGATAAAACTACTTGCTCTTTATCACTAGCTTTTTCTTCGCGACTTTTTTGTTTTTCTGCTAAATGGCGGTCATAATCTTCCTTCAAAGCTTCCTTTTTGGGATCTTCAGCCAGCTTATATATTGTGCATTGTTTACATTGGTCCTTTTTAGGTACGAACAAACTACAGTCCTTCTCAGAGCCTTTTTTCAGTGCGTCATTAATTGTGACGTCATATACTGTATTGGATGTGTCGAGTATTATTTCATGTAATTATTGAGAATTCTCACAGATGCCAGAACCGTACTTACTTTTATTGCAAGGTGGATTAAAATAATAGTAAACAATATTGTTTATTAAATTTATAAATAAAAAAATACTGTTTTCAAAGATGTATATTAGGTAATTTATGAATTAATTACAAAAATAGGATATAATACAAATCATAAAAACAATTTATTCACTAATGCCTAATAAAAATACTTTATTGAAGACATTGAAAAGTAGAATTTGGATATCAATGAATATCAGTAGTAATATTAAATTCATCGTTGAAAATTTTTCGATACCAATGTACCAGAACATAGGGTAGTCCTTGCTCTATGCAATTGTCTTTGTAGTCTGAGTAAAGATCCATTACTGTTTTTCCACCATCGATGAATTCCTTCGAGGTTTGATGACGCAAGTAATGGCTCTCGATTCGAGGGATGCTGTTTATATGTGTTTTTACTCCTTCTACCAAATCGATAGACAACTTTCTGTGATTTTCATGTCTTCCTTTCTTTTCACCTTCTAGAATACCAGTAAAAGAATCTTTTTTTTCCAGTACAGGTCTGATACACCTGTCAGTTATATCTAGTGTATTTTTGTAGAATGTTTTGCATACTCTACTAGAAGGTTTTGGTACTATTTATTTCAAAATAAATATTTTTTGCCTTCCTATTTGAATTCATTTTCTTGTATTGATATTTCGGGATAATATTTTGAATACTATAAGCTATGTATTCTCTTTGTCGGTCTAAGGAAGCCATAGCCCAGTAAGCATCAAACAGTTTTTGCCTTGACACTCCAAATATTTTATCTAAGCATATCAGCCGACAGCTATTTCCACAAGTTTGTTTTAGAATTTTTTGCCGGAAAAACCTTTTTTGTTTGGCAAGTTGAAACATATTCTTGACCGGCATTTCTTAAATTCTTCGCAATACTGGCATACCTCGGCTTCTTTTTCTTCTCCTTATTTGGTTTATCATTGCCATCAGATGCTGAATGGGCGGCATTATTGTCATCGTCAGTTTGAGTACTTTGGTCATCTAACTGAGAATTTGAAGCTGTAGGAACTACATTATCAACTCGATAATTATTGTCAAAATCCCGTTCCAAAAAATCGTCATTCAGCAGCGTGCCAGAGACATCATTTGCAAAATTTTCTTTGACATCATTGCCGACATAATTATAAGCAGTTTGGTCATTTGTAAGATTTTCGTCATTTTTAGTAACTTCAGGTAACTTGTAATTTAGGTCATTATTTATCCTGCAATTAATTACTTTGGCTTCATCAGTTTTTGAAAGATTAACATTGCCTGCAGAAGTATCGGTATCATGAGTACCTTGATTAGCTTTAGAGTTTGTAGGCAAATCAGACGACGTACTTGATGAAGAAGTCGAGGAACTAGAGGAAGAAGAAGAGCTGGATGAAGATGAGGATGAACTGGAGGATGATAAAGCCTAAGTATATCGGCGGCGTTTCTTTTTGGGGGGTAAGTACGTCCTCTCATCATCTGAGGCGGGAGAAAAGTCGCCATCATCACTGATTTCAGCATGTAAAAGGCTAGAGCTGTCTCCAGTTTCATGTTAATTATTTATAATATTTAAAGCAGAAGCAACAAGCAATGTTATTTCTGTGAGTGGAACATCAGGCTGTTCGAAGTTCCTGGTGGAAGTATACACAGTATTTTGGGTATTACTGTCATTCCAATTGCCAGTTGTAATATCTTTTTTCCTCTACTTCTTGATGGATTCATGATAGTTCTTGTACCCTTAACAAATCGTACTTTTTTAGGTTATATTAAAAAATTAAAGTCATTGTTAGTAAATACATAGAAATCTAAAGTGATAAACTTATAAAATAATGAAATTAGCCTTTTATAAAGTTTTAGCTTTTCTAAAATAATACGGAATAAACGTGATAAAAACAAAATGTCGGTGTTTAATATCCTAATTCTCTAATTAAATATACATTTTTAAATAAAACAATGACAAGAAATGGCAAGAAATTAAAAATATAACATTTAAACCACAAAAATGACACTTAGCACAATATGCCCCTTATTTATTCTATATAAACACAGTTATCTGGAATAGTTGAGTAAAATATCGGCACTTTACAAAATATGCCAATAACGAAATCATAATTTGTTGTACTTTTACTATCAAGTAATTAAAAAAAACGACATTATACAAAATATGTCACTTTTTCACTCACCTCAGCTAAGACTCGTTGCGGTGGCTGGACCTTTACTGGTTTAGTGTCGGTTTATCGGTCACGACCCATGCTCGCGACAACAAAGTAAGAAGTGACATTAGCGACGTCTACAGAAAACCGAAAGAGCTATTACAACGGAGATCTTTGCAACAGACGTAGTTTTGCTCGTAGATTTTAGATGTCGCTGTAACTAAAAACCACCGAATTTTGTATAATGCCACTTTTGATATCAATGTGCGACATTATTTTTAAAACTTTTTTGCCTCATCACTTTTTCGAAAAACTAGTTTTTTCATAGTTGGCCATTAAATTACAATTAGTCTCTACGGATACAGTAATTACAAACAGTTCCATCAATAATAGTCAATAATTTAAAGGTATCATTTATTTTGCAATTAAGATTAACATTAAAAATTTTGATACTACATTGACCTAGACATTTCAGGAAATAGCAGATATGCATTTAACTTTGGGTAAGTTTAATCAGATTAAATTATGATTTCAATATACTATCGGGAATATCGTAGGTGAATGTCAGGGAAATAGTGAAGCAGCCGCATTATGCAGTAAAATATCCCAATCGAAATACACCCGATAGACGATTATTTCTGACCATTGATCGTCGTTTACGAGAAACGGGAACATTCCAACCGCAAGTTGCTGACAATAGTGGTCGTCCAATATTGGATGCAACTGATGAAGATATTTTAGAAATCATTGAAGAAGTCCATGGAACAAGTACAAGGGTAATAGCTGCTGAACTAAATGTTCCTCACATAAGGGTTTCGAGCCGTTTGAAGGATCAGCTGCTTAAACCCTATCACATAACAACGGTTCAAGAGTTATTGGTTGAAGATTATCCTATCAGGATTGGATTTTGCGATTGGTTATTAATGGAAAACGCTCGAAATGTTAATTTTAATAGAAATATTTTGTTTACCGACGAGGTTACTTTCAGTATCGACGAGGCTACTTTCAACAATTGAAATGGTGATAATTATTTTCAGTTCTTAGCAAACGATTTACAAGAGTATTTGGAAGAAGTGAATATTGCAATAAGGCAAAATATGTGGTTTCTAAAAGATGGCGCTCCACCGCATTACAGTAATGAAGTCCGGAAATATCTTTGCAGACAGTATCCTGGTTGATAGATTGGAAGGGGTCGTGACGCACCTATTTCTTGGCCACCCAAAAGTTCAGGTCTTAACCCCATGGACTTTTGCTTCTGGGAGTTTATGAAAGAGAAAGTGCATTCTATTACAATAGAGGACGAACAACAATTAAGGATTAGAATAATTGAAACTGCAAATTAATTTCGTCAGAAAAATATGATTTTTCAGACAATTCGTTTTTCCTTATAAAACGATACCGAATGTGTATTGAAGAAAATGGGAGTCATTTTGAATATTTATTGTAATATCATATTTATAGAGGTTATAAACCTTTTTTTGGTACTTGTTAATTAATTTAATTCAATTATTTAGTTGCACGTAATTTTTTAAAGATTAATGAAAATGGCCGTAACTCAATAAAAACTGTTTTTTGAAACAAGTGATAACAGGCAAAAAAATTCCTAAAATAATGTGTTAAACTAATGATGCCACAAAATAAATTTGATTTAAACGTACCCAAAAATTAGGGCTGCACACCCCTCTTAAAATTTTTCTGTGCGCTTAGATTTCGTTGTTTCTTTTTTATGAAAAATGCTTTCTGAACAAGAAAGTAACGTGTCCATTTTTATTACAAAATTTCAAGTAGTTTAAGAGACAATTCAAAAAAACAATTTTTATTTTTAAACTTCAAAGGGCTGTAACTTTTTTTGTGTACACTTTTGTACTAAGGTAAGTTGGATTTAATCTATTTATATTTGACCCTGTATAATATTCTCGTAAAAATAACAAAAAATTCGATGATGTCCCTTTGCCACCACTGCTATTATCATCGCTTAATAGTTCTATGACTGGAAGGTGGTCCTTAGTTACCCCGGATTCTAGTTTTAGATTACAATAAAATTCTCTATTAAGAGGATTCTTGAGATATTAAATTAACTCCATTAGATTGCGAAACTGTTTAATGTTTTATTTTATATCATAAAATGTCTTTGTTTTATCGTAATGAAGGTTTTTCACTAGTAGCAGTTTCTTTATTGATGAATCTTTGATATTCGTTAGTTTGAGATGGGTTTCAGTTTCATCACATAATGTACAAGTCTCACATCTGGAGCAAGAAAAAGATATGTTAAATCGAGATTGAAATATGTTATAATAAACAGTAAGAAACCTTGGACTGGGGTGAAGTTCTTTAAATGGTCTGTAAATATTGTTTACATTTAACTCATGATACTATAACAAAACAAGATAAGTCAACGTGCATGTTCTTGTGACGTAAGCTCGAGACAATTTGCCAAAATGCCAAATTGTCAAAATTAATGACAGCAAGTTAAACTTTAAAATTAAATTTAAATTTTTCATTTGATGCAATTCTAGTCATATAAATAAAAAGAATTAATATCAATAACAGCAGAGAATTAATATATTAATATTAGTAAAAGCAGAGCAAATGTTTCTATGGATAATAATAAATGTTTCAATAGATAATAATGCCCATTTTAATAGAACCTGAAGTAATACTTTATTTTTGATGGGTCTTTAAAAAAAGTTACTTTAGATGTATGTAGTGTGTAGTGAACTGGAACATATTTTTCGTATTTATAATGGCGACACATTAAAAATAACAAACAATTATTTAAAAAACTTAATAGAAGCTGCAAAATATGTAAATGTTAGCGAAGATGTAAAATTACTTTTTTTAGATGTAAAATGTATTTTCAAATACGAATTATAAATCAAAATATTAAAGATAATTACAATACCACAAAAGAAAAAGCACAAAGATTGTAAAATTTATATTTTGTGTAATACACACAATCAAATCGTAGATTCACATATTTCTTTAATTAATTTTACAAATTACTTATTAATGTTCAAAACACGTTTTCAGAGAAAGTAAGTAGTTATGACTTCTTAGTGAAAGATATGGTATCGGGGTATACTTGCCGTTAACAGTTTATGTTTTGAAGTTGTGTTCCATTACAGTAATGGAACGACGTTGCCATATCCTTAAAATATGATACATACAAGTCCCGGGTGGCTTTGTCTCGCTAGGACGACATGCGCAAAGTCAATAAAAATTAGAACAACAAGTGAGCATATCTTGTTGTTATAGTATCAAGCATTTAACTCTAATGGTAGATAAATTTTTTGTTTGTGCAATCTTCGCGTATAATGATTTTTTGGCCTTTGAATAAAGAAATGAACTATTATGAAAATAACTATTATGATTTCTATATTAACAGGGTGTATCTTTTTAGGCCTATTTGTATGTTTGCCCAGGCATCTTTTGGAGAACATCCACTCATTGCTAGGCTATTTCAAATTAGACAGATCTGCATTTCAGTAACATCGAAAATACTACGAAGAGCTTTGGTACAAATACTTATTTTTTTTCCCCGATAACTAAATTTTGTACATAAAAGAAACTATATGGGGTGGACCTTGTTAATGTCGAGCTTTGTTTGTATCTTCATTTACACTGTCACTATAGATAAAGTCACGTTCAGATGGCAGTGTACGGATATAGGATAACAGCGTTGCCAATTCTACTGCCATTGTAAGTTTTGCTACTTTTGTAAAATAAGCAGGGCCAAACTCACGGTAAACTAAGATATGTTTAGGTAAGCTAAAGTTGTTAATAGAAAATTCGTGAATGAAATAAATGGTAATAATTCCTAAAATGCTTTTATACATAATTCCGCAGTTAATAGTGAAAAAAATATGAAAAATATTCTACAGGTTTTTTAATGTTCTAAACGGTAGATAAGGGATAACTGATGATAATTCCTTGAAGAATTACAGCCAATTTTGCTTTGTTTATTTTTTAAAGAAAGATGAAGTTTGGAAAAATCATTTTTTGCCTATTTTGTTCCTCGTGCATTTTAGGGAAAAATGTTTCAAATAAATGTTGCAGATCTTAAAAAGTTTTTTAATTTTTTAGTTTGTAAATTAAAATACGTAAACAAATGACTGAGATAATTGCAAAAAACCCCTAATTGAGGCCCCTAGAACACAAGGGTGTAAGTGCAGTTGCTTATCACTTAGCAACTGATATCTAACAACAGGCACGTACTTTTGGTTTCAAACTTTCTACATTAACAACAATAATACCATCAAAAATTACATGTCATTGAAAACATGCTGAAAACTGAAAAAGTGCTACCTAGGTTTTTAAATTTATATCGAACTTTGAAAAGATTTTTCAAAACTTTGTTTTTGGCACTTACACCCCTTGTGTTCTAGGGGCCTCAATTGTGCACTAATTTATTAAATGTTCATAACTTTATTTTTTGCATAATGACGTCTAATATAACTACTTGAAATTATGTCGATTAATGAGTTATTTAAGTGTGCTACATTTCAACCAGATCAACTAAATATTTTATTACCTTTACTGAGAAAAGAATACCCCCGAAAAACATAATCTAGTTCATCTTCAGAGTCATCGTTTAATGAAATTCTAATAGGTTCAATGTCATCTTGAATGTTGTCTACTGTCCAAAAATTATTCTCTAATTTTATAACATGGTTGACGTAATTTTTCCAATGTCCATTGTTCTGTACTTTATCATAACCTTCATAAATCAATGTTTTAACGTCGTTTTGTTTGAAACTTGAATTATTAGAGGACACGTACGGTTTCACCTCACTCCACACCATTTCTATTGGGTTCAGTTCACAGTGATAAGGCGGAAGTCTTAAGATATGTACATCTACGCGGCATTGTTCGTCACTGTGATTCCTGTATTTTTCACCAATAAAATCAATTTTGTATTTGTCATAAATATTTTTAAATACATTAGCAGTTTCCAGAAGTTCATTTTTTAAGTAATCTTCTTCAAAATAAATGTCCTTTTCATAGAGCCACTCCTTAATTTGACGTTTCACCCAATATTGTTTGGGAAAATTTAATTTCCCAGAGTGATAAGATGCATTGTCCAAGATAATGACATTCTTTTTATTTTTTCTGAGATTCGGTATTAACATCTTTTCAAACCATTTTTCAAATAGATCTCCGTCCATCTCTTCATGGTAATCTTCAGCACCTTTTTTGGCAAGAAAAGTGATGTCAGCACCTTCAACAAATCCGTCTTTGTTTCCTGCATGGACTAAAACAAATCTTGGTCCTTTTCCGGTCGGAGTTTTTAAACCTGTGGTAAGTCCATTTACGAAAGCCTGTCGGCTATTTTTTATTGTTGTATCTTGCCATACTTGCCCATTGGTTATTCCAGTATTAACCCATGATTCGTCCATATAAATGATATTGGCTCCTTCGTTTCTCAGTTTTTTATTTCCCGGAGATAGTGACGCCTCCAAGCGACTATTTCTTGTTTTTCTATTAATATTGAATTTCTACCTTGTTTGCCATATATAAAACCCATGTCGTGCAATAGTCTTCTCAACGTACTCTTGAAAAAATTCGGAAGATGTTCCATTTGCTTAATTTTTTCTAGTACTACGTCAAGGGTTGGAGGAATATTGTCCATAAAAAAACCGTGCACTACTTGTCTTATTCTAGACCGAGTTGCTTCATCATATCTATTCTCACGACTATTCAAATAACCGGTTCTTTTTTTTCTTATAGGAGTTACGAGTGGACCATTTTTATTTTCACTTCTATATCGGAATATCGTTCGCTCAGAGACTCCAGTCATAGCAGAAACTTCCCGCACTATTGTTGATACACTTTTATCATTATTACTGTTTGATAAATAGTTAAAAACATTTAACACTATTTTTTTGCATTCACTATTTAACAAATTACCGTTTTTGAATTTTATTACAGTCGCGGCCATTTTTCACTGACACGACACAAACGTCTGATATCAACTGAAAATTCTTTTAATGACTCTCAAGTATTTACCTGAATTTATAATTGCTGGCATTAGACAATAATTTTGAATTTATAAATAGGTATATTTTTTTAATTCTAAATTATTTTTTAATGTCTGTAACTGTAAATGCAGGTAGAGAAAGTGTGTCATTAAAAGGACATTAAGATCAAAAACGGATTATACAAATAATTATTTCATTTCCACGAATTGTAAACAATTTTGAACAAAAGATATAATTCCGAAAAGACCAGATTTCCGAAATATAACTTTCTATTTTTAAAATACCAACAGAAAAATTATATAATTAAAAAAAATGTAGTATTTTTCCGTTTCACATTCATAAATGTTTCCGAAATTATAATTCTTTTATAGGAGCCGGCCCATAACGTACGATTGTAGGTACGATTAAAAACTGACAACAATGCAGTTATTTCTGGCATATAGAATGTACAGACCTATCTCTGTAACGCTGCCATCTGAATGTGAATTTATCTATAGTAGTACTGTGGTTAAGTAAAGCGGCTTGTGGAATATTACTGCGTCCTCTCTAGAGAGAAGTAACGCTAATGAGGCTTGATAAATATGAACCATACTTATTTTTGGTCTTCATCATATTACTAATCATAGTCGAATAATTAAAATGTTGTTCCTGTGGTATTACATAGACGGCGGTAACGTTTACACTTTCAAACAAGATTGAAGCCATAAGCATTGAGAAAACAACTTGTTATTATCGAAAAACTTAGTTTCAAACATTTCCTGTTGTTCGGGCTAAAACATCCTTATCACCTTTATGCGTTTTTTAAACAACTTAAGTATTAATTACTTTTAAACTGGGAATAAGCCACAATTAAAAATAAAAATACGTTTATTGACGTTTCAATTTCCACTTCGGAAATCGTTCTCAAAATACAAACAGTAAATTTACTGTTGAAGATGATAATTTGAAAGTGAGTGAAAGATGATAATTTAGAAGTAGCGGAATATGAAACTGAAATTCTGCAGGTAATTTTTATTTTTGTTTTATGTACGATATTTATATCTTGAGTTTATTATATTTTAGCCATCTGAGAGCGACAGTAATGATTCTGATCAACCAGTTTTAGGGGCAGTAGATTCCACATTTATTTCCAAGAATGGTACAGTTTGGAAAAATCGTCCTTTACGACAAACTATATGTCGCACAAAAAACCTTTCTCGAAAAACCAGGGCTTACAGAAAAATCTAAAAATGTCGCTAAAATTAGTGATTGATTCAAATTATTTGTAGATGAGAAAATTGTAGAGATCATCGTCAAATGTACAAACCAGAAAGCGGAGAAATAATTTTAGGATTGGAATGGGAAAAATCCTAATAAAACAAGAACCTGGTTGCCCACTGATTCAGTGGAAATTTATGCGGTATTGGGACTCTTGATTACGGCGGGTGCGCTAAAAGCCAATAGGGAACCAGTGCACTTTTTGTGGTGTCGAAACCCTTTGTACAGTCTATCCATTTTTCCGGCTACCATGTCACGCGACCGATTTCTACATTTAATTTCACTTGATTCGATGATTTTGAACACTAGAGAAGAACGTAGAAGTTCTGACAAACTAGAAGCTTTTAGGGAAGTGTGAAAAATTCCATAAGCGAATTATAAACGCGATGTACGAATTATGCCCACCGCCACCAAGGAGAATCGCGAAAACGACGCCACCATCTTGAAATCCTCAGGGCAATGTTTACTTTATCCGCGCAAGACGGACCGGAAAAGCAGAAAAACGTGCAATTCTTGTAAATTCTTTGTTTGTACTGAACATCAAACAACCACAACAATTCAAACAATAATATGTACAAAATGTAAAGCTAATCAAAAAAACGATAATTAATTTTTTCAAGACACCATATGTTTTTTTATTGTTACTTATATTCAATAAATAATACTTGCATTTGTTTTAATTATGTTTTAACTAAAATTATTGCATTATGTTAATATTTAATCTATAAAAATGCATGGGGTACATAATGTACCCCCTCCGACAACTACAAAACAACTTGACCCTTCGGTAGCGAAAGGTTAAAGAAATTGGTGCCAAATAGTTTGGAGGCATGGCATTAAAATATTTATAAATATTTCAAAATTGTATTCTGTAATCAGCAACTACTTTTCCAATAATACTTCCAGAAGTAAATAAATCTCGGTTGTTGGAATTAATATTTCATTTTTATGATTATTATTTTGCTCTAAAGAGAAACTGAGAAACTTTTAGAAATTAGCCTTACTAGTTTGTACTTGTAACAGATGTTTCCACTAAACCGGTCCATAAATCTGAAAACCGGAACTGATTGTGGATTTTCATTTAGGTAATGAGATCTAGCGGCAACCACTTAGTCTATACCGCAGGAGGGTGGCTGAAAAACTTTATGAAAGGGGAAATTCCAGATAGCAGCTACGGCAAAAGATTATAAAAACGTCTGTTAAACGGTCTGGGGAAAACATTGATGAGCATACAAAAACAGCTATTTGAGATACATACAAACAGGGATGGATTTGCAATTTAAAAATAGCAAAATTAGTTTGTAAAAACTGTAAACACATATTTATTTGTGTTTTTTTTTAATGATAAAGAAAAAACCTCTCTAAAAAATATATTATTTCGCTGTTGGGACAAGTCATAAAACTTGAAAACAAGTTGCTTCGAATGATAATCTACTTTAAATTTTTTTAATGGACTTTTCCTAAATAAATTAACTATTTTTGCCAAGTATTTGAGAACAAATATGTTTAGAGCGATATTTGTTTGACTTACCTCGATTTTCACAAAATGTGCGAACGGCACTCGGGGTTTATTAGGAGAGCTGGGGTCGTAGATAAGTAAATGGCAAGGGCGTTGGATTGGGGCAACTACAGAGAATCAAAACAAAAGGGGTACTAACATATTCTCTTGGCACAAACAAGATAAATATAAACAGGAAACACCTCTAGTAATTTAATATAGGGCGAGGGACATCTTTGTTGGCGAGCCACAAATTTTCAAGGGTACATCGATGAGCACAGTTTCTGCTTGTAAGAAAATGTTCCATATTCTGTATTTCTCCACAGTCACAGTTCACATCATCTTGGTCTATTTTTCCCCATTTTGCCATGTTTAATTTTACTGTAGCGAACCTCGATCTTATCCTATTCAAAGTTTTTCACGTTTTAAAGTCTAGGGTCTGACCGGTCCATTAAACCTGGGTAAGTGGAAAATACTTAAGTGGTTCATCCTGCACTGTTCCAAGGAAGCTTTTCCTAGATTTTAGTCGCTTTCGTGGTGTTCGAGCTTTGTATAGGGCATGCTGCTCGTCCGCGATCTGTTTAATTTTCTCTATGTGTTCTGCAACGCCTCTGCGTGTTGAGGGTTCTGCAAAACCCGCTGCTCTATATAAATTTGAAAGTGGCGTTGGTTTCATGCACCCCGTTTCATGCATCCTGCATGTCTCATTTAGTGCAGTATCAACTTGTTTGGTGTGGGCAGATCTGCTCCAAACGGGGCATGCATATTCAGCAGTTGAGAAACACAGTGCCTGCGCCGTTGTTTTTAAAACGCCAGGACGTGCCCCCCATTTACTTCCCGTTAGCTTTCTGAGTATGCTATCCCTAGTTGTTACTTTCTCTCTCGATTTTATGCAATGTTGTCTGTAGGTGAGGGACCGGTCCAGAGTTACTCCAAGATATATAGGTTGGTTTGTGTGTTCTAATGTTTTACCATTCCACACAATTTGGAGTTTTAGCTTGGCTTCCTTTGTGCGAAGGTGGAAAGCTTTAGATGGTTTTAGAGGAATTGGGTCTCAGAGAATTCTGCAGGTAGTACTCTGTCAATGTTTTTAAGGCAGTTTTAAGTTTCTCCTCCAATTCCTCAAAACTATTTCCTTGAGCATCAAATACACAAAACACAAAAATACAAAAAAACTTGCATATGTCATTTGTTTACAAACTTTGTTGCTAGAAAACTTACAAAATTGCATGGAGGTTAACCTTTAAAAAAACAAAACAAATCAATATCAAAAATACTAAAACGAACTCTCATAAATTACCAATAAATTTAAAACAACAATTAAGATGACACCTAAAGTTAAAATCTAAGATTTACAATTTTTTAATTATTAAAAATTTTAATTGTTACGAAAGCAATTATTGTTAAAAAAAAGGTTTCTCGTTACTTCAAAATTAAACAAACACCTAAAAAGTTACCTGGATTTCACTTAATCACACATTAAGTTTCTGAAACCATAACTGGGGTTCTCTGGACACGAACACACAAACAAAATTATCTCCACTGTGAATTGGATCGACCATTTGAAGCCAAAGCCGGCACTGAACAAAACTTATAGCTCTGCCTCTTAAAAAAACAGGGACAGGTAGAATTTGACTACAATTAAACCTTAAATTGCCACTATTAGCTACTACTTATGTTATTTTCCATAACGAATAACAAAAGGACATTACAAATTCTTCATGAAAAGAGATGAAAACAGAAAACTTTACAAATTTGACGAAAAATTTGGGCGTAACTTTCAAGACCACCGCTATTCACCGCGGAAAAAATTATCTTTAAAATTCGTTCACATAACTTGAAATATACAAAACACTTCGGAAATTAAGACGTAGATTCTTAATTTGAAAACGCAGAACATCGGGCGGCTAAAATAGAAAAATTTCGAGCAACATACGCAGCTGCGAAATAAATAAACAACTCTAAAATGGTTAATATTACTTGGCTGACCTAAAAAAGTCGGAAAGGAAAGAAAAATTGAAAATACTTTTTGCGTATTTCAACTTGTACGATAGGAAACTGAAATACATTAAAAATACTCTTCGATTTTTCAAACATATAAAAGGGGATTTCAAATATATTACATATACGAGATTTCAATATACACCAACGGATCAATGAAATTGCAAGTGCTACATAAGTACTAAAAACATTAAACATTAAATAGCTATGCATATAAATCTAGCTAAAAGATACTTCAAATTTTTAATCATCGTCAGACGTTGATGAATCAGGAAGCACATTAGCTAAGTCCTTTGAGGTGAGTAGATTTTTGTAAAAGTCCCACAGTGATTCTGATATATACAGCAGTAAGTCCATCAAGTGCTTGTTCTTTTCTATCGTTATAGACACAAGCTTGTTATATGCTTCCGTCTGTAATGTTTGTAGCCGCTTTTCCCCTTTTTCCTAAATCTAAGGTCTTTGAAGTTTCTTCTTTGTCAAAGAAGAACTTATACGGAAACTGTTTAGATTTTTCATACATCAACCAACGAAACTGTGTCAAGTTTATCTTGTTATTTTGAGTATCAGTTTTGCTTTTGCTTAGTTTTATTTTTAATTTATCACATGAACCATACTAAACTCTCCTACAATTATGGTAGGTTTAAAAAGTTGTTGCAGATTGCGATTGTATTGAGATAAGCTTACAAGTTTGTAACTCAAAGCATATACTAAGTATAAGCAGAGACAATCAAACACATGAAATACAGATGCGAGATGGCCTAACATGGGCAGCATTTGGCAAATTAAGCCATATTCTAAAATGTATAATTCCCATGTGTCTCAAGCGAAAGGTTTATAACCAATGTATTTTGCCTGTACGAACTTATGGAGCAGAGGCTTTAACACTCACGCAAAAATCTGCGAATAAACTCATGCGTTACACAATGAGCCATGAAACGTGCAATGCTGAACGTGAGCCTTTGAGACCACATAACAAACCAACAAATCAGGCAAAGATCAGAAGTTCAAGACGTCATCAAAAAAACCACGACGCTTAAGTGGAACTAGGTAGGGCACTTAGCCAGAACACAAGATGGACGGTGGACAGGACGTATTATAGAATGGAAGCCCAGAAACTATAAAAAAAGCCGAGGACGACCTCCGACTAGATGGACCGATGATATAAAACGTGTAGCGGAAAACTGGTGACAAGCGGCCCGGTGTAGAGGACACTGAAAAGAACTAAGGGAGGCATTTGTCCAGCAGTGGACGCGATTGGCTGATTGATGATAATACGGCAAAATATATAACAATAGTGATATCAATATATTCTTTAAAACCTCTTTTAATCTCTTTTAGTCTTCTAAGTTTTTATAAAAAACATAATTATTTCTCTTAACATAACTATAACTATTTTCATTATTAATGTGGTCGCCGTCGCCATAATTCTTAATCACGTTTACAATATTTTTATATTCGTTACTGTTACCACAGAATACACCACCAACAAGAAGCGACAAAAGGACGATTTTCATGAACCAAATTTTTATGCGCATGCGTGAGGTCGGCCATTTTATAATATGTTTTAATGTCAAGAAGCTTTGGTGACGCTTGCATTTGTGCAGAATCGGCGTTAGTGTTTTTATTACCTTTGAACTTGGTTATTTTATAAAATTTTTCGGTTTTATTTGTGTTAAGTCAGGTTAAGTGTTAATTGACTGTTCAATCAAATGGCTACGGGCAAAGGAGGCTATTCGTGCATTTATCGCGGCTGTCGCACAAAAAGCGGAGGTGGTTTAAGCCTATTTTCAATCCCAAAAAATGAGGAAAGGTATGTAGCAAATTTATACATTTTTTGTCGATAGAAAAGTTTGTTTTGTATACATAATGGTAGTCCTACATATAGTGACAAATAGTCAAGCTGATAATCTAGCAGCACTATTGAATGCAGAAAGTGGAATCGGTATAAGTTCAGAAATCAAGAAAGTTATAAAAATAATTTAATCAATAAACAAAAATACTTTCAAGTTTCATATAAAAATAAATGTTGGTATATTTAATAAAAAAATATTAATATCTGGGTATTTTACATCAATATTCATATTTCTAATTTATTTTAAATATTTCAACTACCAAACACTCTCTGCATTCACTACTTTACTGCATTGATTAGTTTCCTTTAATCACTGTCTTATAGTTTGGACCAAAATGCATGTCTCTATACTACTACCTCTATATACTACCAACTCTAATCTCTATATACTACCAACTAAGTTGTAAATGTTCAGCATTTTAAACTCCAAATTTGATCTTACTGTATCCATAATTTATTACCTTATATTTCTATTTCAGGGCTGAGCACTGGTTAAGAGCTGCCAATAGGATAGACTTATTTGAAAAGGGTTTTGCAACCTTGCACAAACATTTTAAGTTGTGTGAGTTGCATTTTGAAAAAAAATGTATATCATATGGTATGGACAGAAAGTCATTATTTTTAAATGCTGTTCCTACCATATTTCATCATCTAAAGAGACGTCTAGATGGCCACATTTCATCAGATGAACATTCTCACCAAGGGTTAATTGATGAATGTAAGTATTAAACATTTAAACACAATATATAGCAATATGCAAACCAATGAAAAATAAGTATATTTAAATGAGACAAAAAATTAGTTGGTTGTCATCCTAGACATATTTTCTAGTGCCTAGCTTTAATATGATTCACTTTTTTATTTAACAGTTTACTGAGAAACTTTATTTCTATTGAAATATTGATTGCACTATAACAAATTTCTAAACTTTAGCTGCATCTTCAGAAGTTATAGAAAAGTTTGGAATAAAAGATGCTGAGCCAGCAATGAATGTTGAACATGAGATGGAAAGTTCAAGCCAACATGTTCAAATACAGCTACAAAGCATATCGGGTAAAAAATTTAAACATTGTAAATATATAATTAAATTTATTTTCTAGTCAGATGTAACTCTCTATAAAAACCGTTATCTGAAATTTAAAATTTTGCCATTATGACTTAAAGGTTAGAAGGGTTACTTGTTATTTTGTGAAATATCATTTGTTCAAATAAAGTCTTAGAACAATATTACACCTTTTAATAGATTGGATTGTTCTACTGAAACAATCACAGGCTGTCACATAACTGGCAACAACAGCCATAGTAAATTAAAACATCGACTAAGATTGTTGTTGTACTACACATCTAAGTTAATCATTGGCATAAATGATTAAACAAATGCTTTGTCCAAATTGGTAGAAAGAAAAAAAATTGTCAAAAATTTTACATTTGATATGAAGACAGACATATGACTTTGCAACTTTGAAAATACTTCAATATATTTTTTTTTAGGAGATAAGCCACTCCCAAATGATATTTCTACAACGTACATTCAACAACCTTGTGTCCTGTTACCATCCTCGGCATCAACACAGACATCCAGTATATTGAGTTCTCATACTCCAAGAAAAATAAAGCTTTATAAGAAGATCAGGTCTTTACGTTTAAAGCTAAATAAGGGCACTACAACACAATCACGAAAAGAAAAATATTCAGTTAGCGAATTTAATAAAATGTGCGATAAATTTTTAAATAAGCCCTTATCCCAGGTACTGAAGGCCCAAGTAATATTAGGAAGTAAAACACCGAAAACACGACGGTATTCCAAGGAATATAAGCAATTTGCTTTAACTTTATACTTTTTAGGTCCTAGGGCATATTCATTTATGGGTAAACTTTTATATTTACCATCAAAAAGAAGTTTACAAAGAATGACAGAGAATTTAGCATGCAAACCAGGTTTAAATAACGAACAAATTTTTGATGCATTAAAAATCAAAGTTTCAACTATGATTGAACAGGATAAACATTGTACTATATGTATTGACGAAATGTCACTAAAAAGTAATTTATATTTTGATTTAGGACGGGACGAAATTGTTGGATTGTGTGATATTGGCAGTGAAAAGAAGAGTGGTCTTGTTGCAGAAAATGTTCTGGTTATTATGGCTCGAGGCTTGTATTCCAATTGGAAACAACCATTAGCCTATTTCTTTGTTAATACTAGCTTTGAGGCAGAAAAGTTGTGTCCTGTTATCAAGAAATGCATCTTAAAATTATTTAAATGTGGTTTGTATGTTGATTGTCTAGTCACAGATATGGGATCAAATTTTATGAAACTGGGTAAATTATTGGGGGTCAGACCTGGTAATGCTGAATTTACTGTAGATGATAAATTATTATTTTATATTTATGACCCATGTCATTTAATTAAGGCTACCAGGAACAGTTTAATAAATAACATTTTGTGTTTTGATGGTTATAAGAAAACATCCTGGACATATGTGGAAGCATTCTATCGGGAGGATAAGGGAAATCAGTATAGGTGTGCCCCAAAGCTTACCAGCTCACACATATACCCCACAAATTTTGAGAAGATGCGAGTAAAACTTGCAACTCAAGTTTTAAGCCACACAGTTGCGAGTTCTATGAGCACATTTATGGCACTAGGACATTTACCTGCAGATGCTCTTGGAACAATAGAATTCATTCAAAAATTTGACATTCTTTTTGATATATTAAACTCATTCGACACTGGTAATTCCAATAAATATAAAAATTGTTATGAAGGTTCAGCAATTCAATTAAATTATTTAAATTCAATGTCGAAGTTCATTCAAGAATTGAAAATATTTGACAAGAGTGGGAAAAATGTTACTTCTAGATCGAGGTCATTGAAATGTTGGGTTATTACCATAGATGGGGTCAAAAAGTTGTGGGACAGGCTACTTCATTTTGACTTCAAATATTTAAAAACTAGGAGGCTAAACCAAGATTGCTTAGAAAATTACTTTGGTAGCATTAGGCAACAAGGGGCAATTCAATTAATCCTACTCCTATCCAGTTCCAAAGAGCATTTAAAAAATTGTTCTGTCAAAATTTTTTACATTCCAATGCCATGAATTGCAAAGATGATTTGGACAAACAATTGATGGACTTAAAACCCAGTAACATCATTTGTACAGGTCAACAGGAAGAAAATAATCCAGTAAGGGCTATTGCACTTCCTGACTCAGATTATAAATATCAAAATATTACTAACCAAAATGCTTTCCAGTATGTCTGTGGATATTTACTTAAAAAATGTATCAATGTACATAATTGTGAAGTTTGTATAGAATACTGTAGAAAAGTGGTGGAATTAGATCTTACTCACCTACTCACTCATTTTAAAGCATTCAACACTGATCAATATGTATATGGAGGATTAAGTACACCAAGTGAAAATTTTGTTCAGTATATATATAAATTAGAACAAATATTTTCCACATCATACGAAACTATTTTGACCGAAAAACAAGTGTCATATTCGTATTTTAATGTCATGAAAGACGTAACTTTTATTCATCCTTGTAAATTATTTCCGATAACCTATCTTGTAAAGTTATTTATTAGATTAAGGCTTTATTATTCTCTAAAATATTTTAATAGGGATCTAAAAAGTAAGAATTGGAAGAAGAATGTTAAGAAGGGAAATAGAAAATTGAGCATTCTAACACATTTATAATTGTTAGCACAAAATATTCAATTTTCTCTACATTTTGTCTTTTGAATTGTACTTCGAAGATCTCGATTAGTATATTTCATGCTACAAAATATTTTAAGCCAAATAAGTAATTTTACAACATATGTTTTAGTAAAATCAGGGCATGGATGGGTAAATTCTACTTTTTTTCATTATATTAAAAAGTTTATGTGAGACTCCCTGTTGTATACAAATCTCTACAAACTTAGTTTTAAAAATGTGTTCTAAGTTATAGATATATTTAATAAAAAAATCAGGAGGATGCTGCAATGCTCCATGGATCATTTTTGTAGGGTTGTATGCTTCATAATATGTTAATAAAGAATTCACATCTAAAGATTAACACTGTGTCCGATAATTTTCACAATTGTTACAGTTACTATGCCTATTAATTGGTGTTTTTTTTCAAGATATTCACAAACATAGGGATAGAGATATGTATAATTCTAATGATTCGTAACACTTTTTTGATTATTTTTTAGGTTATTACATCTTTATATTTATAGAAATATACTCCTACAATATTTCTTGATTTTTTATTTGTTTACCCCGATATTTTTTACGTTTTACTATATATTTTATTATTGGTCTTTTAATGCTAAAATCAGGATAAACAAAAAAGTATTTTCATCTATGGTTCCAATGAATATGATTTTCACCATTACTTTGCGTTGAGCGATATATTTGCAACCTTTTGCAAACACATAAAAAAATAATTCCAGCATTATTAAGAATGTCAACAAAAGCCGACCCTGCATGCAACCTTTTTCTCAGTGCAACTACAATTTTGGTGATGTACGCCAGAAATGTGTGTGACTTTTCTCAGTGTACTAACATGTATAAATGTCAGATCCACACTAAAATTAAGTACAAGCTAACAACAAAGGAATAGACAATGCTGTCGCTTCTGGTTGGTGGTGTATTCTGTGCTGTTACTATTAAATATGTTTCCAGCGTCCGCACCGTTAGTAAGTATTTCTTTCTGTCTTCGGTTTTCGGCAATGTTCTCTTCAATTGCTGGTTTCATTTTGTTTTCTTTTTCTTGTTTCTCCCTCCAACTTGCTTTTATTACTTGTTTTTTGACTTCGGTGTGTTCGTTATGTTCGTTGATTTTTCTGTAGTAATGTCCATTGATCACTTATTGTCTGAGATGGACTTATCACCATGTTTTCTAGCTTTACTCATTTTCATTTTTTGTGATTTTAGCTTTCTTATGTTGTGATAATGTCTCAGCGTGAATTAGTCGCGATTTAGAAGCAAATTTCTTATAACAAATACCTGTATTTTGACCTTTTCCTCATGCTTTTTTTTGATATCTGCGAAGTTCCTTTCTTTGAGTTGAAGTTTCTTCTTTCTTTTGCATGTGTTTTGGATAGTCTCCATTTATAAATGTGTCTGTATCTTCTTATTTTTGTGGATACATGTATCTGTATCTTCTTTGAGGAGCTCGTCTGTTTTACTCAAATGTTTAAATTTGATGAGAATCGGTCTTTTTTTATTAATATTTTTAATACCAAGTCCTCGTATTTATATAATATCTTGATGTGTATTTAGATCTACTTAAAATTTGTAATATCCTATTTTTTATTTGCATTTTGTCTTCATTTTCGATATTTTCTATTCCTTGGATGATTGGAGTTCATTTCTTACTTTTCTTTCGAATATCCCTTTGTTTCTTGAATTTGCAGTATTTTTTGAAGTTTTTGATTCTTTTCTTTTAAATCTTTGTTTTCTTCTGTTAGTTTTGCCATCTCTTAAGTAATTGTTTTGATTTTGCATGCCATTCCGATGTTTTGTTTTTCTAGCAGATTTACCTTTAATAATTTTTCAAAGATCACTTCAATTTTCTGTTCCATTTCTTTACAAGTGAGAATTTTAGTGTATGGTCATCTTTATTGTAATGAACGATATTACTGTTGGGAATAAAAACGTTAGTTAGAATATAAAAAGTAAATGTATTAAAATTTATTATATATATTAAATATTTTTACTTTAATTTTAAACAATATTTAAATAAGAAGAACGATTTCCGAAGTGTAAATTGAAACGTCAGTAAACGCACTTTAACCATTAATTATGGCTTATTCCCATTTAAATAGTAATTATTAATTTAAATACTTTGAACTGTGTAACGATGTCATCACCGTTCAACAGCTTGAACCGTAGGAGTGTCAGCGTTGGCGCTTCCACCTCCTTAGCACGATGTGAGTGGGGTTCAGAGCAACTATTTAAGGCATATGAATAGCGGCATTTATTCAGTCTTTGGCTTAGCGCCTTAGGCTCCTCTCTTCGCCAGTGTCCTGAACTGGCGAGCCCACCCGGACGGAGGTAGTTCTGCTTTGAAGTTCATGCTCCGTCCATAATTAAGCAAAGTCTACCGATATCGTGTCTTGAGCTTTATCGCGGACCTGCATAAGCGATTTTGTAGTTGACGAGTGTGTTCGCAGCTCCCGCTGGTTTGAAGCGGAAGCGAATATACGTCTGAGTGCGATTGAATACACCTATTTTATTTTTAATAATTATTTTTTTTCTTTCTTTTATAGACGTCCGCCGGGGATTCATTCATCGCGGATCCAGACGGAGCGCAGAGTTGATTTCTACGTTTATTTTTATACGGCACAGAATTTATTTTATTTTCATTTATATTGTACATATATTAGATCAATAGACATATTTTTATTTTAACCTGTGTTTTACTGAGTCTGTCGTCCTGAAAGAGCTACCCGTTACAAATTGGCGCCCGAGAAAAATTGAGGATTGGAAAGTTACTAAAAAAAATTTTAGTAACTTGCCGACAGATAAGGACACAGACTCAGTAACAGGTACATCCTGGATAAAACGACTTTGCAAAGAGGAATTGCAGAGCGAGGCCGAAAAATTCGGCTTAGATTCCAAGGGAACCGTCGACGAATTGAGAGTACGACTCAGGATATATTTTAAAAATCGCGAGGAAGCGACAGGAGCAATGCAAAAAGAAAAAACTTCCAAGGGAACAGAATCCGACACACTGGCCCAGGAAATTTCGGGCATCCGAAGACAATTACAAGAATTAACAATAGCGAAACAAATGGGGCAATCAGAATTGCTAAATCAAGTACGAAGGTGGAACACACACTTCGACAAGAAACATTCGGATGCAATAGGATTCTTAGAGAGGATAGACGAATTAAGCTTGGCCTACGAGATCGATAAACAAGATCTATTAAGAGCATTACCAGAGTTATTAGGAGACCACGCTTTGTTATGGTACAGAAACAATAACAAAAATTGGAAGTCATGGGCAGATTTCAGCGAAGATTTTAAAAAAGCTTTCTATCCCAGAGGATATTTGCTGCAACTAGAGGAGCAAATCCGAAACAGAAAACAGAGACAAAATGAGCCGGTAGATAGATATATCACGGAGATTCAAACACTAACCAGACGAGAAGGATCGTTTTCCAGAAACCAAGAACTCGAAAGGATATACAAAAATCTGTTACCAGAATATAAGCTTTATGCTCGCCGCCGAGATTTTGAAAACTTAGCCGAATTACAAGATTTAGCTCAAGAATACGAAGCTTTAGAAGACGAAAAGAACCGATCAAATCAGAGTTGCCGTGGAAACTGGAGACGCACGGACCAAGCAGAGTACGATGCCAAAACGACATGCTTTAGATGCAAGATGCCAGGTCACATCCGTAAAAACTGCAAAAACCCGTGGAAAAAGTTTTGTTCGCGTTGCGGCAGAGAAGGGGTTTACAGTAGCGACTGCTGTTTTAGGAGTCAGGGAAACGAACTACAGACTGGAGAAACAAGGAGTCGTCCCAGTCTGTAAAGCAAGATTCGACTCCATTCGTTTTCGCCGTTACACAGCCAGCAAGCAATGACATTCGGCTATTCGCATCGCTGAAAATAGGGCAAAGAACATACAGAGCGCTCATCGACACAGGAACCACTAAAAATTACGTCGGGGATAGAATAGCTAAGACATACAAAGACTCTCTAGATAGCTACAGCGGGAGAACAAGACTAGCAAATGGAGCGTCAATGGAGCTTAAACAGAAGTTGACGATTGAATGCGAGATCGATAGGTTACAAACCCGACAAACATTCATAGTAATGCCAGGGTTGACGGAAGATGCCTTACTAGGAGTGGAATTCCTTAGGAACCATTCTATCGAACTTAAATTCGATAAACATACGAGCAAACAATTCGTACAACATCAAGAAGAGGCATGTAATACTTTAAAAGACTCCACCAAAAATACAGAGCTAGAAAGGTTTCTAAGAAAAGAACTAAGGGAGTTTGAGAACATAACAGGACCCACTAACTTAATAGAACACGAAATAAAATTGAAGACAAAATGCGATCCAGTCAAACAGCCTTATAGACGACACAATCCCGCAATGCTGCAGATCATCAACCAAGAAGTAGACAAGATGTTAAAAGAAGGAACCATCGAACCCTCCACAAGTGGTTGGAGTTCACGATTGTACTAGTTAGGAAAAAAGATAACTCGTACAGGTTTTGCATTGACTTTAGAAAAGTCAACGAACTATCAGATAAGGACGCATATCCGTTACCCAGAATATCGGAAATTCTGGATAGACTTAAGGAAGCAAATTTTATATCAACCCTCGATTTGAAACAGGGATATTTTCAAATACCCTAGAAGAAACTAGCCGCCCAGTGACAGCATTCAGCGTACCCGGAAAAGGCCATTTTCAGTTCAAAACCACCCCATTTGGACTGCATTCCGCAGGAGCCACTTTCCAACGCCTACTGGACAAGGTAATACCTCCTGATATGGAATTCGCGTTTGCCTACTTGGATGATATCGTAGTAATATCTAAAACGCTCCAAGAGCATTTAAATCACCTACAGGAAGTCTTCCGAAGACTGAAAGAAGCCAAGTTACAGCTGAACTTTGAAAAATGCACGTTTTGCCAGTCAGAACTCAGATACTTAGGACATGTGGTTGGAGCAGAAGGAATAAAAACTGACCCGGAGAAAACCAACGCTATAACCGGACTTACAGCACCGAGAAATGTGCGTCAACTCCGCCGGTTTCTAGGAATAACATCATGGTACCGCCGATTCATAGAGAACTATTCGACAATAGCAGGACCGCTAAACATGCTTCTGAAGAAGAAGATAAGATGGAAATGGACCGATAAGCAAGAAAACGCGTTTGAAGAGCTAAAATCAAAACTTACATCGGCCCCAGTATTAGCATGCCCCGATTTTTCAAAAACATTTTACCTGCAAACAGATGCGTCGAACTGCGGACTTGGAGTCGCACTAACACAGAAGTACGACGGCCAGGATAAACAAATCGCAGACTACGTTAGAGCTTGTACGAAGTGCCTCCAATATAAACCGTCTCAAATGCAACCAGCCGGGAAAATGCAACCGTCCACTGTAGAAAAGCCTTGGCATACTGTCTCAGTTGATTTAATGGGACCATTCCCAAGATCTGCAAAAGGAAACATTTTCTTAATAGTCGCGCAAGACCGGTTTACCAAATGGGTCGTTGCCCAGCCAATAAGAGCAGCATCTACGAACTCCATCATCGACACTTTACGATCGAAGGTAATTATGCAGTTCGGCATCCCGACGAAAATCATTTCGGACAACGGCGCGCAGTTCACAAGCAGCAATTTTAAGGCGTTCCTAAAGTCCTATAACATAAATCACATTCTAACACCGCCGTACTCACCTCAAGGCAATCCAGTGGAACGAATGAACAAAGTACTGAAAACGATGATAGCCACATACGTAGAAGATAACCATAAAGACTGGGACAAATTCATACCAGAATTCTGCTACGCCGTAAATTCGTCAAGACACGATTCAACAGGGTTTTCACCAGCGCTGCTTAATTTCGGAAGAGAATTAGACACAACAGAGGCGACAAGTGGACAAGATATACAGGGGTATGCAGAAAACTTGAACAAGTTAGAAGCGTTAAGAGAACTGGCGAAAGTGCACATGGAACACGCTTTCGAGGACCAAAAGAAACATTACGATCTAAGACGAAGAGACTGGCGACCACATCCAGGAGATCGAGTCATGAAAAAGGAACACCATCTATCGTCGGCGAGTGCAGGTTTCACCAGCAAACTAGCGCCGAAGTACTCAGGGCCATACGTAGTAACGTCAGTAATATCACCGGTAATAGTAAAACTGAAATTGGCCGATAGAAATACCCGCAAGCAGATAACGGCACACGTAAAAGATTTAAAACCTTGGGTGGGGGAAAATGTCATTACACAAATCGAATCCCCACCACAACCAAACGGTATTTAAAGAGCGGTGCTAGCAAGCAAAATTCAGTTCATCCACATCTAACATGGAAGACATACTAGAGATACCAGAACAGATGACCCCTCTGGGAACGCCAGAGAAACCCGAACTGCCCGTGACACCAGGAAAAGACGCAGAGAGAATGTTGAAAAGATTCCACGAACTGTTTGGGACGCCACCAACACCACCGAAGAAGAAAAGCGTACCCGATACGATAACCGGACCTGAAGCACAGTCGGCATCCACTCCAGGCGAACCAGAACCCGGGAGACACGCCGATCTTGTAGAGATCGTCCCACAACACCTAATAGAAAGGGGGACCAAAGATACAGATTGTACTGCAACAACGGGAAGAAGATCGTAATAAAGATTCCAAGAGGGATAAATGGCATTACAAGGCTGTAGACGCCATATACAAAAAAAAAGGTATGCTACTTTTTTTTTTTTCCAAAGAGAAGGGGGTGTAACGATGTCATCACCGTTCAACAGCTTGAACCGTAGGAGTGTCAGCGTTGGCGCTTCCACCTCCTTAGCACGATGTGAGTGGGGTTCAGAGCAACTATTTAAGGCATATGAATAGCGGCATTTATTCAGTCTTTGGCTTAGCGCCTTAGGCTCCTCTCTTCGCCAGTGTCCTGAACTGGCGAGCCCACCCGGACGGAGGTAGTTCTGCTTTGAAGTTCATGCTCCGTCCATAATTAAGCAAAGTCTACCGATATCGTGTCTTGAGCTTTATCGCGGACCTGCATAAGCGATTTTGTAGTTGACGAGTGTGTTCGCAGCTCCCGCTGGTTTGAAGCGGAAGCGAATATACGTCTGAGTGCGATTGAATACACCTATTTTATTTTTAATAATTATTTTTTTTCTTTCTTTTATAGACGTCCGCCGGGGATTCATTCATCGCGGGATCCAGACGGAGCGCAGAGTTGATTTCTACGTTTATTTTTATACGGCACAGAATTTATTTTATTTCATTTATATTGTACATATATTAGATCAATAGACATATTTTTATTTTAACCTGTGTTTTACTGAGTCTGTCGTCCTGAAAGAGCTACCCGTTACAACTGTCTGTTTATTATATAATTAGAGTTATATTTCTGGGCTTCCTTCTTCTCAAACTCTTCTTTGCATCTATAGGGTATAACATCTGACAGATTTAATTGAAATATAAAGTGAACGTAACCAAATTTACAATTTTTGCGAGAGAGCACTTTTAAACCTACTTGCTTGTAACAGGTATCCAGTGGTGCACCATGTATAAATCAATATTGTTAGAAAAACACTTATTTTCTGCATGGAAAGATTGCCGAATAAAGGAGTTGAAAAATATTTTAAATTTCTCTGGATCATAATTTTTAAGTAAAAGTAGCAGCTTATCGTTACTAGGCGTCTATCGGTTGAAAATAATTAAAATCTGAATCATCTTTCGAATTTTATGCACTTCTCACACAATAAAAGAAGAAACTGACTCTGGATAACTTAAAATATATTCGTATCTAAATAATATCGCAGCTCTAGAAATTTCCAATTTAAATATTTAAAACCCGTTTATCAATGGATGAAAACACTCACAGTCAGGAAAAAATCCATTAAATATATGGGATTCCACGATTATTTTAATTTTATAAGAATGAATTTTATACGATGCAAAACTGCTCAAGATATAAAACAGAAGTTTAAATTTAATCTAACTGATCAATATCTGTATATATATATATATATATATATATATATATATACATATATATATATATATATATATATATATATATATATATATATATATATATAAATATATAAATATATATGTATATATATATATAAATATATAAATATATATATATATATTATATATATATATAATATATATATATATATAATATATATATATTATATATATATATATATAATATATATATATATAAATATAATATATATATAATATAAATATAATATATATATATATATATATATATATATATATATATATATATATATATATATATATATATATATACGTACATCTAGTTCAATACTGCCACAACTCCAAAAATTCCAATTTTGAGTAGACTTTAAAAAGGTTGCATACATTATGTTACCCCATCTAATGCAATACAACCTTAACTGAAATATTGTCTAGGATAAGTATAAAGTAAGATATTTCGGTATTACACTGTAGGGTTTTGAAATACAATATGGCCATAACTAGGAGATGTGGCGATAATACACTCCGCCACAATACAACCAATGTAATTCAATACGGCCACAACTGCAAAAATTGTTAGATTAGTTGTACGATTTTATCAGTTCTCAATTATTTATGCACGAGGTGTCCACGTTTTTAGTGCACAACTATTTGATTTAAAGTCTGAAAACAGTGTATAGTGATATTGTTATTAACTTTATTATCAAACACGATGTCAAGGGCAAGAAAAATGCTTGGACTAGCTTTGCAAAGCTATCTTAAAGATGATGATAATCTGAGAGACAATTCAGAGGTTTCTGATGTTATGAATGACATCTCCTTTGTGTTGACGGAGGTTTGTATTTCAACAAAAATTACAGTTAGGTTTTACTTAATGTATGTAATTTTTTAGCTTACTCCGGTTGCGTTACCCGTGCAATCAAATCATACCGCAAATACATTTGAAGATCAAGAAAATCTATATACAGACCCTCGCCAAGATGATTACATAGAGCAGGTATATTTTTATGAAACGAGAAACGGTTACTGGACCGGTGAAAAATAAAATAAGAGAACACATAAATTTTTTCCAAAGGGTAGAATCACATTATCTTAGAGCACAAACTACAAAGGAATACATAGATGGTTTACTTACTTTAGCTCAAATGTATCGCTACTACAAACTACAGGAAGAGAGTAAAGGAAGGCCTGTGGCTAAATAATGCACTTACGAGCATATTTTCAAAACTGAGTTTAACATAACTTTCTTATAATAAACATATCCATAATAAAATTAGAAGCAGAGAAGAAAAAGCACAAGATCTAGCAAGAGCAAAAGATGATTCTCAAGTATTGGTAGCTTGTTTTGATTTGCAGGCGATCCTTCCTACACCTTGTGGAGATGTTTCAAGCTTCTACTATAAATGCCGCCTGAACTGATTCAACTTTACAATTTTTCAGATATTGCAAAAGACTGGTTACTGTTATTTTTGGCACGAGGCTATTGCTAACCGCGGCTCAAACGAAATAGCTACGTGTCTATTTGATTATCTTTCAAATCATTGTAATGATAAAGACGTTATATTTTATAGCGACAATTGTGTTGGGCAAAATAAAAATGAATTTATAGTTACCAAATTTATAGTTATTGTATCTCTATGCAATTGGAAAAATTAATGTTAAATCAATCACACATATATTTTTAACAGTGGGATATACCCAAAATGAAGGGGACGCTATGCACGCAACTATTGAGAGGCAAAAGAAAATACTTAAAACAGGTCCCATATATGTTCCTGCACAATGGCCTGTCATCATAAGATCTGCAAAAAAAGAGGAAAATCCTTACAATGTAAAAAAAATGTTAACAGAAGACTTTTATGACTTTAAAGATCTCAATTCAAAAATTGGAGGAAATTTTACAAAGAATACAAAAGATGAAAAAGTAGTCTGGAATGATATCCAAGTTACTAAAGTTGTCAAAAGCAATCCTGGATCTTTCTTCTATAAAACAGATTATAATGCCGATGAGTTCGAAGAGGTCCATTTTAAAGCATCGACAAGGGGGCGTTCAGCAACTGTGGAAGCAGTAATCGATTTAAAAAAGGCGTACATAAGGCCTCCATCGATATCCGCAAAAACCAAGCAACACCTTTTGGAACTGTGCAATAAAAACTTAATATTACCTGTTCATCACAATTTTTATAAGGACTTGGTTAATAGTAATTAAAAAAAATGTTCAAACACACTTGTAGTGGTATCGTAAATCTTGTTTTCATAACCGTTTCATAAACTTGTATTCTTAACATCCATCGAAAATGAAAACAAATTTGGTTTTGGTTCTTAAAACTAGGGTTATATACTTATCACACATCGAGTTCAGGGACAAGGGACTAAAAAAATTGAGATCAATTCTACAAGAGAACTCCTATCCCATGGGGCTTTAAATAAAATCATTTTTGCTTCTCCTTTTTCTTTGTAATTTTCTGACAACTAACATCTTTAATGACACTGACACACAACACATCAGTGCTCCCATAATCTAAAATAACTTATAGTTTCCCACCCCATATCCCAGTTCTGAAACTTAAGCTAATGAACATTTTTAAAAATGTAATTGGCTTAAAAATTTGTATTTGGTGCATCTGTATTTTGGCAAAGTAAAAAAATATTTAGAACGTGTTTTCTTGTAAATATGTTTCATAAAATCCAGTACGTCTTGTACAAATAAAAAGTCTGACATATAAAAACTGAGCAACATTTATTGTTATTTACGGACAAAACATCAAAAATTAAATAAAGATTTACTTTTACATATCCACATAATAATACAACTGTATGCAGAACATGTTGCATACCATCAAAAGAGGTTTATTATTTTACTTCCATTCGCCAACCTTGAAAAGGAGACGGCGCCATGAGAAGAAGAAGATTATCTAGCAATCTTGGGCTAAGTTCATTTACTACGTTAAGTATTTTAATCGAACAACAACTACATCCATTAATTATGCCCCAGTTCAGAATCTCCTACCACGTGATTTTTTGCTCGGAATAAATTTTTGCGAAACTATTATAAGTAACCAAGGATAGAATTCATTTTATTTAAAAAATTATTTTTCCGGATAAGGCAAAATTTAGCATAAGGCGTGTAATAAATCGACAAAATTGCCATATTTGGGCCGTTGAAAATCCAAATGCAGCGTTGTTTTTTTTTATTGTTCATTCGGTATTAGCATAGTATTCTGATTAAAACATCATTTTATAATATGTTTATAACGTGTTGGTCTTGGTATTTCTTTTACAGCTATTCTTGATGTGGAAAAAATGTATCGCAATGACATAGACATGGCTCCTTGTATGTATATATTACCAATTATTATACTAAGTAAAAAAAATTATCAAATAATTGTACCATTAAAATTTCTTTCTTTCTCGTTTTGATCTGTATCAGATAATGGATTTTCTTCATAGCTCTCCATATTCTTGTAATTTTTACCTTGCAGAATTTTTGCGTCCGAAATTTCAAGCTACTCTATTCTTTTTAGATTCACATTTTTATATAAAAAACAGTAATTTTCATACTAATTTAAAATAGGGCGAGTACAAAAAATGCACTTTTCTCATGTAACTTTAAGGGTATATGTGCACTAGTACGTGTGAGAGCATAACTATAAGATCGCATGTAAAAGTAAAAGACAGGAGCTGCTAGAGGCAATATTAAAATATGTATCACCTGACACTTTATCAGTAACACCAACTGCTTCAAAATAGAAAATTAAAAAAAATGTTGTGGATATTTTTTTGAAGTTTTACGATGTATTCTGAGGCCATTTATTGACACAATATTTGTATTCTATGACTTATTTATTTACCTAGTAATGACTAGATGAGGTAAAACTCTAAATGAGAAGCTTTACTCTTCACCAGAGAGCTTTAGATCTATCGCCCTCATAAAATCATATTCAACGACCTCAAAAACACCCGAGTAATGATTTTTTGGGTTTTTTAGAATGAATATAATAAAGCGTCCTCCTGTCCTCCCAAAACTCCCGAGTAATCATTGTCGGTTGGTTTAGAATGAAATTAACATATTTTAGGAGACGAGAATCATTCTGGGCTCCAGGTAGCTCAAGGGCCATCGTCGTGTTGTTATTATATTCGTATTCAGCGACCTTAAAAACCCCCGAGTAACAAAATTAAATTGATTTCTTTCAATATTTTCTGATTTTCAAATTTTTCGTTTTCTATGTACTTTGAAAATGCATTTTCTTTAACCCTTAACTACAGAGATCCGGTATGTCTTACCGGTGGGAGGTCCCAAATGGCAGATTTCGTGATATCCGCATCACTTACAATTTCATGTGTCTTAGTACTTCTCGGGTACAGGGATGCTAGGTCTCGGGATTTTTCCTCAGAACTGGGGAAAAGTGAGAATCTTTGTGAACTGGAGAAAAACTTTTTTAAAATTACTAATATCTGCAGAAATCAAACTGAATAAAATATGTAATTAAATTTAGTAATAAAATAGTTATTTTTAAGAGTCAAGTGATTATGTGAATGTTAAATGTACTACAACGACAAGATAAGATCGCGTTGAATGATTGCGCATATAGGTCACACTCAATACAGTTTGGTGAATTGGCGCTATCGCAAACAATGATATTACAACACTGCTAAACTGACATTTTTTGTTCCCTGTTGGACATTTGCGGCTATAATCAGCTTGTACTTTTGGTAAACTCAACCTCTATTACGAACCACCTGTATATATCCGGGGTTCCCCGACTTACAAGTAACATTGTCATTTGTCATTTCCTGTAATTCTATATAATAACTGTCATACTGTCAATAATGTCAAAAACAAGTACTATACCTGTCATGGTCACCAATAGGACTTTACAACACTTTTCATTTGTTTCGAGCTTCTGTCATATGTCATATAATCCGTGTATAATATTAATATACGCCATATGACAAAAGCTCGAAACAAACAAGAAGCGTTGAAAACTCATATCTTCTTCTTATAGTGCCTATCCGTTATGGATATTGGACAATAATATGGCTTTTCTGACTTTGGTGACTTCTGCCCTAAAAAGTCTGGTAGTGGTTAAGTTAAACCATTTTTGCAGGTTATGCAGCCAGGATATTCTTCTCCGTCCTGGTCCTCTGTTCTTCTCCTAATGTTTTCCTCTGGAAAACTCCTATGGCTGGATTTAATATCAGTAACCTACATGGCACGCAACACCCAGTTCAAGAAGGGTTGCATACATGTAGGAGAAGACATTTTTAAAACCTAAATATATAAATCTAGGGATTTTTGTTTAAAATCTGGCATCTTTTAAAACACAATTTGGGGAAATTAAATTTTTAGGCCTGGCAACGCTACTCGGGTACTAAGTACTCGGGTAGTTTGTATAACAGTGTAAATTAAAGCGGTTGGCGTGTATTGCGAATATTTTCTTTCGTAGCACACATCAAGAATCTTAACCGGTAAAATTTACTGCAGGTCTGTTTTTAAGTAACCATTTTTAATTAGTCTTATATGGATAAAATTTAAACTGGTTATAATATTTTTTGTGTTTTTATGAAAAGAGTAAAGAAATGGACTCTGGAAGTCATTCTGGACTTTTAAAAAGGGTTAAATGTGGTATTAAAAATTTTCAGGAAATTTTGCAAAAATGGAATGAGGACATTGATTCTGGCGCAAGTGATGTGGACTCAGATGCAGGGTATTTATCATTTTTTCTCATGGATGTATAGATTTTCTTAAATGCTATTATATGTTTCTTTTATGATTCTATATTAGGTTTATTTGTTAAAAAAAATCATTTCCAACAGTATTTATGGATGTTTGTTTCAATAGACCAAAAATGTTATGAACGTTATCCTTTAATAGATTATTCTTTAAAAGTCTTGTACTTTATTATTAACATCACTCATTTTACTAGTTCTCGCATATCTAGATACTGCATAAAAATATATAACGCATATTTTTTTATCAACTTTATGTTTCGAGTTTATATTTGACTTCATTTTATAATGACCGGTAAAAAATACCGGGATCCTGTTGTTACATGGTAATAATGGAATGTCTGTAATTAAGGGTTAAGCACAAAATGAAATTTTCATTTTACGACCATGAATTTTATTCACAAATTTTTTTGACACTTTTCCAAATCGAATGCAGAAAATTGCATAGCGATTCGCCATGCTGCAAAAAAAATGATAGGTTTAGTTCTTTTAAGTGCTTCATTTGGTCACATATGAACAATGTTGAGGAAAGCTGATTAAGATCATATATTTTTTGGTTGAAAGAAAAATGTAATATGCTCGTTTACAATAATAAATGAATTATTTAAATAAAAAGTAGTAAGTCCTTGAAATGTACTACATTTATAATTATTAACTCTATAACAGTATAAACAACTGTAAATTCATTTTTTAGAAAACAACAACCTATAAATATAGTTCTTTATAAAATTGTAATTCTTATTTCCTTTGTTTTAAACCGTTTTTGCCACTTCCATATTTCCGTGACGTAGTGTTGTCTGTCTTTTATAAACCACTGCCTTAATGGGACCCTAGGCGAGAAGAGAGTGTTCCGGTTTGCCCATTTAATCATATTCTTGGGTTAGAGCATTAAGTCCATTATCATGATAGTTACTGTCTTATTCATTTTATCTTTAGCTGTATTACGAAAGTCTATTTAACTGATCGATATGGAACCATAAAAAAAGCCCTCCTTTAGTTTAGGAGATTACTATAGAGTTTTACTTTTAAAAAATCATTAATTTTAGACTTATAAATGATTGAAAGTTTCAACAATCCATTTTTAACGAATAATTAAAAAACTTTACATTTACTTTAAAAAACTAATAATTGATAAAATGCAGCTTATAAAAAATACAAAAGACGGCGTTTTTATTTTGGCTTTGAGCAAATTCAAACCCACCCAACTCATTAAAGGCGACAATTTAACCTTGCCTAGCAAAACCTTACCTAACCTATTATAATAACAGGAAAATGGTAAATTTTGCTGGAAAAATTCGTAATATATTTTTTAAACTACTTAAAAAAAGGCATAATAACATATTAACCTATAATAACAGGAAAATGGTCAATTTTGCTGGAAAAATTCGTAATATATTTTTTAAACTACTTAAAAAAATGCATAGTAAGACATTGTAAAATTCTCAAGCTTATGAACTGAGTGGAATTTGATAAAAATAAAGTCAATTTATATTTTTTTCGTCAGAAAAAAACAATAATACTCTTTTTGCAATTAAACATTATTCACTTTATTTAAAAATCGGTAATGGGTTTTAAAACGTTGTACAGTTTAAAATAAATAATTTAGCAAACAATTTTTTTTCATTAATTAAATACCCCATAAGAGGTGTTTTTACACTGCAATCTAATGTAATATCAATACAAATCTGGTTCTAGAAAAAGTAATAGGTATGTCACAAATCACAAACACTGGTTCAATATATAATACATCAGTGCAAATCCTGGCCTATGCTGATGATATGGTTTAATA
Source organism: Diabrotica balteata (assembly GCA_918026665.1). NCBI lineage: Eukaryota > Metazoa > Arthropoda > Insecta > Coleoptera > Chrysomelidae > Diabrotica > Diabrotica balteata. The sequence continues at coordinate 48,565,089 of OU898278.1, forward strand.
ATATACACCAACAAAATAAAGTGTATGAAATTAAGCTCGTAACCACAAATACCATATTATAAAAAACGACGTCATTAAAGCAGTAAACGAATTTGTATACCTGGGAGCGCTCCTTATCACTGAAAATAATAATACCGCAAAGATCAACCGCAGAACAGTTGCACGGCCAAAAGATGTTATTTTGGAGTCAATCTCCTACTTAAATCCACAGTTAGATCGAGAAATATAAAAATAAAACTCTACAAAACAATAATACGTCCAGTCCTAACATACAGTTCAGAGACCTGGACTCTACCAATAAATAATGAGAACATGTTATAATGTTTAGAGAGAAAAGTACTAAGGCAAATCTATGAAGTAGTAAATGACAATGGAGTGTGAAGAAGACAATCCAACGTCAAACTTTATAGAATATACCAGGAACCTGATATCCTAAACCATAATTAGATAGGACGTCTGATGTGGATAGGGCATGTAGGTAATGCAAATGGAACAGAATGACTCAACTAGAAAAACGCTCCTTGATAGACCCAATAATCAAAGAAGAAAAAGAAGACCTAGAACAAGGTTCCTTGATAACATCGATGCACACATGAGAAATGTGGATAGAAACGACTAAAGAGAAATTCTTTAGGAGGCTAGGACCCACATAGAGTTGTAAAGACAGATTGGTGATGATGATGATGATGGTTTAAAAGGTCTTCTTCTTGTTGAACAGCCATACTCTTGGTCAGCTATGTCGATTCTAGGGTGAAAAATTATCCGATTCTCGTAACTTTTGAAATATTGTGGAAAATAATTTTTTACCAGGTAACCGTCGTCGATTGGGATATGTGTTATAGTTTATTTTTATGAACGAGAGAGTAATTAGCATAATTTTAACTGGTATCTCCGACCACTTCATGGGCGTGCTCAAGATTAATTTAAAAATCACTTTTAATAATTATAAAAAAAAATGAATTATTTTAGTGTTATAAAGTGTTATGTGTATGTAAACAAAAGTGACCTCTTTTATCACACACTATATTAGAACTGACTGGCCTACATTAAAAAAGGTTTTGAAAAATTCACTTTTTTTTTAATTTTTAAAAATTACAAAAGAGAAAATGAGTTTTTAAAACCGTATAAGGTATGTTCAATAGATGAATAAAAATATTAATATAAAACTTACAGCTACTTGTTGCAAATCCAAATCAGATTCAGAAGATGAACTTTCAGAACCAAGATTTATAATAACTGGCTCGATCATTTTATCAGTAATATTGTCCAGCTTCCACATTTTTTCCTCTTCTTTAATAGTGTGATTTACTGCCTTTTCCCAGTTTTCAGGTTTTACATTATTTACGGCCTCCGTAATTCTCCGCTATTCTTGAAAGACATCAGCGTTCATGTCTTCATGGTAGTCACCGGTACGAGTTGATTCAAAAGTTAATAAACCACCTTCAACAAAACCGTCTGAACTGCCAATGTGTACTATTATCAGCCTGCGTCCCTTTCCTGATGGTGGGTTTAAACCAGTAGATAAGTTATTTACAAAAGCGTGCCTTTGACTTGTAACAGTTTCATCCTGCCGAAATTTATTTGGTGTATGACCCTCGTTGATCCATGTTTCATCAAGATAAAATATTTTTCTTGTTTGGTTTCTCATTTCCTTTATGGTTCTTAGAAAATGTTTTCTCCATATGACAATATCGCTTCTTTCTAATAAAATAGACTCTCTGGGATTCTTTTTCCAGCGGAAGCCTATTTCTTTTAAAAGTTTTCATAACGTACTTCGACTCATTTCTGGGTAATCCTTATTATCTCGAACTAAGACAAGAACTTTATCCAATGTTGGAAATTCTTGTCTAAAGAAGAATTCATGCACTTTCCGTCGAAGTCCTTCTTAAAAATTATATTCTATTTGAAATTTTGGTTTCCCTGGAGCATTACATGGCATTTGAAAACTACCACATTTCCCTTCTTTAATAACTCTGTAAATCGTAGATTTCCCAACACCAAGTGTAATGCTAACTAACTCAACGGTCTCATCAACACTCTTCACATAAACGTTGTCTGTAAATGATTTAAAACAATTAAATATTAATGTTTTTTCATTAACTGTTAAAGGACCAATTTTTCGGCGTTTACACGGCACTTCCAAATTTTCCATAACACTAGTACCTATACACAATAAACTGCACCTTGCAGCTGAAGTACCTACTTTTAGTGAACTGTTAAGAATTTTGAATACGCCACTTCTTGGACCTTCTGACAAAATGGAAAAACCCACTATCACATTTTCTGTGGAATAAGTTTAGAAGGTAATTATCTAGTCAATTACTGTCGTAGATTCCTGGAATTAAAGAATTAAATGTTTGATTGTTGAAACCCTTACTTCGTGGAATGCACTCATTTCAGATAAAATAAAACGTTGTATTTTATCTAAAGAATTAAACTTTATTTTGCAAATAGGTAGGTACTTATTAAACCTTTATTGGTTATATATAACCAATAAAATAAACATCTTACATTTCTTGCAAATTCATTAGTACCTGTTAACCTCCATCACTCCGACACTGGCAACCTTATTTAGGGATTAGTAACCCTCACAACTATTGTATTCTATTCTGCTCCAACCTTTATACCTGGTGGTCATACTCAATTTAAAATTGTTTTCCTATATACTTCTGTAAACTCGTTGACAAATATCTGTTTTTCATTGAGTCACCCTTATCAACAGTTTAGGGATTTGCATACATAATTTATTGTTTTATTACTCTCTTATACATAAAAATACACTATAGCATAATATCTAGCAGCAATACGTTTAATAAAATTTTGATGGGCAAAAACTGTCACCCTATCGGTGATTTCAGTATTTGAAGACAAAGTTATGACGTGGCATTTTTCAATTTAAATTTTATTAAACATAAAAGCACAACTTGGAATGTGAAAGTAGTAGTAAAAACGTATCTAACTATTGAAATGTCAACTGAAATGACAACCATGACAACTTGCCCAACGATTATTGTAACAAAGTCATTTTTCGGGTGTCACGACAATGAAATGAAAAAAAAAAATAAATTTTGCATCGGAGATTGATGTACAATGTGCTTATTTTAAAAACGGTTAAGTTTAGCGAGATAAATGCTGTCTTACCTTTTGTAAATAAAAATAATAAAATAAAAGTTTTGATCTCACAATTATACAGAGCAGTACATAAAAAATTAAACCTATTAAAAGAGCGTTTAAAGAAGTATGTGGCGCCCTCTTGGTCTCTGATGAATACACAATTGTTGGTATTCTTTGTTTCAAGTTAAGAAAATAACATTACGCTTATGGAGATCAGTGTTGCCCAAACTCTCAGACACTCTCTTTTGCACGGATGTCCAAGATATTCCCTTTGCTTAATTTTTGAATTTTCATTTTCAATTAACATTTAACTGTAAAAGTCAGAATAACTACTAAATAAAAGCTTTATTATCATTATGTAGTCAGAGACGACATAAAATGGCTGACATACGCACATCGTATTATTTTAAGTTGCAATTAGTAATTAGATATACACATTCCAAGCGGTCAATATTTTCTACTGATTTATATGATTCATGGCATATCGTATTCTCACCGAAAAACAAATAAACTGTCGTTACTATAATTAAAATAAGATAAAATAAAATTATCTTTTGTAATTACTATTTATCTAATTAAAATCATTTTCCCTACTTTTCATCTCTTGTTTCGAATGGGCACTTTTGGTCAATTACGTTAAAAAACATTAATTTAATTCATGTTTGTGAAACGAAAATACAAATTATACAACCCTAAATTGTGCTTGTGTGTGTCGTGGCAACGCCGCGTTGCTATCGTCCATAAGAAATACATGGCCCTATCTCCGTAATGTTATTTTCTAAACGTGGAACGTAGTATAGAAAATTTAGGTTTCTCGTCCCAAAAAAAAACCCACTTACCAAATCTCGTGTTGTTATCCCGTCTGTCAGAAAACAGACACGGAATAACAACAAAAATTAAAAATAAATAAAATAAAAGTTAAACTTTGACACCCTGTATTTCGGTTATTATAAACTTTGTATTAAGTTAAGTTAGCTGAAAGCAATATATTTTAACCTTAGAAATTAAAGGTTAAGCTTAACTGTAAATCTAAATTTGTAACGTCTTGGATTAAAAAAACCGAAAACCGGTTTTTGAAAAACCGGATTTTTTGCCGGTTATAACCACCAGGATAAACCTTAAGCAAAAAAAAAACGGTATAACCGAAAACCGGTGTTTTGGCAAAATCCGCCATCCCTAATTCATAACCAAACACGCTGTAAACAACTTGAAACCTGCAAAGAAGAGTAAGACAAGCCTTAATCCAAATTTTTAGCTAAATCCATACAGTCAAACATTATATTAAAATAAATTTATACTTTTTATTAATAACACTAGGTAAATCAAATAAAAGTCTCTCTATACTACAAAAACCCTTTTATCCTTTAGATAAAAAGCCGAACTAGTATGATAAACTTTTTGTATAGATCCCCTTGGAAATAAGGACCTAATTAATTAGGAACAAACATAATGGGACAAATCCTTTTGTCCCTTTGTTTCCTCACTTTTTGTATCTTTCTTGGAAATAAATGATCATTTTAAGGATGAGGTAAATGTAATTTTTATGGTGAAGACTCGCTAATGCCTCGCAAGCTGGTGGGCGACCCTTTTTGACGTTTTGCAAATCTTCAGTGGATTAATTTCTAGTAATTAAGGTGAAGTATATTTTTCTCGTATTTTTAATTTCCCCCTATTACAATTTTCTCTGATTATATAATAAAGGAAGTGGGTTACACCTAAACCGTTTGATGTGAAAGCCTCTGAAAGGGTGGCAACAGAAAGCAGAAAAAGATTTCGAAATATAATTAGGCGTCAAAGAGTTTGTGTTATATCGCATGTTGTTATTTAAATTGAAATATGTTTCTATAAGTTTTTAACAATAGTTGGCATACAACCAGCAATGTATTATTTTTAGTTATGATATTTTATAATTATGATTGTTTTAATTAATTTGTTTAATTATTGAGATAGATAAGTAATTTTTTATTGTTGAAAGCCTTTAATACTTTAGTCATATCTTTATTTTTTTAATACATTTTAAAATAAGTTTGGGTTCTTATAGTAGGGGAGCACAACCGAGGAGTGTTGCGTGTTACTCGAGCACGTAAAAAAATCGTATAGAGAGAAACCTTATACCCTGTAATGGGAACTAGGACAATTGCATTTCCCGAAAGACAAAGCCCCGAAAGCAATTCCCCGAATGGACAAATCCCCGAATTTACAATTTTCTAAAACACGAATAGACCGAATGGATAATTGCCCGAATAGACAATTGGTAGAAAACCAATTGGACGAAAAAAGAATTGACCGAAAAATTTATTAAATATTGTGGTCGACCTAGCTATCTATTTGTTATTAATTTAAAGTAAATAAATTAATGTGATATTATAATATATATTTGATCTTTATATGTATGTCCTATATACCTACTAATACGACAAATTATGTGGTATTATGTGGTTACAATTCGTCGATAGCTCACTACAAGTTTAACCCTAATTAGAGAACTGAAATACAGAGAGAATAGGTAATACGATATAATAGTAAAAACCAACCTGAAACTGGCGGTTTAAGATGTTTTCGACTAACCCACCTTGTATCTAAAGGAATACAATATAGCAATCAACCTTATAATCTGATTACGAAGGTATTTTTTTTTACAGATGACCAGTGTCGTAGAGTATATGATTGAAACATTTATTTGAACTAAATAAATATATTTTTTATATTGTATTTTTGTTTTAATAAAACTTCTTTATTTTATTCAAAAATAAAAATTTTCTTGCTATTTGTAAAAGATACATTTATTTAATTAAGGGGAAAGGCGCCAAATGTCGCCTGGCAAAATTCTCAATGTGTTAAATGTATCCATTATTTTTGAATCCGGAGAAAACTAATAAATATTTTTGAAAAATTTTAACGCAGAATGAAAGATTACATTATTACTGTGGGCAGAAAGTCCCTGAAAACTTCTACAATATTTATTTTAATATGTTATGTAATAGGAGTGAAAATAAAAGAGAAAATATAGTATAATTTTTTAATTCAAAATATTGCATGCAAAAGAAACTTTTTATTTATTCTAATGAATACTTCATTCTGTCTTTAAATTTTTCAAAAAATGCTTTTTAGGTTTCTCAGGATTTGAAAAAAATGGATACATTTAAAACACATTGAACATTTTGACAGGCGACATTTTGCGCCTTTCCCCTTTAACACCTTACGATTACATCTACTATTACTTACCTTATATAATTACGATTAGAAAACTATTTAAATTTAAAAGAAATAGGATCAACTTCGGAATCCGAGTAGTCTTGAGGGTTAATAATTAGCGGTTGTGTCTCTACGGTCGCATCAATTATGTTTTCAAGATCCCACATTTTTTGTTCTTCTTCTATTACATGTCTTACTGCATCTTTCCAGTTTTGTTCTGTAATATGCTGGAAAGACTCGTATAACAATTCACGTACAGTTTGTATTTTATATGACGTACTTTTTCTAGCCACATAACTTTTCATTTGTGCTCAAATTAGTTCAATTGGATTTATTTTGCAGTTGTAGGGTGAAAGACTGTGATGTTTCGCCTTTCCGCCATTTTGTCAACTACGTATTTATGAACTTAGATTTGTGTTGCCATGTAATTTTTAAAAGCTCTGATTTTACCATTCCATCTTCGTAATGCAGATACTTATTCCGCAGCCAGTCAAGAATATCCTGTTTCTTCCACGCAGTCGTTGGAAGTCTTTCTACTGGTCGTGAATAATAAGGTGCATTATCTAATACTATAATTAAATTTGGTGGTAATCATCTGCTTGAAATACTCTCCGAAAAGATTAGCTGTCATCTCCTAGTAATAGTCGTTTGAACTGAAATTCCAACAAACCATGATTAACAAATCTTTTTTCACTGCCAATGTGAGAAATTATTAATCTACTGCCTTTACCAGATGGTGGAAAGATACCAGTAGACCAACCTTCCATAAAGGCTTCCATAAAAGCTAAAAGCATAAAGAGTATGACCTGAGTTTACCCACATTTCATCCTGGTAGAAGATTGGCCTGCCTTCAGCCCGGAATTTTCGTATGGATCTTAAATAATTTCTTCTCCAACATATAGTCTCCTCCCGGTTAATCAAAAGTGATTTCGGTCTGATTTCTCCCGCTGGACATTTAATTCTTTTAAAATTTGCCACAATTTAGTTCGTCCGATATGAGACAAATCCAAGTCGTCTCTAACTTCTTGTAAAATTTTGTTTTGGTTTGGTATTTCTTTAAAAAAAAAATCGATGAGTTTTTCTTCGAATACCATTTTTGGCAAATTCATCAATTTAAATAGGCTTTTTCCCTCTCTTTAAGTGTTGGTTTCTGTTTGGGTTAACTATACCGTGTTTTTTCTTTCTTATAGGAACCTATATATAGTTGACTTCCCTACGCCAGTCATATTGGCAAAACTTTCGACTATGTTGCGAACAGTGTTTGTGGGATTCTGAGTGGGATTCTCAGTACGCAACAGTACCGGTGTAAAACTTAAAGATGTTGATAATGAAGCTATCACAAACAATTCAACAAGACGAGCACGAGCGAACGGTACGTATATGTTCGTAGGTATATGGAATAAAAAATTACTCACGCACTGCATATAATTCGCAAAAGAAATGTTCGAGACGCTAATTACTGCCGTAGACGCGGAAACACCGACGAGCCGTAAATTACATGCGATCAAAAACGTACTAAACAAAAAAATTGTTTCGTAATAACTTCACCCTTTCGAGTTAAGTTTCGAATATAAACTGAACAGACGACGCACGTGGCCAAAGCCGGCATCTTTATACCCATTATATTATTAAAAATCTGGGAAATTCCATCGTTATTATCTTGCAATGAATAGTTCCTTCGGATATGAATTCCAGGTTTTCTAGTAAAGTGATTAAACGCGAAGATAAGTATTGAAATATCCAAAGAGATAAGGTATTTTTATTTACAAAATGGATACATTTTAATGGTTAAATTCTTATTTTTATTATTATAATTAAATAACCAACATAAGCCGTGAAAATTTTAATTGATTTTTGCTAAGTATATTAGTATTAAAATGTTCTTAATATTAATATTAATATTAGTTTTAATGAATAAACACCTCAGGAACGCCTATGATAATACAAATTTTACGACCGTTTTATGTCTTTGAAGCACATTTCATACTATAAACAATTTGTGAACGGATAACACATTTTAATATTTTCTCTAAAAAAGGTATTAGTAGTACCATGTCTGAACTGCTAACAAGCTTTTTAAATTTTCTATTATTTTTTTTTGTTCTGTTTGATAAGCATATCTTAAAATAAATTCTATTTTACCTGATTACCCGAAGTTGGGAACCATATGACAAGTGGAAAAAACAATTTTTTTCATGGAATACGTGAAAACGCTACACAAACCCAAGACGGGCCACATCATAATATCCACTGCATCTGTTCATATTTTAATTAAGCTACAGTTGCCACGCTTTCAAAGTGCTCAGCAAGAACAATAAGGCGTATACAAAGAAATCAGCAAGCCTCTTTGGCTTTAACTCTTGACAGAAGAGAACTTGTTTTTCCAGAAGAGTATAAACTAACACAAAATAAAGAACAATTTTTACTATTTGATTCAGGTTCACGCGATGATCGTTTGCTTATTTTTTTTTAACAAGACAAAATCTGCTTCTTCTGGCAAGGTAACAACACTGGCTTGCCGACGGAGCTTTTAAAGCTGTGCCTCAAGTTTTTTATCAACTATATACAATCCACGGATTAGAGAAGAATACTGTGATTCTTTCGGTATACACACTACTACCTAACAAGACACAAGAAACTTTAAGTTCGACCACTTTTAAAATTAAAAGAGCTTTTGCCTGGAACTTCTCCTGCAATCATATTTGCAGATTTTGAAAGCGGTATAATAAGTGCTATAAGACAAGAATATGCCGACTTACGACATCATGGATGTTTTCCATTTCACTCAATCTGTCTTAAGAAGAATCCAGTTTATGATATTAAAAAAAATCATGTAATCTTTTATTTGCCACTTGTACGGATTAAAAAAACTAGCTGATATAAACCGACCTGGAATGAAAATATTCAATAAAACAAAAGAAGTCTCTGACACATCTTAGCCTTATTATATTTAACGCTTTGAATTTTGATTTATTACGAACTAAATGCATAGCATACTTGCAACATACGCACTATCGTACCATTACTGAGATATCACCAGCAAACCGTGGATAAAAAAATGTGAGTGGGAAATTAGAACCAACTTTGTTTGTTATTAACCAACTTGGAAAAGCTTAAGATATCGTCATAATACCTGACATTATAGGAGATACTTTACATTTAGGTACTTTTAATATTTGTGCTTTTTAATATCATAATATAAAATATTGTAAAATTTATATCCATGCTTTGCTTAGCTCTGCATAACTAGCACTATGAGCATGTCTTACATGCTTCTGTTAAATATGCATATTCTACAAACAGAAAATCATTTGTACTATTGTGCCCACTTCTAGCCGACTTTTGGAGTATCTTTCTTGATATGCTTAAGCGTGTCTAATTTTCAGTGTAGAATGGTAATGGACTACCTAAGTTCTGACGTCACAATGCGCAAATATTTTAAAAACCATTTCAAACATTTCTAATTTGTGTGTATTTTTCTCATCATCATCATTAGCTATTTTGCGTCCACTGCTGAACATAGGCCTCCCGTAAATAATTCCATTGCATCCGATCTTGAGCAACTTGAATCCAGTTAGACTGGATGCGTTTTAAATCGTCCGACCACCTTGTTGGAGGACGTCCTCGACTACGATAAGCAACGTGTCTAGGCCTCCACTCTAAAATTTTCTTTGTCCATCTTTCATCTCTGACCCTAGCAACATGTCCTGCCCAGTTCCATTTCAGGGTTGTAATTCTTTCAACTGCGTCCGTCACACCAGTTTTTCTCCTTACTATCTGACTCGAAACTCCCTGTCCCTGAGTGATACGCCCAACATTAACATTGTATTTTTCTCATAAGAAGTTGAAAATATTGGTTATTTAAATTGTAAAACATAAATAAGGACTTTCCGTTATGAACATTTATTATGTGTGATTGGTATTATTTGTTGTTTGTGAATTTGTGAAGTAAGAATATATAAGTATTAAGATATTTACTATAAATATTTACTGTGATTCACGGTAGGTAGTTTGTTGTTGTTTTTATTTATATTTATTTTAAAATTAATCAATTAATCATTGAATTTATTTACGAAGTTAGAAAATATTTAAATTATTGTTTTATTCTTCTGATAAAGTGGTAGTGACTTTATCTCCTAAAAGACTAAATAAATATTCGTTTTCTCGTAGTTAATAGTAGTTTTGTTGTCATTTCTTACAAATTCAGTAATACTGGATAACTTTAACACACGTTTATTAGCCATTATATGCCCAGATATAAAAAAATAAACTCAAAAACTATTACAACATTCAAAAAACATTTTTTTTAACACTCAGTATGGCAATTTGATCAAATGGTTTCCACAGAATGTTACCTTAAGACTGGAACTACGGGAAAACAAATCTTTAGTCTTTTACAGGTTAAGATAATTGGAAACGAAAAAAGAATAAAACATTAAGTTTAATTGTGTTTTATAAAACTTTGTAAATAAAGTCAATAATTTATTTTGAAATACCCTAATTAAAACAAAAAAAATGCTTAAAAATAGTCAAAAAATTATTAAAGTTTTAAACAAATAATAACAACCCTAAAATATTAACATTTATAGTAAATATTTTAATACTTTGATATTATTACCTCACAAATGCATGAACAAACAAATAAGTAATACCAATCGCACAGAATTAATGTTTAAACCAAAAGTCCCTATTTATTCTTCAAACAATTAAACAAACCAATATTTCCACCTTCTTATAGGACAAATACATACAAACTAGAAGTGCTTGGAAAAGTTTTTAAAATCTCCGCTCATTGTGACGTCAGACGTAGGTAGTCCATAGATATCGTATACATGTTATTCGTAGGGAGGACTCTTGTGAGAGTTCCTCTCATCGCGCGAGTTCTTACGTTAACATATTACTTTTAGAATTGTAATTCCTATACTACACAAGTCTGGGGTTTATAAGCTTTGTTGTGCTTCTTGTGAAGCAGTTTACATTATCTAATGTAGCAGGGGAATAAAATACTCGCATTTTATTCATATTCTATTACCTTCTAGATGTTCTTATTGCATTGCCGACCCCATTTGTGATGTCATTAGATGAGTTTTACCTTTAATTTCCATAAGTATTTATGTCGTGGGATGCGCAGGAGTGCACAATAATAGAAAATAAGGTTAATTCCCATACCATATCCATCTTGGCATATAACATACATCACCCCATTTAACTTTTGGAAGAAAGAGTTCCAATAAATGCTACCGATCCCCCGCTATAATTCTAGCCTCTTGTTAAATTCAAAAGTAAGCTTGGTTGCCTATTTAAGCTTACAACTAAATTCTCTTTCGAAAACTAGTTTTTGTATTTATCTCACATATCGTTAACATCCATTAGATGTTACATAAATTTCCAGACCACTTTAAAGATCACAATTACCGAGTTTACCGCTGAATAGTTTTGATGCCAATTGACAGTAAGTACCACAACACCGACACGTGCTACAAATTTTAATCCCAAGTTTCCTTCAAAATTATTTCAAGAAGAGAGCAATTGAATCGGTGTCAACAAAAACGTTCTAAGTCATGAAAACCATTTTTTCGGGAAACTGAAAAAAACTGTATAGATCTGTATTAGTCGTCTAAATTAACACCAAAAAATTTGAGAACGTTTTTGACACTTTTAGATGTAATGTTTCATATTTCTTAGTGCCAAATAATAGGTGTACATATATGATATATATGTTCAAATGTGGTCGACTTAGAACTTTTTTATTTACATGTCTAAGATGACACAAAAAACCCCATTTTGTTAAAAAAAAAATTGTATATTTAACCTAAAAAATACAATTTTTAAGTAAAAGTTTTAAATACAAACATTCAGTCATTTTTTGAATGCTTCAAAATGTCATGTTTCCTCCTACTGGACGTCATGTTCATCTTCCCCAGTATTGGGACTATCAGTTGTGGGCCACTCCATTAATTCATCATAAAACTGTCTGACACTATTAGGTATATAAGGTAACAACTTACCAATATCTTGGAGCTTCACTTTTTTAAGTGGTACTTTACCGAATGGATAACAAAGTATTGTGGGAAATTCAATTGATTGATTGTTAACTTGAGCAAGTTTATAGGTTTGTTTCTTGAACCCATCAATAAAAGATCTACAAACAATCACACCTTTAGCTGTTCCATACGTAAACTACATGAAAGAACTTATGCCAAAAGATATTTTATCCTTAACAGGAACACGTTTTCCTCTTGTTTTCTCAGAAATGCACGTCTTTTTATAGTAGGTTGGCCACCAATGTTGAAAATCTAGTATATCTTCTGTGCTTACTTCTTTGACTGTAAACTAATCTATCGTATTACTCGAAGTAATAATTAGTTCAGTTATCTCGTGTAAGGTGTATACCCTATCATGTCTTTTTAGTTTTCTTTTGATGATTGAAAAATCCCTGTCACAAGGAAGGTAAGAGTGTCCTCTAATGGGATAATATTGCTTAATTCGATTGAATCGACCACTGTCGGTAAGAGCTAAAAACACTCTGTTTAATGTATGGTTATTATTTTGACCTCCGCAATTATCCGAGTAAATGTGGACTTCCGTAAACTGGCGGTCCCTTCGTGGTATGGATAAATATTAGACTTATTGCTTTTTACGTCATGAATGCAAAACACATTCACCGTTAGTTGTCTCAAATAAAAGGTTTCCTGTACTGGAATCATGTGCAGCGGTATATTTTGCATATAATCGAAAGCTACTGCTAGCACATGTGGTTCTTTTGCTTTTGTTTGTTGGTTAGTTTCTCATTTTAATTTATTGTAGAATTTTTATGATCTATGCTTGTGAATCATCAATTAAGCAGCAACATTTCTTTTTGCTGCATCACTAAGATGAAGACTTCTCAATTTTAAATTTAGTTCTTCACAAGTACAGCATGAATTAATCTGGGTGCGACCAAATCGTAAATTGAAGTTGTCCTTGAAAAACCTTAAGAAAAACTTATAGCTGCATTTTGATTCGGGATATTTCTCTTTAAACGTATTGTATAAAATTGAAACATTTAGTCTTGCGTCCAAATATTTTATAGTTTTTCCTGCATATTTACTTTCTTTTACTGTATAACTTTCCATATGTTGTCTTGTTAATAGACTGGTATGAGCACTTATTGCGTTAGTGCCCAATTTTTTCCCACGTAGATCCTTCGGGGTTTTACCCATTAATAATAATGAATGAAGCCTTCTAATACGACTTATTTTAATTCCATAGAGCGATTTAAATGCTTCTATACATACCTTTTCCCTGGTTTCACCCACAATTACCTCGTATGTAAAATAAACATTATGAGCAGCCCTCGCTTCTGCACCTTCTTTTTTGGGTTTATGGGTTTGTAACTTGTTACAGGTAATCAATGATTGTAAAAAAATATCCTGCTCGTTCTTAGTTTCCAATGTTCTTAAATGAACAAATATCTCTTCAGCTTGGTTCTGGAAGCGGTCTGTACACTTCTGCTTACATCTGAAATCAAAAAAACTCGATGAAGTAAACCTAAGTTTATTACGTAAAAAAAAACAAATTGTACAATGCAAACATAGCTATATTCATTGAACGTTATTTTAATACCAGTGTCGTAATATTTTAATATGAAGCTGTATAGACTGCAAAACGTATCTTACCTGCAATCAGGGCCAACAGTGATAGCTGGTACAATTCTACCTTTGTAATTAATGTACTCTTCACCTTTGACTCTAGCATTTCTCACAATATTTCGTTTTCACTTAGCTTCATTTTTTACTTTTCTTCCATCGCTGGTACTACTTTGTTGGGTGTCCATCACAATTTTTAAAAGAATACAATAAAATGATGCTAAATACAACTTTAACCTCACAAAACCAATCATCAAACATGTGATTATTTCATTTTATTAGGGATTCACAGAACACATTAATACAGTACAAACACATATGTTAATAATGTTGCCTACAATAACATTCTGAGTCACTGACATAGAATCCTTTAGTCTACAATGATATATTTTAGTTTCCTATTTAACATATATGGAGAGTAGAGACTTAGAATGTTTTTGTACCAAAAGATGCGCTTCTGTTCATAGAACAATTTTCCATCAAAATGTCAAAAATAAAAAAAAATGACTTAGAATGTTTTTGTTTACACCGATTCAAGTGGACTTTTAAAGTAATCGTACTCAGCAAGTAGCAAATATTTTACGTTAAATCATTTTCTGTCACTAAGTTCTCTTTTAAAGTTGTGTATTCTTGTGTATTTTAAATTAAGCGTTTCTTACATTTATAGCTGATGATGATATCGAAACGCGTCCTGTGTGTTTATTTTCCCTGAAACTAAAGATTATTTTTACAATTTGTAGTTTAACTTAGAATTCTATAATATTAAGTTACATTTGAATTTTTGTTCCTATTTGACGATACTGCGACGGTCCTGCAAGTGAAAATAGTAGTTTCATTGATTTTCGCTTCGTAATAAACTTCAAATCTCATATATCAAATGCAGGACAATTATTCCATATTGAAGAAGATCGAGAAGCCTTCGGAATAGTGATCGCCAACGTCGGATAGTTCTGATATGGCATGCGAAGAAGAAGAATAATTTTCAAATAATTGGGAAATAACAAGTTAGAAAATTCAACAGAGTTTAAAAATAAGTGTTAAAAGTTAAGTGCGTACAGGTGATAGTATTCTAGATAAAATTTTAGACAACAAAGGAGAGAGCTGGATAAACTAAAACTAAAACTAATAAGAGACGTTTTTGGACTTTTTGTTAAAAATTTTTAAAAAAATTGTACATGTTCAGATTATTTAACAGTTGACGAGCAATTATTTGTTTTTAGGGAAACATGTCAATTCCGTCAATACATCCCCAGTAAACCATTCAAATATGGTATAAAATATTTGCGTTAGTAGATAGCAAATATGAATATACCTATAATATGGAGATTTACTGTGGAACACAACCAAGTGATCCCTTTGAAACTGATTGGAGTTGCGCAGAGGTTGTTAAAAGAATGGTTAAACTCATAGAAAGAACAAGCCGAAAAGTTACCATAGATAACTGGTTTACCAGTACACCTTTGGCCATGGATTTGCTTCAAAACGATTCACTATTGTTGGTACAATCCGTAAGAATAAGAGAAAGGTACCACAAGAATTTGTAACGTCTAAAAACAGACATACATTTTTCACTATTCAGATTTCTCCAAGAATGTACGTTCTGGTAGCGTACGTTCCAAAATAAAATAAGGTCGTATTAGTTGTTCCATGCACCATGATGACAGTATTGATCCTAAAACAAAAAACACAAGAAAAATCCCAAAATAATAACGGATTACAACAAAACAAAATTCGGTGTTGATCTGGTTGACCATTTGTGTGCACAATATGATGTTTTCCAAAACTCTCGGCGTTGACCACTTACCGTGTTCTTTGATTTATTAAATATATAAGAAATTTATGCATTTTCCCTGTATATGGCTAATAATATTACTGCCAAGTCAGTAATATCACTCCTAAGAAGCACTTTTCTTCAGGACATTTCGTTTGAGTTACTAAAAGGCGACTAGACATCACTCACTCATCACTCAACACTCAAACATCAACAGAAATAAAAGAAAAAATTATTTTTTTTTTTAATAAGGAAAACTCCTAAAGAAGTTCAGACATGACCTTCAGTCCGTGGGAGTTGTCATATTTGTGGACGAGCTAAGAATATGAGCACAAGAAAATAGTGCAGCAGCTGTGATCAGTGGACTTGCCCAGAACATTTAAAGCAAATATGTGTACATTGTGCTGAGATAAAACAGATTGCAGTCTAAATCAGATTAAGATGTTATATTAAGGATATTATAGAACCTAGTTTGGTTTGTAACGTTTGGTTATAGGTAACTTTGATATATAGTAATTGTTTTTTTAATTTTCATTGTTTTTTTTTATTTATTTTAAATTTAGTGTACATTTTACTTATAAAATAAAGCCAATTATAGATTGTAGTAGTAATATTAAAACCTCATTAAAACAATAACACTATTTTCAAATAATATTTCTTTTCCAGAGCTCCAGTTAGTATGGATTCTAATGTTATCAACGCATGTAGTCACGTAAGATAACAGAGCGCTTGTACTGGAGGTTTAATCATTCGGGTAATAACTTTGATACAATTAGAAAGGAAATTTAATAGAACTAAATTTAAATCATGATAAAATAAATCAATTAAGATATCAAAGATTATCGGCTCTTGAATAGTAAAACAATTCCAACATTAATCATATCCTTCAATAATTGATAAAATAATATATATAGTACTTGCCATCCGGTTAATAATCTTAAGGTACTGATAGAGACAATTAAATTAAAACATTTTTATATTGCTGGTATATTATAATATCAAGTGGTTAAACTTTAAAAATGAATAATATAGTAAAAATTAAATTTTTACGTTGAATGGAAAACTTCTGTTGTAATTGGTATACATGGAAAAAAAATTACGGAACATAGGATTTTTAATACAGCTCAAATCCTTTGATGTGCAATTAACCAGTGTAAATTTCAATACAACGTCGCGATGTTTTATAATTAATTCATTTGTTCGACTGGAGTCTCAATTCACAAAGCGATGCTGCCACTGTAAGTGTAAAAACGGAACACACCTAGAACACATGTCAATTCAACGAAAACGTACTTAATTATAAATGTAGATATTAAAATATTTTATAACTAAAAAAATGGTTATGTTTTATTGCCAAAACGGCTTGAAAAAAAGTTGATTTCTAAAATTAAAAATAAAAAGAATTTTAAAAATAAAATAATTATATTACACTCGTTTTAATTTGAAATTATAAACAATATTTGGAATAATAAATGTATTTAAGTATAAATTTTATAACTCGAATAATAGCTAATGAACACAAACAAAATTGATGTTAATAAAACATTATTTATTATCTGCACAAAACCGGACTTTCAGGAAAAATCGGTAGACGGAGCAACACTGTCGGTGTGCCATATACGCTACTACAATCCGCTGAGGAGAAGTAATCCAGTGGAACAAATAAATTAGTTATAAAACGTCGCGACGTTATAAAGAAATTTACACTGGTTAATTGTAACGCAGAGAATCTTAGTATTTGTATTAAAAATCCTATGTTCCGGATTTAAAATTCCAAATGTGTATATGGTAAACAAAGCTAAATAAAAAATAAAAAAAGCAATTTATTCAAACTATGATAACATTGTTAGTACATTTAAAATGTTAATAAGTGCACCTTATCCGTATAGTAAAATAGAATGCACTAATAGTTTCTATGATGGATAAGCATAAAATCGGCCTATTGTCAGTTACCTTGTAAAATAAGGGCAGTACAATAAAAATTAAATATTAAAATTTCCTTAAATTTGTTTTTAAGTATCTCAATAAGCATTTAACGTTAGAGCGTGGAGTTGCAGTGAATAGAGTTTCTACACTTGTAAATGATGGACACTCTACTCTTCTTGCTATAGCATCCTGGATGCGCTATACTACATGTAGTCAGTACTCCGAAGGTATGAGCGGAACACAAGATGTTTTAATAATAATACTTATACTTTCATGAAACGCACCTCTTTTTCTTGATGAGGGTGGAAATGTACTAAACACCATACCATTGATCGGCGTGTGTTGGATTCAGGGCAGAGGAAAACATCCGAGCCCATTCCTTCCTGTGTAGGGAAGAGGTCCTGCAAACGGATGCCATCCTGTTGCCCTGCCGACCAACTAAAACCATTTATTCTTCGTCAAGACACCCCCGTACGTTTTCAGTTAGCGAACAAAACTTATAGCTGCCTTGCACTGCCTGAATTGATAATGAAGATTTGTTGCCGGTTCTTAGCTGGGAGCAGTAAGGGACAAGAAGAAAATGTAAGTAAAATAGTGACATGCGTTGCTGATGGTATTACCTAAGAGCGGTAAGGAACCCGGGAGAAACTATATGAAATGTATATGTATACTAGGTAACAATAAGGTACAAGAATATAAGGTAATACTAGGTAACAATAAATAAGTATAGTAAACAAGTGTAGTACACACATATGAACGTACATACATACGCACATAAACATATACACACCTACGTACACACAAATACATATATACACACATACACATATCTATATATTCATCTCTCTCTTCAATCCTGACCCCCAGGGGGAGTGTAGTGGTCGACGTGATGTCGTGTATTGTCCGTCTCCAGAGATCTCTGTCTCTGGTCATTTCTTTTAATTCATGCATAGGTCTTTGGCATATTCCTGTAATTTGATCTATCCATCTTGTTGGGATCTTCCTCGTGATCTTCATCCTTCTACCTTTTCTTGTATTATAAGTCTTTCCATGTTTTCTGTGTTTGCTCTCATAACATGCCCAAAATATTTTAATTGTTGGCGATGGACTTTACTAGAGAGTCGTTGGCTAACTTTTAGCTCTCTTAAAATTGAATTATTTGTTCTGCGGTGGGTCCAAGGAATTCGTAACATTCGTCTCCAACAGAACATTTCAGTGGCGTCTATCTTTCTTCTCTCCGATTGTCTCAGAGTCCAAGATTCACATCCGTAGGTCAGTATTGGGAATATTAAGCAGTTAATCAACCTCATCTTTATCGCTCTTGAAATTTGACAGTCCTTCCATATTTTGGTCAATTTTGCTGTGGCAACTTTTGCTAGATCAGATCTACGTTTAATCTCTTCTTGTAATGACCCTGTGTTTGTGATTAATGATCCCAGATATAAGTATGAGCTCACAACCTCGAACCGGTCAATTGTGGTTATGTGTGGATGATTGTTGTGTAGTCTATCCACTATCATGATCTTTGTCTTTGACATGTTTAATTGCAGACCAAATATTTGACTTTCGTTTTCGATCAGTCGTATAAGTTCTATCAGCTCTGCTTGACTATTTGCAAGAAGGGCTGTGTCATCTGCGAAACGTAGGTTGTTTAGTTTATGACCATTTATTGAGATACCCTTTTCCCATCCTTCAAGTGCTCTTCGCATAATATACTTATCATATATGTTGAATATTTGTGGAGATAGTATACATCCTTGTCTGACACCCCGTTCTGGATGAAATTCATTCGAAAGTGTGTCAAGTACTTTAACTGATCCAGTAGTGTGTTCATATAGTTCGGTTATAAGCGTAATTAGATGTTGTGGTACGCATACTTCTTTTAGTATTCGCCATAAGTGTCTCCACTTGACCCTGTCGAACGCTTTACGGTAATCTATAAAACAGATGTATAGTGGGATGTTGAATTCCCTAGATTTCTCGATTATCTGTCTTATATTCAGCAGGTGTTCTCGAGTACCTCTACCTTTGGTAAATCCAGTTTGTTCTTGTGGAATTTCTCTTTGAAGGAATGTTTTCAGTCTCTCATTGATTATATGTAGCATTATCGTGCTGGCATGGGATATAAGAGAGATAGTTCTATAATTGTCGCATTTATGGAAGCTGCCTTTTTTTATATATGGTCGTTATTGTAGATTTTGTCCAGTCTTCAGGCCATTGTTTGGAATGCCATATTTGGTTACAGAGTAGATGAAATAACTTTACGCCGGTTTCTTCTGTGACTTTAAGCATTTCTGCTGTTATCATATCTGGACCTGGTGCTTTGTTATATTTGAGCTTGTTGATAGCCTGTCTTACTTCATTTTCGAGTATATCAGGTTCTTCTTTCCACCTCGTCAGAGATTTGGCTAACAAGCTCTTGGCGTTGATCATCTTTATATAGGTCCCTGCAATACGATCTCCATGTCTCTGCTATGTCTTCTCTGTTTGTTTCTCAGGGTTCCAGTGTTATCTTTAACGGCCCATGTTCCGGCTCTGAATATTCATACATCATATATAATGATAACCAGTTTTGAATGGAAGCGAATTGCCCCAGATCACTCTCATCCTGTCTTAGTTTCTTTCCCTGTCATGGACTTTTTCTTCACAATTTTGGTTACTTGGTCTATAAGAAATTCAAAGTTCTCTCTGCTTTTTATAGCGACACGTATAAAGTTGACAGAGGATATTTCTTCTAGCTTTGTTTGCATTATATGTTGTTCTGACTCAAACACCTTGCACCTGAAGATATAATGCCCTGCATCATCTTCTACGTTACATATGATGCAATTGTCATCGCTGGTTTTTCGTATACGATACGTGTAAGACCTGAAAGATCCAAGCATTCTGCTTGCCATTTTGTTAGTAATTATTCTCTAATGGAAGCTTTGACCTGAGGAAAGTGACCGTCTCGAGAGTTATAGAGCATTTGCCATTATTTCGTTGTTAGATAATATAATTATCGCTAGGAAGACAATTCTCTACAGGCAAGAGCGTGCCCGCTATTACCTGTAGGGCCACCGTTAAAGTAGTCCTGTACGCACTTGTTACTTTTAGTATGGGCTTTTGCTGAGCTCTGGTTATCATGTCTCTGTACTTTTTGTAATTTAGTACATCTGCCCAAACGGGGTTCCATGTAGAAGGGTCGACTGTACCACTTGCAGGTACATTCCTCGTTTTTGGCTGCTTGGTATATGCCTAGGTATTTTGCACAGTTTTGTAGACATTATATTAGTACTAACAATTTGAAAAGTCATCTTATGTTTTTGTCGTGGTCCTTTTAGTATGATCACTTCCGTTTTGCTTCCTGCCAGTTCGAGATAGTTTCTAGCCATCCAGCTGTTGACTTTCTGCAGCATGTGTTGACTTTATCTTCGATTTTCCGGTTTATGCCAGTCATGACTAGTATCGCCAGATTATCTGCGTATGCAATAGCTAGAGTATCTCTACCATAGTCTATTTCTAACAACCTGTTATATAATATATTCCAGAGTGTCAGGCCGAATACGGAACCTTGCGGTACTTCTCCTGTTAACTTCTGTTCTGTATTTTTTGCCACAGTAACATATCTATTAGTAAAATACCTTCTAATGATATTGATGAGATATCCTGACACTCGTGCTGATTCCAGTTTTTTTATGTTATGTGCCCATTTGGCAGAGTTGAAGGGATTCTTCATGTCAAACATGACCAGTATGGCCCATCTTTTCTTTGTGTTTTTTACGTTATCAGTTAAACTTTTTACCGCGTCTATGGCTGATTTAGCTTTTCTTAATCTGTATTGTCTATTGCAGATAGTCTCTCTTTCATTAATTAAAGAAAATCATCTTCTAGTTGATTTTTGACAATATTTTCGTATAGTTTTCTTAGACAGTCTAATAGATATATAGGCCTGTACGAATTGGCTTCATCCGGGCTTTTACCGGTTTATGTATCACTGTTTTTAAATGGAATTGGCGGCTGTCGTAAGTTCAGCCGCTGGTAATTTTTTTGACAGTTCTCATAGTCTCTAATCAGGATGTCGTTTATAGGCTTGTTAGGAAACAGGATGTGTGTATGTGCGTAGATAATGGATGGCATCAGAACTTGTCTAGTTGCCACAAAAAATTTGTTTTTTTTTATCATTAAGAATAGGATAGGGATACAAAACATGGCCACTTATTTCTTCAAGACATTTTTATTAAGTTAAACTAGACTAGGTCACGGGAGGAAGTATTAACATATGGGGTAAAACAGAGGTTTAGATTTAAATACACACACACACACACACACACACATATATATATATATAAATATATATATATATATATATATATATATATATATATATAATATAAATATATATATATATATATATATATATATATATAATGTATATATATATATAATGTATATATATATATATATATATATATATATATATACATATTTAACCCTATATGAGCTAAATTTCTATTTTTGTTTCTAACTCAAACTTAAAGTTTGTATATATAGACTTACAAACTTTTTCAGTTCTTGGTACAGCATATCTGTATGTGCAGTATATTTTTGACACTCTAAGAAAATGTGATTTATATTGGCTAAGGTTTTTCTGGATAGTGAGGACAACACGGAGAATCTAAGATATATATATATATATATATATATATATATATATATATATATATATATATATATATTATATATATATATATATATATATTATCCGGTTTTTTTAGGCGTTACGCCCGTCCGGTATGGATCTATGGTATCACCAACCCGCAAGCCCTTATCTCTTTCCGTACTGCTCCACCATAGGCCGATCAGATCCCAGCATATTTTAGTCTGAGATTCATCTAGAATTTTAAACTGCTGCATTAGACTTTTTGTTTTCTGTACACCGAGCTGGGGTTCGATCCCACATCCACTGAACCATTCGACAGTGAAGCGAATGAGAGGCAGCCGCACAGCCCGCTGAGCTATCTGACCGACAGAATCTAAGATACCAATCCCAAACAAATGTCCTGGAAAGCGACTATGATTAAGTTTTAAACGTGATATAATTGATGACTTATATCTATTATAATCCTACGAATTGATGTAAGGAATGTTCGTCGTTAAAACTGGTTGTAGTTAAGAATAAAGGTTTTCTGAAGTAAATTTACTGTACTGAGCTTCTCATCTAACCCTAACATTAGCCTTATATAACTTTATAAGATCTGATGAGTTGCATATGTTTACTTTCAATTCTGAGTCAAGTGCTTGTTTAGCTGCGAGATCAACTGCTTCATTCCCAGTTATCCCTAAATGTCCTCTAACCCACACTAATGTAACTCGTACACCATACTCCTGCAGTTTATATAGACTATTTTTTTTAGATAGAAGAATATTTTTGTTATATTGGTTAAAAGGAGGTCTTTTAATGGCGTGCAAAACTGGGAGAGAGTCTGTTACAATTGCCACAGATAAAGGTAAATTCATCTCGCACCAATCTAAAGCTTTTCTAATAGCTATAGCTTCTGCAGTAAAAATCGATAAATAATAAGGACCCTGATATTGTTCAACATGGTTAATATTAGAAACTAAAAATGCACAGCCTGTTTTAAATCTTTTTTTTTATCCATCCGTATAGATGATGTTATTCTCTCCTAAATTACAGACTATAGATTTGAAAATTAATTTTGATGCAAATATATTATCCGGATAGTTTGGAATTATAATGGTTGGTTTAAATATTAAGGCGGCAAAATCGATTTCGAAAATAGGATATTTTTTTGAATATTGTATTAGTTCTTAATGTCTCTTAATGTCAATAAAAGCATCAGCAAGCGGGGTAGACGTTTTAATTCTCCAATATTTGTTTGTAAGATTCTGGACTGGTATATTTGATATTTTTTTGACCATAAATGTAGTAAACGTCCTATGCTTTATTAGCTAAGTACTCTCTTCGAAGGCATAAAGGCGGTTCTTGTGCTTCAGCGAGAACTGCGCAATTCGGTGATGACATCATAATTCCTAGACTTATTTTAATTGCCTTATTTTAATATTAAATTCAGACTAAGATTAATAAGTTTGATTAGCTAATTGAGGCATAAATAGTACATCCCTAATCCATTATTGAGCGGATGTATGACTTATAAAAGTAAGGGATATTTTAACATCTGCACCCCACTTATATTTCGAAACTACACGCAGAATGTTAAGCCCTGTCTAACATTTTTACTTTACGTGTTTTATGTGGCTGGTCCATAGGAGTTTATTATCAATATAGATGCCAAGATATTTCTATTCCTTCACTATGGGTATAGTAAAATCACCAATGGTATACAAATCACGTGTTTTAAGTATGTGTCCAGTAAGGCACATAACCGCTGTCTTTTGCTGTGAAACACTAAAACCCATAGTTTGTAACCAATCACGCATGCAGCAAAAATATACTCTAAATCTGTAATACATCGTTCATATGAACTATGGATAGTATAGAAACAAATATTATCAGCGTACTGAATGACTTTTATAGTAATCATCCATCAAACTATGCAGCTCTGCTGTGTATACATTAAATAAAAGTGGACTCAATATTGATCCCTGCGGCAAACCGTTATAGACTGTTCTTGGCCCGTGCAGTAGATTTCTGTGGTCACGAATATAAATTATTCTGTTTAGAAACAAATTTATTAAGTTATTTGATACCTGTTTGCTAATACCTATTCTACACAATTTTGTTTATAAAATACTCAAATCAACCACATTATATGAACCTTTTAGTCCACAAATAGGCATAACATGTATTTGTTGTCAGATAAGCATATTTGTGCATCTGTAACAATATGGGCCAATACATTTATAATACTAAGGCCTCTCCGAAATCCATAATGTGTAGTGGGTATAAGAGAATTGCTTTCAATAAAATATTCTAGGCAAAACTAAATCATGCGTTTAAAAAGTCTTGGTCAGACAAGACATTAACGATATAGGTCGATATGATGAGGGTAATTTTTGGATCTTTTATTGGTTTTTTTTTTTATTAAATATATAAAAATATTTTTTTAATCCTCAGCATAATATTGTTTTACCCACCAGTTGTTAAAAATATTTAAAATTATTTGTTTAGCTGAAACTGGAAGATTGTGTAAAATTTTATATGTGAAACCATCCAAACCGGGAGCCGTGTTTCTGGTTTGGTTTAATGCCAAAATTAACTCTAAATAGGTAAAAGTTTTAGACATAGTATCTGAAGTAGAATAAAACTGATTTTTTTTTTTGATTGTTAACATCGAGATTATAGACCGAAGGCGGGGCCAGCTAAAAATGTGAAACGCTTCACGATTTTGCGTGTCATTCTTTGCGCAGGGGCCATGATAATATTCTCTGTATCATTCCAATTTTAGTATATGTACCCCCGAAGCGAGTACGGAAACAGGATATTCGCTATTTTTCTTCTTTTGTCATCGCATAGGTTATGGAGTCTCTGACCTCAGCGTTTTTGAATGCTTCGCCCCATATATTCTTTTTGACGTTCTTAACTTGCTGAGTCCTATTTCTCTGTGCAGTGTGCCTGATTCT
Organism: Diabrotica balteata; assembly: GCA_918026665.1. NCBI lineage: Eukaryota > Metazoa > Arthropoda > Insecta > Coleoptera > Chrysomelidae > Diabrotica > Diabrotica balteata. Next base: position 48,590,307 of record OU898278.1, read on the forward strand.
AAGGCATTCTGTCTGCTTCTGGTGAATGTTTTCATTTCACCAGTATGGTATTATGTATGTGATGTTTGGTTTTGCTGCTCGCTTTGAGTGCTTTTATTATGTTGTCTCTAAACTTATTCAATTTGGTAGTTTCTTCTTGTAAGTTCCGTATCTGATTTGTGAATTTGTTTTTATCGAACTTGAGTAATTTCCTGCCGTGCATGTGGATTCGCGACTTACCTTTCACAGAAGATCCATTCGTTCCAAATTGCTCCTCTTTTGACATTTTTTTGGGGACCCCCAAAGAATGGATTTGGCGTTTATATCACCAGTGATTATATATGTTGTTTCTTCCTGTAACGCCTCTATGATTTTTTCAACATGCTCAGCATATTGTGTCATGTTTATATTAGGTGAGGTATAACAGGCTATGATTACTAGTTCATTTATTTTTTATCTTTGGAAAATCTCTCTTTTTTTATATATATTTTTATTCGGTTCTGGGACTATGATAATATCTGCGTTAATTTGCAGGGCTTTTGAGTAAATCAGGTCGTTTGCCACCTTTGCTCTTCCGTTATTTACCTGCAGTATTGTAAGTCCTTTCGTCTGGATTGAAGCCATTTTAAGTCGATACAACTAGCTCTTCTAGGTCACTAAGATGAGAGTTATCTGGTATTAATTGAAATTTAGTACAGTCTGGCTGTAGCAACTAACGAGAAGAAAGGTCCTAAGTCCCAAAATGCAGCGGCGCTGGGCGGGACCATACCTAGTCACTACGAATATAAACGGTGTTTAAACTCTATCACTTGTTCTATTATCTGATCTTTGAGCTTGAACTTACACCTTAGTACATTTCCTGTTATAACCATGCATTTTGTCATTTTTGTAAAAATTAAATTGTTAAATTTCCTGGCAGTTATACTAAATTGGTGCTGCATACGTTTATATATCATCTTCCACTCATCTTTCGTTAATAATTTTTTCATACAGAATCAATCTCTGAAGTTTATTGTACTTATTTTAAAACATTCTGTATATTAAATAGATATTTATTGTTTGAATGGACTACAAACCCACACTTTAAAACCTCTGTTACTTAGAAACAATTAATTTGTGAGTCTTGAGGCAATAAGAACTTTTGATCAGCATGATCATAGCTATCGTTTTGCAAAGTTTTAGTCAATTTATCTAAAACAATTTTCACATAAGAAAAGTACCAGAATCCGTTTTGTACCTGTGCTCTAATATAACTAAAAAATGGGGTTGATCTGATGAAATAATGCGCCGGTTAGCAATTTAAAAAAGCTTTATGAAGAAATTTGAAAAAGTCATGAAATAACTATTGACACAAAAATAAGAAGAGAATGCAAAGATCAGGACAAATAATACGCTATTTTAGACACGTATTAATGTGCTAAAATGTTAAGAAATATGGAAACGGAGAAATATTGGAATATAAAAAAAAAGCCAATAATTTTATAATATTAAGACACATGCATCAGGTTAGCGACTAAGAAAAAATTATACATTTTTAATTATAATAAATTACTATGCTCAGCATATAACATCGAACTGAAAACATAACATCGAACTGAATTTTGTGCAGTTAAAAAAAAAAGAGAAAAGCGAACACATAAGAACATGAACACAATAAGAATGCTTACATAAATGAATATAGTAATAAAAAAACATAAAATTAAAAATAAGTACCAGCGGAAGTCCAGGCGTTACATCAATTAAGCTAAAATGTTCCCCTGCAGAGCTACGGTGAATCACCAGAGAAAATTATCAAGAAATGTAGTTTAGAAAGCCCACTCCGCATAGAGATAAAGGTAAAGAGAATAATGATCCTGCCCATGGTAAACAATAATTATTATAATATGTAGATTATTTAGAATATTATGTAAATTGCATGTTATATTTTAGTTCTTGTTACATTGAATAGTTAACTTTATATTAAATTTTAATGGAATTTAATACTCAAATATAATATATTTTGTATTCAAGGTTAATAAGTTTATATATAAAAATAAAATGATGACAGTATTTATAAATTTAGCAAACGCCTATGTGATATTAAAATGACCTACTTTTCATCTTGCATGCCGTACCTAAATATATTGTTCCAATAATTATTTCGCAAGCTCAATAACGACCCCGTCTAATTGAGTATCCAGCCCTTCACCTTTACGATAAAATATTAACAGCTGATGGAGTTTTAAGTGGAAAGGATCTACCCTTTAGAGGCTGTTAAGCGCTCCATCGTGTGGCTATGAAGCTTCACTTTTAGCATTTAATTGATACTGTCAAATTGTATGTACATACGTTTTACTCTTGACAAAGTTATGAATATCATATCACTTAATACCATGTGGTGAAACGTATGTCCAAATTGTTTACGATATTTGAGGTGAAAATAAATTGATATATATGAAAGCGATGAGCAGGACGAGCACGTTCAATAAAATCCATTTTAAATCTATAGAAACATAAACAACATTGAACACCGAGCTAAAGCTGTAATTTCGTGTTAATTCAGATCAGATCGACTAACGACATAAACAGCTGTAACTATGTACGAGAAAGATTAGAAGTGGTGACAACGTATAAATATATTTTGACCATTTCCATCCAAAGTGAAAACCCAACGAATTTGAAACGTTTTAAAATATTCTACAGGATGTCGTAGATTCCATATTTTGTATAAAGTATAAAATGGTGGTAGCGGTGTAGAGACTCTTGTATGATCCCGGTATCAGATAGATCTACTTCCTGTAAGTCATGGCCTTACCCCAAGATCCCTACCAAAACAAATAAATCCTCTCACATATCCAGTCTCAAGGACTAAACCTCACGCCAAAGAAAAATCATTGGGGAAGGCAACGGGAAACAACCTCAATTAACTTTCCCTAGTATAATCACAATGGATCAAGTCAAGATAGAAACGGCCCTTAGTCCCAGGCACGTGGGAAGAGGATGCTAAGAATCCCCCGTTTGGCACAAATATTTAGATTTAAGCATGATAAGAAGGTTGGTACATGGAATGTACGAAGTTTATTCCAGGATGGAAAACTGAATAACGTAATTAAAGAAATGCGACGACTCGACATTGGCATTATTGGATGCAGTAAAGTTAGATGTCCCAATTTAAGCCAGTGCGAAATAGAAAACCACACAATATATTACTGTGGAGATACTACAAAAAATAAACAAAAACGGAGTGGCTATAAAGTGAATAAAGAAGTTAACAAATGTGTATTTAGTTTTGTAGGAATATCAGATAGAGTTGCAGTACTCAACATTAATGCTAATCCAGTTAGCGTGAACATTATTCAAGCATATGCTCCAACTTCGAAAATCTCAGAGCAGAAAATAGAAATATTCTATGAACAATTGAAAGAATCCCTAAAACATACCAAAAACAAGAAGTGAGTATCCTGCTAGGAGATTTCAAAGCAAAATAGGCAAAGGAAGTATACTTCATTCCACGAATATACGACTGTTTTGAATGGTCCAATGTGCTGAATTTTACAATAGTAAATTCTCCCTATTTTTAAAATACTGTTATGACTTAAAATTTAATATGAAGTCATGATAAAAATATAGAGTTGATAGTTTTATAGAATACTTAGTTATAATTCAGATTTTGAAGTATATAATTACTATCATTGATTTTAGTATTGTAAACAAGTTGGTTTTGAATTAAGTAATTTAAACGAAGTGTAATAATACTTAGGTGATTAGATAGTGTAATTGATTTAGTCGAATATTTAATTAGTATTAAGAAACCAAAAAAAAAAACTTACTTATTCTCTTATTCTCCTAATCTCCTAAAACTATCATCAACCATTGGATTCACAGAACTTTACCATAGGAAGGTACATTAAATATAAAGTTAATACAAATATACTACACACTAAAATCTCTCTTAACGGCACCTCTCTTTACCAGACACCTCTATAGGGACAGTTTTTAAAACTAAAATCAGTCGGCGATATATGAAACTGTATATAAATGTTCGTTACTTTTTAATATCTGTAACGACTCGGTATTTTAACTATCAATAGCCGGTATGTTGTACCCGTTACTTTCGGAACTTTTAAGAGTACATCCACTCAAAGCAAACAAATATTTAAACACGAACAAAGAGAAATTATAGATCCTTTTTCTAGTTTCCAAACCATCGTTCTGACAATTTCTTTTCAATTATATTAAAAAGTATATTTCTTTTTTATTACAGTTATAGTACCTAATAAAGTAATAAAAGTGTAATATCAAAGAAACCGGCACGCCTCTTTGGTGTTTACACTTCACGGAAAACCAACCCAAGTGTCTTATGAACACATTTTGGCTTTATAGAACTCATTGTACTTATTTGTAGGACCGTTTGCGTAAAAATTTTTTGTTATTTTCGGGTTAAATTTCACAATAAATTTTGCGTCTATCTGAACATATAATTTAACTGAAATAATTGTAGTGTAAGTGTCAAACTAACAGTAAATCTATTTTATTGGAATACTGGTTAGACCAATTTACTTTCATACTTCTACTTGCACAGTAAAATATTCGTTGTCGTAATAATCCAAAACAGTCGTATATTCTTGGAATAACCTATATTGGCAATATTATATGACACTTTGAAATAAGAACGCAAAATCATAAAGAACGCTGTTTTGTTCAGTTCTGTCAGGAAACGGATAGTGCAATAATGAACACCTTTTTCCAATACCCACCTCGACGACTCTACACCTGGAAATCTCCAGCTGACTATCCAAAAAATAATGATTAGAAACTAGATTGACTACATCCTCATCAACAAATGATTTCAGAATTCCTTAAAATCCGCAAAACATATCCGGGAGCAGATGTTCTACCAGACCATAATCTTTTACTAGAACGTTTTCAAACTCCACATGAAAAACCTCTATAAAAGGAAAGCACAAAAACGACCAGACATCCAGAAGTTGAAAGATAAAACCACAAGAAATGAAGTCAAAGAGAAGATCAACAACAAAATAAACAGCATAGTTATCTTAAATAATAATCAAGAAAACATAAGTGTGGATGACATGTGGAATAAAATCAAAAATATCTGTAATTCAGTGGTATATAATAAACTTAAACAAAAAAACAATACAAAGAAATAGCCGTGGATGAGACCAGAAACATTAGAGATAATAGAAGAACGAAGAAAACACAGAAATAAGAATGAGGAATGGTACAAAGAAACAAACAAAATCATTGGGAAAAAGATTAAAGAAGCAAAAGAATCATGACTACAAGATCAATGCATAGAAATATATTCCCTAGAACAGAAGCATGACGTTTTTAACCTACATGGAATTATCAAAAACTTAACGGGAGAAAAAGGATCACGAAGTCATAACTTAATACTAGACGAACACAACAATCTGCTCTACGGAAATGAGAGAATACTTGAGAGATAGAGGTAATACTTCTTCTTCTCCTAATGGCGCTACAACCCTTAGTGAGTCTTAGCCTGCTTAACAATGTTCTTCCATTCTGCCCTATCGGATACTTTCCTTCGCCACTGCCTAATGTTCATGGTTTTAAGATCCCTCTCTACGTCGTCTATCCATCTTTTAGGGGCCTTCCTCTTGTTCTGTTTCCTTGGGGCTTTCATCTCTGGACTACTTTTAGAGCTCGATTATCTGGCATTCTTTCTAGGTGACCAAGCCAGTTTAGTCTTTGTGACTTTACAAATCTAACAATATCTGAGCTCTGCAGTAGTTTATCCAGCTCGTGGTTCATTTTCATTCTCCACGCACCATCGCTGCATTAGGTTGGTGCAAATATCTTCCTTGATAGAGACAATACATAAAAGAGTTATTCAAGGAAGAGCAAGAGACAGAAGTCAGTGTTTCTGGATGTTCAGGACCAGAAATAACGCTCAGTGACGGAACATATTCAATAAAAAGACTAAAAACCAACAAAGCACCTGGACGTAATAACATACAAGCTGAAATATTGAAACTATTTAAAAACAACCAACTGAAACTTCTAACGAGTTTACTGAAGAAAATCTATGAAACTGCAGAATTTCCTACAGATTGGCTAGTTTCCATCTTCATCCTCCTCCCCAAAAAGGCAAATGCCACAAGATGCTCTGATTACAGAATTACAAGCTTAATGAGATATGCACTCAAATTCCTTCTTTCTGTTATTCACTATCGCATATATAGAAAACTTGAAGAAAACTTTGGCAGTGTTCAGTTTGGGTTTAGAAGCGGACTGGGAACGCAAGAAGCCCTATTTTTCATACAAGTAATTATACAACGGGCTTGAGACGTAAATTGCGAAGTCTGCGCATGATTTATAGACTTTAAAAAGGCATTTGACAAGGTGAAACATCAAAAATTATTTCAGATACTAAAAGAATCTAGTAATTTATGACAAAGATTTACGCCTAATTAAAAATTTATATTTACAGCAAACTGTACGATGGGACAACGAAACCTCACTAATATTCACGATAAAACGGGGGAGTACGTCAGAGCTGCATTTTGTCACCGATATTGTTCAATACTTACTCGGAAATGCTGTTCAGGTGAGCTACTGATGATTGAAGAGAAGGTATAAAAATCAATGGTGAAATCATAAACAAATTAAGTGAGAGCGCCCACCAAAGTGGCGTGGCACGTAGCAAGTGGCAAGTAGCACGCGTCTAGCATGTTTCTTAAAATGTAACCAATGAAAACGAATGATTCAGCGCACACCAAAATGACAGTGACGTCATTCATTCTATTCATTCGTTTTCGTTGGTTACATTTTAAGAAACATGTTAGACGCGTGCAACTTGCTACGTGTTACTTGCCACGCCACTTTGGTGGGCGCTCGCCCTAAGATATGCGGACGATACGGTTTTGATTGCTGATAGTGTAGGTAAATAGTGGCCATCTAAAGTGGTGCCTCTAGTCCCGGAGTTCCCAACCAGGGGGGCATAGAGAGATGTCAAGGGGGGCGGAAGACGTTTGCGATTTTAGAAAGAAAAAAAAATAATCAAATAACATTTACAAATAATATACAATGTAATGTTTAATTTACGCGGATAAAATTAATGAAATTAAAATATGTCAACAACCGTTTCAAAACCCGACACCAACGTCGTCAATCGCAGTTTATATAAGTTTCGACAAGCCACTACATGAAATCTGCGCGCAACCCCTCCGCACCGATTCCGCATAACGTTCATTAGGAATTATGAATAAGATCATAGGTAGATAGAAAATAGTTGAGAACCTACCGGACGTGCATGAGCATCTGTGACATTCATTCACAACAAATTTACGAAAAATTTGACGTTTTGGTATCAATTTGTTGCTGAGAAATTAGTTTTGAGTGTGTATAATTATTGTGTTTCACTGTTAAAAGGTAAGTTTGTGTATTTACAAACTACAGTTGTCATTTTTATTTAATTTACTAAATTATTGATTAAACTAAGATGCGTTCGTAGATCGATCATTGGATCTTTTTTAACACATTACAATCAAACCTACGTGGGCGAAATAATTTTGAAACGGTTATATACATTACGTTATTAAGATAAATGGGCATTTATAAATAGTAAATTACATGTAGGTATTTTTGCTTGTTTATTTATTACTGTTTTATTGTTATAGGTTGCAAAATGGCAGCGAAAAAAAGAAAGTTTTCCGAAGATTATTATTAAGTTTGGATTTACCTTCATAGAAAAAGACGAGTTACAGTTACCTCAGTGTGTGATATGTATGAAAGTTTTAAGTATCGATAGCATGAAGCCCAATCGCCTTGAAAGACATTTGAAGGTACAACATCCTACTCTGGTTTTGAAGACGCAAGAGTTTTTTTCTTCTAAAAGCAGAATCACTCAAGCGGATGAGATTGGATAAATCGGGAAGTTATTACAAAGGTGTATCGCAGCATCTCAAGCTTCATTTGAAATAGCTTTTATGATAGCAAAGCAAAAGTAACCTCATACTATTGGAGAAGAATTAATAAAACCGCGTGTCCTAAAAGCCACGCAGATAATTTTAGGAGAAGATGCAGAGCAAAAAATGAAATCTATTTCTCTTTCGGATAATACAGTCAAGCGTAGAATCGATGACATTGCAGCAGACATAAAGTCACAAATAATTAACAAAGTAAAATTATCGCCATTTTTTGCAATTAGTTACGATGAATCCACCGACATCGTTAATTGTGCACAGTTAATAGTGTATGTTCGTTACATCGGCGGAGATATCATTGAAGAAGAGATTTTGTACTCCCAATCTTTGACAGCAGGTACTACTTCTGAGAATATATTTAATTCAATATCAAATTTTGTTGAAAAACATGACTTGGATTGGAATTAACTCATTGGACTTTACACAGATGGCGCACCTGCAATGATAGGTGTACGATCGGGCTTAGCTAAAAAGCTCAAAGAAAAAAAATCCCGCAATGGTATAGTACACATTGTGTTATTCATCCGCAAGCTTTGGCTTCCAAAACATTACCACAGAAATTACGCCAGACTTTGGACTCGGTAAGAGCAGCGCTTTGAACAGTCGTTTATTTACTTTACTTTGCGAGGATCTCGATTCTGATTACAAAGTTCTTCTGTTCCATACAGAAGTACGCTGGCTATCCAAGGCAACATGTTGGCTCGCCTTTATGAATTGAAAGAAAAAGTAATTTTTTTTCTCGAGTTCAAAGAAAAACACGATTTCTTCATAATGTTCAAAGATGACACATTTCAATGGAGGTTGGCTTATTTGACTGACATATTTGATGCCTTGAATGAACTAAACTTAAAACTTCAGGGCAGTAAACGGCAACTATAATAAGCAATTATGATTATATTTAGGGGTTCATATCAAAGCTTCAACTTTGGAATCATAAAATCTCTTCTGAAAATGTTATATCTTTTTTCTCGGCTGTTCGAAGCAATTAAAAATAATATACTTGACGCAAATTTGAAAGCTGACATAAAAACTCATTTGCAGGCGCTGAAAGACGAATTTCGCCGATACTATCGAGACATCAATTCAGAGTCACCAATATGGCGTATGACAAGAAATCCATTTGTTGTTGATGTGTTTCAATTACCAGAAGAAATTCAGGAAGAATTTCTAAATATGATGGTTGACTCGTCCATGAAAGACGACTTCCATCTCTTTACATTGGAGAAATTTTGGATTAAAAGATTGCCTGTTATTTCGAAGGTTGCCTCTCTTGCTTTACGAATACTAGTTCCTTTTTCTTCAACTTACTTATGTAAGACAGGCTTTTCTGCTCTAGTTTTAATTAAAACTAAACAGCGTCTTGAAATGTCGTCTTGATGTCGATAGCGACTTGATGATAGCTCTGGCAGAAACAGATCCTAGAATCAACCAAATAGTACAGAATATGCAATCTCTAGTGTCTCATTAATATTTACTTTGTTAAATTTAATTTTTTTGACACAAAAAACATGTACTAGTTTAATTAAACTTTTAAAATTTGTTTATTAGAATTGAAATAAAATTTTAAGTATATAATGTGCGTTTTTTGTTGTATTTATTAAAAAAGTAAAGGGGGGCAATGAAAATTTAATTTATAGTCCGGGGAGCCCCAACAAAGAAAAGGTTGGGAAACCCTGCTCTAGTCTAATATAGGTTAGAGATAAATTATTTCTTGATACATTTTAAGAATATAGTAATAGTATTATTAAACTTCGCTCATATGTTAAAAAAATAAATTTAAATTTTACCTTGAAAGAATAAATTAACGGTAACTACGTGCACACGATTTAATTAGCGCCAATCTAGTTTTCAGGGATACTCACGTCGTAGCATCGCGGGGGCTCTGCTCTACTTATTTGTCCTTCAGGCAATGCCATCATGATTTAATTAAAACATCATCCTCATAATTAGTTTACCTATGAGTAAGGTATTCAAGAACACCGAATCGTTTTTTGCTAAAATTTATGACTCCGTATACAATATGTTTAAAATATTTTTGGTTTAAAGAATCTTTTCAATCTGACTACTAAGCCCTCTTTTATTTAACAAATAATAATATTGGTAAACAGACATGCGACACTTATTACTACTGTATACGTTCAAATTTAGTATAGAATAAGTAGCAGGTTTTAAGGCAAGAAGTCTCAAACGTGCTTGCGGTACTTCTTCGTATCTTTACCAGTTAGTCGAGACATCAACATTTAGTAAACAAATTCACATTATATTCGTCAACTATTTAACAAGGTTATTTGGTTTTATTCGAAGATATACTTAATATCAAGACATATTATAATGTAAGAACTTTATCTTAGGATGAAAAAATGACAGAACTGGAGGAAGAACCCGAACATGTGAAATGGGATATTATAGGAATTAGCGAAGTCAAAAGAAGAGGTGAAGATCAGGTCAAACTAAAATCAGGAAACATATTCCACTATAAAGGTTAAACGGAATCGACAACTGGAGGAATAGGTTTATTAGTACACAAAAAATTACAGAAAAAATATACAGAGCATTGACTGCATTTCCCCAAGAGTTATGTATATAAATCTAAGACTAAATAAGAGATACAATCTGAAAATAATCCAGGTATATGCCCCCACGATTTTGGAATCGGAGTAAGAAACGAAAGAGGCGAAATGCTTACCAACTTTCTACTGCAACACAAACTGTATGCAATGAACACCTTTTTTAAGAAGAAACAGAATAGAAAATGGACGTGGGCTAGTCCAGACGGAAGAACTAAGAGCGAATATGATTATATAATAACAGACAAAAAGCAAATTATTCAAGATGTCACTGTACTCAATAAACTATCAGTAGGAAGCGACCACAGACCAGTAAGAGCTAGAGTAACGATCAATCTACAAAAAGAAAGAGCAAAAGATGATAAACAGTTGTAAACGCATAGTTTGGAATTCACCAAATTATCCAGAAGCATATATAAGAAATATAGCCGAAACTTTACAGAGTAATAATCCCAAACCTCTAAGTATCGACGATCACAATAAATTAATAACAGACTCAGTTAGAAACGCACAACTCAAATTTTGCAAGAAAAATGACACCAAAAGTGCAAAGATTAGCAAAGATACAAGGGCTCTCATGGAATTACGACGAAACCTAAGCGATAACGAAAAGGAAAACAAAGAAGAATATAAAAAACTAAATAAAAGAATTTCAGCGGAAATTAGAAAAGATGTAAGAAGATATAATACTAATGTAATTACTCAAACAGTAGAAGAGAACAAAGGTTTAAAGATAATGAAAAGAAAACTTACGCAAAGTAAAAAAGAAATATACAAGCTGAAAGATAAAGACGGAAAGGCAACAACAGATAAACAAAACATTCTGAAAATAACTAGAGAATTTTATAAAGGACCTCTATACCAGCCAAAGACCACAAGACAATTTCCCGACACAAGTAAAGACTCTCATAAATCATGGATCGGAAATACTTTTACCCATTACTGTGTCAGAAGTAAGAGCAGCTTCAAAGGAAATGAAGAACCATCGATCGCCTGGTGATGATGGACTCGTTATCGAGGCAATAAAAGCAGGTGGAGAAATTTTATTAAAATCAGTAAGCGAACTGTTTACTAAATGCTTACATGCGGGTACGATTCCAAAAGACTGAAACAATGCAGTAATAGTCTTGTTACACAAAAAAGGCGATATTACTAAATTAGAAAATTATAGACCCATCAGCCTCTTGACACATATGTACAAACTCTTTATGAAAATCTTAACAAAGAGGCTAACACCTAAACTTGATTTTTATCAGCCCAAAGAACAGGCAGGCTTTGGGGCAGGATATGGCACAAATGACCATTTGCATACCATAAAGATCTTAATAGAAAAGTGCATCGAGTACAACATACCACTGGTTCTTGCATTTGTCGATTACGAGAAGGCTTTTGATTCTGTAGAGTTTGAAACAATACTGGAAGCCCTAAATCAAAGCCGAATAGATTACAGGTACACGACACTAATTAAAAACATCTATCAGAACGCTACATTAAGTATACGACTGCACGAAGACACAGAAAAATTCAGCTTAGGTCGAGGAGTTAGACAAGGAGACAATATTTCACCAAAATTGTTCACGGCAGCTCTAGAGTCAATATTTAAGGGTACTCAATGGCAAGATATGGGCATCAATATAGATGGAGAAAGATTAAATCACCTAAGGTTTGCAGATGATGTTGTATTAATCGCAGATAACTTACATGATACAGTTTCTATAATGCATTCGCTTAAAAGTCTGTCTAAAAGAGCAGGATTAAAGATAAACTTTGAGAAAACTAAAATTATAACAAATCTCGTAATGAGTGGAAATATAACTAACTATTGACAATAATACCATACAACAAACAGACACTTACAAATATCTGGGACACGAAATCAAAATAAGCAGAGACAATCAAACACATAAAATACAGAGGCGAATAGGTCTAACATGGGCAGCATTTGGCAAATTAAGCCATATTCTAAAAAGTTCAATTCCCATGTGTCTCAAGCGAAAGGTTTATAACCAATGTGTTTTACCTGTACAAACTTATGGAGCAGAGACTTTAACACTCACCGCAAAAATCTGCGAATAAACTTAGAGTTACACAACGAGCCATGGAACGTGCAATGCTGAACGTGAGCCTTCGAGACCACATAACAAACCAACAAATCGGGCGAAGATCAGGAGTTCAAGACGTCATCGAAAGAACCACGACGCTTAAGTGGAACTGGGCAGGGCACTTAGCCAGAACACAAGATGGACGGTGGACAAGACGTATTATGGAATGGAGGCCCAGAAATTATAAAAGAAGCCGAGGACGACCACCGACTAGATGGACCGATGACATTAAACGCGTAGCGAAAAACTGGCTACAAGCGGCCCAATGTAGAGAACACTGGAAAGAACTGAGGGAGGCCTATGTCCAGCAGTGGACGCGATTGGCTGATTGATGAAGACATATTATATGTAATTACGTAAGTAATATACGTACCAAACCAACGAAAAAAAAACACAACTACACTCCAATCGTCAGAAACGAAAATGGCACTGAATACTCTAAAGATCATAAGAACAAGCTACATTTTGCTAAGTATATTGTTTTGAGACCCCAACATAGATGCCAAAAACTTTACCACTTTTACCTCCGGCTTTCCTCCTAAAACCCCCCTTGCAGGGCGGTAAAAACGCAAAAAAATCAGTTTACCAAGAATCTGTACACCGTAGAAAAACATATTTTAAATAAAAACTGTAACTAATATAATTTTCAACGACAATGTTTATAAGCATTTTTTGTGTAGAATGAACCATTCTCTTAGAAACAACGCTTGAAGCGACCGCCGATTTTGCATTTCAGTAACGCGCGAAATCAATGTTCAATAAAATTTTTATCAGCTCGACAGTAAAAACTCAGATTTTATACAGGTGTTAAATAAATACACGTGGCGCGATTTTTACCATTTTTTAACCTAAGCCTAAGCCTAACCTTTAAAACCTACAGCATTAAATTTTAGTTTTGAGTTTTAGTAACAAATGTGAGGCATTTGGAATATGATTAAAAAACGCTGAATTTAAACTTTTAGACAACAAACGATCTAAAACATTTAAAACTTTTTTTTTAATTATACTAGTACGTTTTTTAAAAGAACAAAGCTTCTGCATAAAATTTCACCCAAAACAGTCTTCTTAAATGCATTTCCCGTGACGGGTGATTGTTTATAATGTAAAACAATAAATTCTGCGTTATTTATTCATATTTCAAATGCCTCATATTCGTTAACCCTAAACTAAAAATTGAAATTTCAAGTCATAGGTTTTAAAGATTGATCTTTCTACAAATGTAAATTTTACTACAACTGATCCATAAAGGTGATCAATTTTATTGATCTCACGAGAATCGTAACAAATGGCAAAAATCGCGCCACGTAAATATTTAACACCTTTGTAAAAACTGATTCGTCAAAATATTTTCTATAAGTTTGTTATAACTTGTAATCCCCACAAACCAATTTTATAAATATTTTGTAAGTAGTTTCCGATATATGGATAGTGTAAGCTCGTCGTGGCACACCCTGTATAATATACAGTGTGAACGTTAGGGTTAAAACCTTAATTTTTCTCCATAAAGTAGATTTAGCAAAAAACGGCGAGACAGGTCGATATTTAAACTTACGTAGATTTGCTTTTATTTTAGATAACGGAAACTGTGATGACGTCAACATTATATCGTGATGACACCACTATATGTTTTCTGTCAATATTAAATGGACAATAGAATTCTACAAACGGAAAAATGTATCACTATTGTCCTTAAGTTAAAAGTTTTTATATACAAGGTGTTAAAATAAAAAAAAAATGGTTGGATAATTTCAAGAAATTATGTTTAATTTTTAGCAGCAGACATAATATTGTAAAGTATTGGTTATTTAAAAATAGGTTAAAATAAATAAGGTATTGACACTTCTTGACAATACACCAAAGTTTGATGAATTCACGCAAAACGTTTTTAAGAGTTTCATGGCGAATAGGGTTAGCTTCACCATGTATGCTGTATATTCTTTATTAAATATACTAATGCAGTTACCACACAAGGTTTAGTAATATATTTTAAAAATGTAATCAATTTGGAAGTATTATAAAACTTTTGGGAGACGAAGACTGTCACAAAAAAATTACAACTAAACCTGTTAATAGACAAGACAGTTTATATTTTGTAAGCCCTAGAACTTAAGCCTTTAATCAAGACACTAGGCAAACTTTATTAATAAAATATATAAAAACCACAAATGGCATTAAAAATTAATTTATTGCAAAAATTAAACAAATATCACTCTTTTCAAAGAATAGAAGATTAGGATTTTGCGAGGGAATAATGCATCTGTTTTTTGTATGAACATTACCGTAGATTGGGGATACTTTGAACTCGGGGGTTATTTTGATGAAAACTTTAAAAATTAATTATATGCCCCAGGCGTGTGCGCATAGCCACTGCCGATTACCGAATTTTTGCCTAGTCGGCAGCAATGTTACTGTTATTTAGTATTTATGACCATTCGATACCGATACACACGCGTGTGCTAGAAGTGCTCCATTTTTTTGGAGTATTGAGTTTAACATCAATTTTGTTAAGTGAAAAACTTCGTACATATCACGGTAAGTATATTGTTTATACAACGTATTCTTTCATGTAGTGATAAGTACTTTGATCATGAATCTCACTGAAAATAACGTAAGCAGGTTATGGGAGTGATTAAGAGTACGGCGTGAAATTACTGGGGAAAACATTGATCAATACAATGGGCAACATTGATCATGTGATCAATGTTACTAGAGACGATACGTACAATCGTTTTTTCGAACAGATGAAAATATTAATCAAATAAATATTATTTAAACGTATTCTTTCTTGCAGGAAAATGCCCCGTAAGCATTAAAGATTACTTGGCAGCAGAAGTTACGCTGGTTACCCTCCAGCAAATTTAGAAAGAGCCATTGAACGGGTAGTTGAAGGTACACTATCTATTAGAGAAGCATATAGACAATATAAAATTCCCTTTGTTACCCTGTATAACAGATATAAAGGAAAACATATTGGCACCCCGGACGTCCTACTATTTTCACCAAAGGAGAGGGGGTAGCAATATTAAACGCAGCCGCTAAATGTGCTGACTGGGGCTTTCCTTTATCTATTTAGGACCTACGAATGATGGCAAAATGGTATTTGAATCAACAAGGAAAAAACGTGGCTATATTTCAAAATAATCTGCCTGGTATTGACTGGGCATACAGCCTACTTAATAGGCATAAGGATTCGTTTGGGCAACGACTAGCAACAAATACCAAACGTGCTAAAGCTGCTGTTTCAAAGAGTTACACTAGAAGAGTTTTATAATAACTTGGAGCCAGTAATTAAAGATTTGCCCAGTTTCAACATTTTCAACTATGACGAATCTAATCTGTCAGACGATCTAGGGAAAAAACGTTGCATATACAAAAGAGGCATTAAGTACCCCGAAAAAGTGATGAATCACTCCAAAAGTTGTACCACTATTGTGGTATGTGCTGCTGGAGACGGAACTCTTCTCCCTCCCTACGTCATTTATAAAAGCATTCACCTGTATGATACGTGAAGGAAAATGGACCGCGTGGTTTACCTTGCTGCGATAAATCATGCTGCAACCAAGGGACGAGGTATAATCGTACTCAAAGTGGATGGATAGATGGCGTAACTTTTAGAGACTGGTTCACAACTTGCTTTTTACCCCATGAACGACGTTTAGAAGGAAGAAAAGCTTTGATAGGAGATAATTTGTCGTCACATATGGATGTTGAAGTTCTTAGGATGTGTGCTGAACATAAAATTGACTTCATATGCTTTTGCACTTCTAAAGAAGCAAAGATTTGGAGGACCAGAGAGACCAAAAACAAGAAAAAAGAAACTAGGTGTAGCTTCCGGAGCTAGTGTGTCAACAGCAATAATTGAGCAGCAATCAGAAGATAGTTCAAAAAAAGAAAGCCACATATCACAGTCAGATGAATCCGAGTCCGAAAATGAATCAGACTTGTTAGAAAATGAAGAAAACTACGAAGTGCAGTCTGAAGTAGATAAGGTTCAAGCAGGTAGATATATTTTAGCAAAATTCTTATCTCAGAGAGGAAAAAAAACTTATATCTATGTTTGTAAAATTTTGGAGGTAGAGCCGGAAGTAATGGTCATAGGCTATAAATCCACAAAACCTAGCAAGACAGAATTTAAGATGATTGATGCCGACATATCCCTAATTAGTAACGAGGATATAGTTGAATTTTTACCAAATCCCGCATCTATAGAGTGTTTAGATGGAAGCACCAAATGCATTTTTAAAAAAGACATTAAAGTAGTTGAAGTTTAGTTTAATTTGAAACACGTTAACATACCTTATTTTTCTGTAAAATTCGTAGTTTTTAAGTTGTTGAAGTGCAGTTTCATTTCATTATCATCAAATACATTATTTTCTGTAAGTTTCATAATTTTTTTTTACCCTAAAAAGTCATAATAAAATAAGATTTGTCAAAATATATTTTCAAAGTGAATAACATTGGGGATACTTTCATATTAAACTAAAATTACATGTGTGATCAAAATATCCCCATCTGCAGTATATCTTTGATCAGGTCCTTTAAATTTTTTTTCTTGAAAAGTATCAAACATTTAGTGTTAATATTTATTGTGTGTCTTGATAAATGAAACCCGATTAGTACTGATTTTTTTGTCGATTTTAACTCTTAGATAAAAGTTATGTTTAACATTAAAATTTAAAAATGATCAATGTATCCCCATTCTACGGTATTATTTTTTCGGTGTATCCTCATTTAATATTAATGACACCGTAAGTAAACAAAACTGTTAATGCTGAGCACGAACAAATCTATCTGAAAACTGGAAGTCCATATTTATCCAATTCTCTTAAAAGGTATACAAATGCATACCAATTTGCATACAAATTATTGGTCCAAGATGCAAAATATTGTGACTTTTTGAGACGACAAGTAATATTAGAAATAATCGCTCCATTTTCAAATAATATTAACTCAAACCTAAACATTCTAAATGACTTTTAACCCCCCCCCCCAATGTCAAAATCAAAGAAGAGAAGAGTGTAAGAGGAACCTAAATCCAAATTTTCAAGGAAATCTGCCGGGACGAGGAAAATTACACTCCAAAGCGGTAATTTAATGACGCATTACGGCGGCTTTTCCTGTCTGGTTGTGTCCTTCCATCCAGACTTGTCTTATGTCCTTCTTATCCATTATCATAGTTTTCAGGTTGTTGTTGACGTCATCCAACCATCTCGTTCTGGGTTTTGCTATTTTGTTCCATTTTAGTATTTTCGTTGTTGATTTTGTAGTTTTTTGTCTCTGTACATGTCCCAGCCATGACAGTCTCTGGCTTTTAAAAAATCTAATAATATCGTGACATTCATTTAATTCATTAATCTTGTCGTTTAAGCTGAATCTCCATATGCTGCCTTCCTCTTGCACCAGCCATATATTTTTCTTAGTACCTCTCTAGAATGTCTTGAGTTTCGATTCACCTTTTTTTGTCATTGCCCAGGTTTTACTACCATAGGTTATTACGATTCTAATTAGTGTTCTGTAGATAGTCATTTTGGTCTTTTTGTCTAATAATTTCTATGTCATCAATATTTTATTAGCATAGTATGTACGATTCCCACTATAAATACGTGCATTGATTTCGATACTTCCGAAATTCTTTTAATTAGTTTCTTTGGGATTTGCGAACTTGGCTTTTATTTAGCTTAGTCTAAGCCCTATTTTTCATTGCTCAGGATCAATTTCCTTGAACACTTCTATTAGTCGTCGCTTGCACCTACCAATGATAGGCTACATCATCTGCATATGCAGTAATTTGCATTAGTTTTTCTGATGCCTGCCTCAAGAAATGGTTAAACAGTATAATGCATCTCTCTGTCTCACTTTCACAATAATCTCATATATGGGAGTCAGGTCTACTCCAACTGCGGCATTTGAACCCTGCAAGTTTTTAAGAGGCTGATTGTTTAGAGCTTTAAATAAAGGATGTTTAAAGTCTATATACATATAATATAGTTCTATGTCATATTGATAAACTTTTTCTTGGTCTGAATAAACTATTTAGTCTGAATTTATATCCGCCTATTTGGCTGCTATGTGTTCTCGGTCCTACTTTATGGTGGCGAGTCTTGGACTAAGAATAAAAATAATCTAAATCATATTGAGGATTTCGACATGTGATGCTATAGAAAAATTTTAGAAGTTTCTTGAGTGGAGAAGATTCGAAACTCCATAATACTAGAACGTCTCAGTAAGTCTAATGAGATTATAAAAAGTATTAAGAGGTGAAAGGTAGAGTCCTTTGGACATATATTGAGAGATCCTAACTATAGATCGCTACAAAATAATATGTAACGGAAAATAGCAGGCAAATTTCTGACGTGGCGAACTTCGTACTGTCTCAGAATTAATAAATATTTGGTTGAATTATTAGTAGAGTTTTATTAACATTTTTATATTAAGATCAAATAAATTAAGTTTAATAAAAGTTTAAAAAGGAGCATACAACAACAAACGCACCACTTGCCAAATGAATTGTACTAAATCTACCACTTGCCGAATAAATTGTACTGTTGTCGATAATTTTTAATGAGGTACTTTGTGATATATTATTTTTTTTGTGTTGCCAGGTACACAAGAATGTACAACGTGAATGGTTTGCACACACGTCAACATAATTACTTTCAATATCCTCATCATCAGTGCTGCTACAGCTCTAGTTGAGCCTTGACCTTCCCCAGTCTATTTCGCCAGTCGTTTCTATTCATCGCCAACCATTGCCAATTTGCCGCGCTGATTTTCCTTGCGTCCTCGTCCACACCGTCCCTCCATCTCAGTCGTGGTCTGCCTCTACTCCTATTTCCCACTGGGACCGATAATAGAGTTCGTCTGGGTGGGTAATTTTCATTTGCTCTTGACACATGTCGAGCCCATCTAAGCCTACCGATTTTTATGAAGGATATTACATCTCTACCATTTACTATTTTTTTATACTTCTCATACAATTCGAAATTATATCGCCTTCTCCAATACCATTCTCACAGAATGCGCCCATTATTCTTCTTAGTATCTTCCTTTCGAAGACGAGCAGAAGATTTGCGTCTGTTTTGGAGATGGTCCATGTTTCTGACCTATATGTCAGCACTGGTAGGATGAGTGTTCGATATATTATTAGTTTGGTTTTCTGGCTTAAATTTCTGTTTTTTAGCTGCTTGCTTAGTCCAAAATAACATTTGTTTGCTAGCAGTACCCTCCGTTTAACTTCTTCAGATGTGTGATTATCGTTTGTTATGAGAGAACCCAAATATGTAAACTTATTTACTACCTCAAAATTATATTGGTCTATACTGAAGTTTTGTTCAGCGTTTCTAGCTCTATCTCTGTTATTTGAAATAGATGCTAACATTTTGGTTTTTTCCTCGTTTATTTTAAGGCCCATATTTTGTGCGACTGTCAAGAAGGTGGAAGTTATCTCTTTAAGTCCTCGTGTAGTACGTGCGATCAAATCCAGATCGTCAGCGTAAGCCATAATCTGCGTTGATTTATTAAATATTGTTCCCCTATTGTGTAACTCGGCATCTCTTATAGTCTTTTCTAACGCTATATTAAAGAGAAGGCACGCCAGCGCGTCTCCCTGCCGTAACCCTGCATATGTTTCAAACGCTTGTGACATATCGCCTTGTATTTGCACTCTGCAGATCACTATACTCATAGTTGTTTTTACGAGCCTTATTAATTTATGGGGAATGTTAAGTTCATTCATGGCTTCGTATAATTTACCTCTTAGGACGCTATCATACGCTGACTTAAAGTCCACAAAGAGATGGAACGCGTCAATATTAAATTTATTGGTTTTTTCTAATATTTGACGTAGCACAAAAATCTGGTCAATTGTTGACCTACCTGGCCTAAAACCGCTTTGATACTCACCAAGGATTTCTTCCACGTACGTACTTAAACAGCTGTACAGGGTGTTGGAGAATATTTTGTACATTGTATTCAGAAGAGTTATACCCCTATAATTTTTACATTCCAATAAATCTCCCTTTTTGTGTAGTGGACATATGATTCCAGTGCACCATTCCTCTGGCATTTGTTCTTCCCAGACTTTGACTATTATGTTGTGAATTTGGTGCATAATGCTGTTACCTCCATGTTTGATGAGCTCTGCGGGGATACAATCCACTCCTGGGGACTTGCTATTTTGAGTCGTGTGATTGCGTCTTTCACTTCAAATATTGAAGGAGGTTCTACGTGAGTGTTATTCTTGGTCTTTGGGGTGACGCATCATTTTCCACTTCCGGTACCAAGTAGTTCTTTAAAGTGCTTAACCCATCTGCTTTGTACTGCGTCAGCGGTACTGACTATATGTCGATTTTTGTCTCTACACATCGTCAACAGTGGTTTAAATTCTTTTTTTTGTCTTATTTAGGATATTATAGAACATTCTAGTTTCATTTTGCCCCTTTAATGATTGAAGCTCTTGCATAATCTGGTTTTCGAAGGTCCGCTTTTTCCTTCGATGTATGCGTTTTTCCTCCTTCCTAAGATCTTTGTACATTTGTTCCTTATCCCGTGTTCTTCTTTGTTGCATAAGTTTATATGCATAATTTTTTCTTTTAGTGATATTTTCACATTTATCGTGGAACCAACTGTTGCGTGGAGTGGATTCTTCTGGTCCTAGGACGTTGTTTTTTGCTTTCTTAATTGTTCTTCTACATATATCCCATTGCTCGCTAGCTCTTAAATTCTCATCTGTTGTGCTTTCATGTTCAAGGTAATTTTGATACTTTTCTAGTGCACGGGGCTCTTTCAAGAGTTTTAAATTGTAGCGAGTACTTTTCTTACCCTTTCCTTTTTTTTTTGACTTTCAATATTCAGCCCAGAAATATTCAAGGATTGGCAAACTAAAAGTTAAGTGAAATATTCCTCACTGCGATGCTAATTCTCCTAACTTTGGAAGTCAAGAAACGTATTATGTGTCCATACAAACTGCAAAGAAGTACAACAACAGATCTTAAGAAGAAACATAAATGAAAACAAGATTCTATGTCTATAAGCCCTTTTAATTTTTGTTTATAATGATTACCATAGAACTTAAATTAAATAAAGCATGAGACTTAGAACAAAGCTACATTCAGATATTAGTTTGTGGTGGTAATGTTGCAGTTTTATCTAGATCAGTAGATGTACTATGAGATATGGTATATATATATATATATATATATATATATATATATATATATATATATATATATATATTATATATATATATATATGTATATATATATATATATATATTATATATATATATATATATATATATATTATATATAGATATTATTATATATATATATATATATTATATAATATATATAATACATATTTACAAGACGGCACAAAATCAATAGCGATTGTAATGAGATAAAAAATTTAATATACACTTTAAAATTTAACAAACTTGATTAAAATTAATCTTTCTAAAAATCAAAGGCTGCTTAAAGTTATTTTTATGTTCCTTTGATATTTTATGTTAAGATAACACATTTTCTTTCCCTTTATAACTTTTAGTCGTCCTGTACTTTTACCCTTAATGGCATCCTCTCCGGTTTCTCGATAATGCACGGTGATGTTTTTCACTGTCCTGCTAAATTCAATTCTCCGGTTTTTCGAATTGTTTTCTTTGACAATAGCTTTTTATTCCAGAATAGGATATTCTCGTTCGACTCAATATAACTGTTATCATTACCATATCAAAATCATTGGCAAAAGCTTCCAGAAATTATTGTGAGTGTCTACATCGTTTGCATTTGTTTGCATTGGAAACGATGGTCTGACTTACTCAAAATATTTTAGATATAATTTTGTTGGTTCTCTTAGTATTTGCTTTTTTTCTATATTTGTAAATTCTCTTTAATGTGCCTAGTAAAGAGTTCAAGCAAATTTGCCAAATACCTAATATTACGACACCGACGGTAAAATTGAAGTACTTTTCCGAAATTATCCGATAATCCCCTCGATAAAAATTTGTACAGTAGAATTATTTATAAATTTAGTAATCATGTGGTATAAAAATTACAAAATTCTCAACGTTATACTGAATTTTATAATTTCGACAAGTTATTATTTAATTTTGTGCAATTAAGGCGCAGCTGAAGTTCGGAAATTGAATTTTTAATTTTTTTTGAAGTCATATTTCGAACGATATATAATTTTATCTGACTCACAGTCCGTCCTCCTCGCATTAAGACACTTTTCTAAACACATATATACCAACAGACTAATTGTAGATGCGCTTGAAAAGCTAAGAATCTTAACTTCTCTAAAAAGAATTGTTAACTTTGTGTGGGTTAAAGGTCACTCTAATATTTTAGGTAATGAAAAAGTAGACCATTTGGCTAACGAGTTGCCCAATTGGGATATAGTTTCAGCTAGGAAGAAATATGTTAGACATAATTGGGAAATTGAGTGGCAATCCTTTACTAACAGTAGCAAAAATACATACTGCAGTATATATCCAACTCTTCCATCTACTCCTCCAAGTGACAGAAGTCCCATCTCTCGGAAAATTTATACTATGTACGTTAGATGCCTTTTTGAACATGCTACAGTAAATGCTTACTTATATAAAATAAAACTTTCCGAAACTGATATATGTGAATGTAATGGCAGTTATGACGATCTTAACCACTGGATGTTTCAATGTCGGTATAATCAAGAAGCCATAAAATTTTTATTTCAAGCCATCTCTCAAGAAAAAATCATTTGCCTCAGAACTTTGCTTCTATTCTGTATTTAGGTAGTCGAAATTCAACTATAAGATCATCAATTTTATGGGAATTTTTTAAACGTACCAAACGGAAAATCTAAACTGCCCTGTTCAGTGTTGTTGTGTGAATCCGAAATGGTAGGACGTTAGTTGTTGTATTTCCCATTGTCTTTCCTTTTATGTTTTTTACCTTTAACCATTGCCTGTATTGTTTGTGTTACAAAAAAGTCGCTATGAAGGGCACCTTAGCGTGAAGCGTGTGTTCCTGTTCAATCCTTTTTGTATAGTCACACAATAGTGTTTTTAATGGGAAGGTTAGGAAATTGAGTGAATGTGGTGCGAATGAACGAACGGTTAGGAAATTGTTATGAATTTGAAGGAAGTGTAGAAGATTGTTTTTATGTATTCTATATTCTTATACCTATAGTGTCTGGCTAAATAGGTCTTGTACCTAAGGACAAAAAACAAAAAAAAAAGTTTTTTTTGGGTTATGATCGAAAATTATTCTCTATAATCTCTTTCCAACTAAAAAATATCACATTAGAGTAGAAATCTTTCCATGTTTACAAAATTATTTCTTTTTTGAACGTCTACACTCAATTTCTGACAATTTTGGTGACGGATTCTGCTTGCGCGAATAAAATGCGCTTTAATATATTGCTACTTATATGTTTATCTATTATTTTTGTTGTTGTATTATGCTGGTTTGATACATTTCTGTAAGAAATGTATACAAGTATTGCTACGTCACTGATAGCAATTAACTTACAAGTCTTAAAATCTAGCAAGGTAAAAATGTATTCAAAAGATATTTTTACCCATAGATTAACTTTCTCCGAAGAATTTTTAGACTATCGCGTTATCAGTATTAAATTGTATCCCAGCTAAGCTGGTCGCTTCTTGTTTTTAGAGTTTTATCTCTTGCATTTTAGTCATCGTTAAATAATTTAGAGTTAAAAGCTGAACGCTCATTATGTATCAAGTTTATATATATATATATATATATATAATATATATATATATATATTATATATATAATATATATATATATATATTATATATACAAGAAATACTGGATATTAGTGACTGTCGATATAAACAAACAACACAGTTTATTAGGGTTGCAGTCAGAATATTGGCCGGGATGTTAAAAAAAACACTCTTTTGACTTTTTGTCGAGCTTTCGGAATGGTTTTATTCCTTTTTCAAGACACTGTAAAAGACAATTATGTAAATATTTGAAAAATATCACAATTCTTCAGTGTAACTTACTAGTCGTTGAGATTATTTTTGTAAGCATTTACACTCAACATTTATACCACACATTAAAATATACAATTATGGACAGAATACATTATAAAATTTTTAAAATTTATTGTAAAAATAGTAAAACTTGGTTGATGGCATGTTTTACTCGTGTATATTAACTCATACAGAGAATGGAAAGTAAAAACACTGTAATTAATATGTAATTAGGTGTAATTGATGTTATCTTTCTTTTCAAGAAATACTAGAGGCCCTTCTTAGGTGACTATACTTTTTAAACCTGTCTTAATGGTATGCAACATATTATACATAGAGGTGTAATTTATGTACAGGTAAATATTTATTTTATTTTTGGTGTTTTTCTAGTAAATAACAATAAATGTTGCTTAATTTGTCTATGTCGGACTTTTTGTTGATGCAAGATGTGCTAGATTTTATGAAACACATTTCCAAAAAAACACGTTTTGAATGGTTCTTTTTTTTGCCAAAATACAGGAATCATCAAAATTGAATAAGACAGGTTTAAAAAGTATAGTCACCTAAGAAGAGCCTCTAGTATTTCTTGAAAAGAAAGATAACATCAATTAAACTGAATTACATATTAATTACAGTGTTTTTACTTTCCATTCTCTGTATGAGTTAATTTACACCACTAAAACATGCCATCAACCAAGTTTTACTATTTTTACAATAAATTTTAAAAATTTTATAATGTATTCTGTCCATAATTGTATATTTTAATGTGTGGTATAAATGTTGAGTGTCAATGCTTATATAAATAATCTTAACGACTAGTAAGTTACACTGAAGAATTTTGATATTTTTTAAATATTTACATATTTGTCTTATTACAGTGCCTTTAAAAAGGAATAAAACCATTCCGAAAGCTCGACAAAAAGTCAAAAGAGTGTTTTTTTTAACATCCCGGCCGAATCATCAAAATTGAATAAGACAGGTTTAAAAAGTATAGTCACCTAAGAAGGGCCTCTAGTATTTCTTGAAAAGAAAGATAACATCAATTAAACTGAATTACATATTAATTACAGTGTTTTTACTTTCCATTCTCTGTATGAGTTAATTTACACCAGTAAAACATGCCATCAACCAAGTTTTACTATTTTTACAATAAATTTTAAAAATTTTATAATGTATTCTGTCCATAATTGTATATTTTAATGTGTGGTATAAATGTTGAGTGTCAATGCTTATATAAATAATCTTAACGACTAGTAAGTTACACTGAAGAATTTTGATAGTTTTTAAATATTTACATATTTGTCTTATTACAGTGCCTTTAAAAAGGAATAAAACCATTCCGAAAGCTCGACAAAAAGTCAAAAGAGTCTTTTTTTTAACATCCCGGCCGATATTCTGACTGCTGCAACCCTAATAAACTGTGTTGTTTGTATATATATATATATATATATATATATATATATATTATATATATATATATATATATATAATATATATATATATATATATATATATATATATATATAAGAAAACGTCCTTAGTTGAAGTGATAATTAGTAGTAACATTTTAATCTGTTTTAGTGCTAGTGTAGTGTGTCGCGGACCAGTGTATAGACAGTTATTGGCTATTTCAATAAATAACTTGCGTTAAAACTTTGGCTAGATATTAACTTAGTTGTAGTTGACCCTCTGGGTTTGGTAAACCCTTTAATTGTGAAGGGAAAACTCTTAATGCAAGAACTATAGCAGATGAAGGTTTTATGGTATGAAACAATAATTAATTTATCCATAATAGGTCAGTAGGAGAAATTTAATGAAAATTTAGCTCAAATCGCTCATATCATCGTCTTTTTTGACTTAGACATTGTTAGCATGGATTTACATGGATTTAGTGCTGCAAGTCAAATTCGATACGGTGTTTGTATATATATAGTCGCTCGATATGTAACAATTCCTTGTCATCAAATCTTGTCGCCGCAAAATCGCGTGTCGCACCCTAGAAAAGCAAGCTTACCATTCCTAAACTAGAATTAATAGCCATGGAACTCTTAGTCAAATTGCTTGAAAAAATTATAACGACCTTTAAAAATCGTGTAAAGATTAATTATATAAGCGCATGGTCAGATTCACAAATTACTCTCAGCTGGATTAAACATCCGCTAATAATTATAGTACGTTTGTTTCGAATAGAGTGGCCAATATTTAGAATCTTGGTAAAAATCTAAAATGGAGACATAATAAATCACAATTAAATCCTGCGGATCTCTTGTTCCGCGGTGTATTTAATAAAAAAACATTTTCGTTTTGGTTTGAGGGACCTGATTTTTTGCTAAATCCCAAAATATATTTTGATGAAATTGATACCTTTGAGCAAATTGAGAATTTACTGGAAGTAAAGAAAATAGCTCTATTAGTTGCTAATCATTCACCAAATAATTGGATAACTATGTTTGAAAGATTTTCTAAATTTTCAAAATTACAAAACGCAGTAGACTACGTATTTAGGTTTGTATATAATATGAAACACAGTAATCAAAAAATTAAGGGTACTTCAACACGTTAAGAAATTTAGAACGCTCATGATTTCATTATTCAAACTATTCAGCAACAATATTTTGCAACCGATATAGCCCGCTTATTAGAAAAAGAACTCGTCTTAGACAAAAAATTGCTCCCTCTTAATCCTTTTTTAGACTCCTCTGGATACGTGTTGGAGGGCGCTTGCAAAATGTAGATATAGACTTTAATAATAAATTCCCTATATTGTTGCGCGCAAATGATTATGTTGTTTCTTTGCTTATTATAAAGGAACATTGTAGACTAGGATACAGTGGTCCTCAAAATGTGTTGGGCAATCTGCGCCTACCATACTTACCTTTAAGTGGGGTCAAAATGCATTAAATGTTATAAATCCAATGCAGAGAAACCGCATCACAACTTATGTCTCCATTTCCATTTGATAGAGTTAGAATCTCGCGCGGTTTCTACACAGTAGGTGTAGATTTTGCAGGCTCTCTGTTTATTAGGGCTTCTAGATTACGTAAGGCACAAACGCTTAAATATTATTTTGCAATTTGCGTTTGCATGACTAAAAAAACCATTTATTTAGAGTTGATTGGTGAGTTATCTTCAAAAAAATTCATTAGAAGCAAAGATGGAAAAGTTCGAGTTGTCCGTGTCCATAATGCTGATACAGAATATTTGCTCTATCACTAAGCTGATTTCTCTTCCATTGTCTGAAGCTGATAGCTTTCTGTAACACTATAGTTGTACTTAAGAAGTAAGTTTAGAATATTTCTAGCCAGTGGCGGCTGGTGACTCAAAAATTTGGTAGTTCTGCAGTATTTTTTGGTTTTTTTTAATTCAATATCTTTTAATCGTTGTATTTTACAACGAGGCTTTTAGTTTGATATTTTACACCATATATTTATTCATTAGATATCTATTAAAAAATAATAAAGAACTTACCGATTTTCTTCTTTTCAAATTGAAGATAAATCAAATTATATCAAAAATAGCAATGGTACATTATGGCACACTAGTAATTGTTTTATAGTTTATGTTTTTAGTAGAATTTTATCGATAAATACGCGAAACTAAGAAATGCAAACGAAAAAAACACTACAAACAAAATCGCCACAACAATAATTGCATTATAGGGTCTTACGAACTAACTACACACAGAGCCAAATATAGTATTTTTTTATAAATAAGCTCGATTCGTCGATTTTTAAAGCAAACTTGTCTATAACTTTTTCATTAAAGTTTGGTATTTCTTTTATAAGTGTTTTTTCTACTGACAACATGGTTAATGCTACAAGTCGGTCTTCGTTCATGGAATTTCTCAAGAATGTTTTAATCCGTTTTAAACTCGAAAAGCACCTTTCAGCATCTGCCGTACTCATGGGCACTATAGTTAGAATTTGAAGCAGTTTTACAGTTTCTTGAAAAGGCTCAGGTAAATTATTTTCAATTATAAATTTTAAAAAGGGTATTGCCCCATTAATTTCTCTACAGTCTCTTCTAAAATAAATAACAGATAATTCAGTCTTCAAGCGCTCCCTATCTAAATTAGGATATGACGCGCAAGTCAGGCTTAAATTATCATCTGGGAAATTATCACAATAATTATCAAATTGCTCAGGATAAAGCAATGAAGTTGCGAGTAGGTGATTTTTAAAAGTAAATCTATCATTTGCACAATTTATGATTATATCACAAACTTCGATAGATGCTCTACGATGATCTACTGGACTGTTATCCTTCCGTAAGCTTTTAGTTGGTTATGGTTCAACGCATAAACTAGAACCTTGGTCAATGGTATCATCTATTGAATTTCTAACTGAATTCATGTATCTTTCGAAATCTGTCACCTTTTTATTGATTTCCAAAGGATCCGTTTTTGTCTTTTGAAAGGCATTATACAAAACGTCTACTTGTGGCATTATGCGATGGAAAAATGTTAACCAAAAAACAAAATTTTGATTCACTAGTATTATTCGAATGGAAGACGCTGAACTACAGACAGCTGCCTTATCAAACGATTCTTCTATTTCTTCCATACATTCGATAAAAGAAGATCGATGTTTAAACACAACATTAACAGTTCGAATATTGAAGTTCCAGCGAGTTGTAGCGCTATGAGGAATTTTATTTTGGACGATTTTATCTAAAACTGCCACTCGTTGTGGCGAATTTTTAAAAAAGGTAGGGATTTCATTTAAATTTCCAAAAAAAAGTCTAACTTGAGAGTTTTCGGAACAAGCCTTATTAAATTATTTTGTTTATTATATTAAATTTAATTGAAGCGCGTAACAGTGTACAAAATGAGAAAATGGATATTTTTCTTGGATTCTGGCTTCAACTCCTGCGTGCTGTCCACACATGACCGCTGCCCCATCATAACTCTGAGCAATTAGTTTATTATTTGAGTTTTCCAGGATAGGATATAAAACTCTGAAAATGTTTTGCTTAAAGTATCTGCATTTAATTTTGAAGGTACCAAATATGTCCAAAATCGTTCTACCGGTGCTCCATTTCGACAATATTTAAATACTACAACCATTTGTGATGTTGCTGAAATGTCTGTAGTCTCGTCGGCCATGACAGCTAGATATGGAGATTCCCGAATTTCCTCCAAAATTTTATCCTGGCATAATTCCAACATGCAGTCCAAAATATCATTTTGAATTTCTTTAGAAATGCCCTTAAAAACCGTCAATTCTTCCAAGTGTTGTGTTAAAGTCCTATCCAATTCAGCAGTAAAATTTATGAGGCCGCGAAAAATTCAAGGATTGTCGGATGTTTGTGTCTTGTCGTGTCCCCGAAGCGAAAATTCGAAAACACTACTAAATTTTATGCAGTCTATAATTTTTGAGAGAACATACCTATTTTTTATTACAGCTTCATTGAATTTTTGAATATTTATCCAGTATGGAGAATCTAACTGTTTTTTAATATTCACGGAGCCT
The DNA here is from genome assembly GCA_918026665.1 of Diabrotica balteata. Lineage (NCBI taxonomy): Eukaryota > Metazoa > Arthropoda > Insecta > Coleoptera > Chrysomelidae > Diabrotica > Diabrotica balteata. The sequence continues at coordinate 48,620,358 of OU898278.1, forward strand.
AATAAAGCATATTCGATTTGATTGTGCAAATGATGCTTAGAAGTTTCGTGCTTTTTTATTTTATCACTTAAATGTACTAAGTCTGTTACACCAACTTGCGTCCATGACTTATCACCTCCAAAGAGTACACAAGGAAAACAGAAAAGAGCGTTTTTTCTGTTGCAGCCACATATCCAACTATTTCCCGTATAAATATCGCAATTAAATTGTCGTTTGTAATTTTTCCCTCGGCTTGATCCTCTTTTTCGATTTTAATATCCGGCAGAGGACGTCCTTTGCATTTTAATTCTAGTTTTTCGTCATAAGAATATTTAAAGAATCTCTTAACATTAATCAAATTATAAATAACATCCATCCTGAACAGCACTTTTATTCTCATATACTTAATATAAATACCGAATTACGTGCAGGACAACTTATTTTAACAGTCGTCGCGTCGCGATCACCGATTATTTAAAATAACAATAAACGTAGGTTTGTACACACTAGTTCGAACTGCGACAAATGCAGCTCAAATATTGCTATCAGTCGTCGCCTGAAAAGTGGTGGCGAGGAGTTGAGCGGGTGTTATCGGGGATATCTTTAACAGTTCACAGCTCGGAGTAGCACCGGTCTGGTCAAATAAGTGGGACTTGCTGTCGCCATGAGATTCCACGGACGACAGATTAAAATAAAGGCGGCCATGCACGAAAACCATCTAAATGAATTTAGATTTTATAAGTAGTGATATTTTTTATTTAATTTTCAAAGTAATTTTGTGTGGATTATTTTGGTGGTTCTGCAGCTCCGCAGTACTTATGTACCAACCGCCACTGTTTCTAGCTAAATCTATACTTCACCTAGCCGCACGCCTCCCATGATGGATAAATTTCTGTAAGAAATGGTTATGGTGTTCTGTTCTGTAAGAAATGGTAAATTTTTACCGAGGTAAAAATGTATTCAAAAGATATTTTTACCCATAGATTAACTTTCTCCGAAAAATTTAAAAAATTTCCCTGTTAGACAAGAATTCAAAACGTTAGTGTTACCTACCTCTGTATAGAAATATTAAAGTTGTCCCCCGACCCTCGCAAATCCCTTGCAAGAGTCAGGTATTAAAATTCGGAATTTTAAGTCAGTATAATATTGTACCCCAGCTTCACTGGTCGCTCACAAATATTAGTTAGTTTTTAGTTTCGAATTCAATCAAATTCGACGCAGTTCTGGTTGAAGAATTTTTAGACTCTCGCGTTATTAGTATCAAATTGAATTCCAGCTGACCTGGTCGCTTCTTGTTTTTAGAGTTTTATCTCTCGCATTTTAGTTATCGTTACATAGCTTATAGTTAAAAGCTGAACGCTCATTATATTTATCAAGTTTATTTATATATAAGAAAACGTCCTTAGTTGAAGTGATAATTAGTAGTAACATTTTAATCTGTATCAGTGCCAATGTTTGTAGTGCGTCGCGGACTAGTTTATAGACAGCGATCAGCTATTTTAATAAAGAATTGGCGTTGAAACTTTGGCTAGATATTACCTTAGTTGTAGTAACATTCAGATATTAAATTTCGTATTGTTTGAACTGCTTGTGTTCTCATTTCCCACGCCAGTGGGAGGTCCTTCGAATTTTAAGTAATTACAAGGTTAGTAGCCTCTAAATGGAAGCCAATATCGCCATCCTAATTTTTTAAACAAATGTCCGTTTAACTCCACCCTTGGTTATATAAATACCCTCTGTGTTTATAAACAAAACATTGTGAAGTTCGTTAGTTATTTACTGATTTTTCAGTTCTTGTGAGGTTTCTGTTTGAAATATTAATTTATTTCTTGTTCGTGATATATTATAGTGTTGAAATGAAAAACAAAAAGAAAGTAGGTATTAGGTTTAAGACATGCAACACAAAGAAACACAAACCAAAGGCTGTAGCAAGCGCTGGTCGATCTAGGCCTAGTCTACAAACTCCTATCTAGGCCTTGTCCTACTCAGTCCTATAGCTCAAACGTAAAACTGTAAAGTAATTTACGATACTATAAACTGACAAAAGACACTTAGCTTTTTAATATCTTTAGTATTAATATATTTGAAAAGTTACTAGATGAAATAGAGGATGTAAGTTTTGTCACTGCAAACTGTAAACAAAGTAAAAATTCTATAGTGGGGTTAGCGAGTGAATTTAAAGTCTCCTGTAGAAATTGCAAAGCTGAGAAGTTTTTTGCCAATTGTAAAATAGCTAGGCGTAATTCTGAAAGTAATTCCACTAATAAAATATATGATTTGAATATCAGATTGGTATATGGTATGAGAAAGTTAGACAAAGGACCTGTAGCGGCCCGAACTCTATGCCATGTAATAAATTTACCACCTCCTCCAACTGTGTATTCTAGTTATGTAAAGCCTGAAGCGAAGGCATGTCAAAGTATTTGTAAAGCTTTTATGATAGCTTTAGCTAAACAGGCAGTTTAATACCAATGAAATTTTCTAAAAAAGAGACCTTTGTGTAGCATTAGATGGTTCATGGCAGAAACGAGGCCACGTATCGCTCAATGGGATAGTCTCTCTGACTTCTGTCGACACTGAGAAAATTTTCGATGTTCATCCTGTAAGTAAATATTGCTTGTGCACGTCTTGAAATTAAAACATTCACAGTGACGACTGCAGCAAATTATTTTGCACAAGTGGGGGTATGGAGGTGAAGAACGCTTTAAAAATGTTTGAAAGTTCAGTTGCTCGGTGAAATGTTCGCTCTACTTAGTACCTACTTGTGAGATGATGACTTCAATGCTTATGGGGTTGTTGTCCAAAATAAACTATATGGACAGCGTATATACACAAAGGTTGCGTAAGCTAAAAGAAAAGTCACAGAAAGAAAAGTTAGCCGATGGAAAGCCGCTAAGCGGTAAAATCAGAGTAACTAATGCTGATGAAGAAAAGCTTCGGACATTCTACAGGTTAACCATCAGAAGGAATTTTCATAGTTTATAAGTGAAGAAAGCTGTGTGAGCCACTTATTTTCATGTTTTTTCTAACAATAAAGATCCCATGATCCGGTTGTATCCCAACGATAAAGCCACATGGTGTAAGTTCAACAAGGTCATATTAAAAAATTAACAGGATAATCACAGAGAACACTTCCACTTGCCTATAGAAGTTATGTTAAAAATAAAACCAATTTTAAAAGTCTGGATGATCCTGCATATTTAGGTAAATCACAGAACCCTAATTAGAGCCTCAATAATCTTATTTGGTCTTGCAACACAAAAAGATTATTTGTCTCTTCACCTACACTATAGTTTGAGGTGTATGCAGCTGTTTTATTATTTAACGAAGGCTACTCCAGTAAATGCTAGTTTTTAAAACATTTAGGTTTTATAGTTGGTTCCAATATGTTAGAAGCCATGAAACGTTTCGCATTCGAAAGGTTGAAAACGAATCAACTGAAAACAAAAAATAAAACAAGAGAACACTAAGAAAGAGGAAGTTTAAAGACCTCTATAAGGAAATGGAAGATCTAGTCAAACGGTAATATGGTGCTGGAGAATACCAAGTGTAAGTGTACCATAGCTTTCTTTATAGCCTATTAAAGTATTTTATGATGTTTTTTATGTCAAATATCTCTGGATCCTTAAATTATATAAAGTTTAAATTTTTACAGTGGTTGGAAATAGATAATATTAAGTTCTTAAAAAAAAAACAAAAACAAATAAAATCCTAACTTTTTTGGCTTCTTTTGTAAAAGTATTTTAAAAATATTTAAGATAAATGTTTTCTTTACTTTACCTTTACAAAAAAATTTGCAGAACTAAATAATACATCTAGTTTCAAAATAAAAATTTAGGTCTCCAAGTGCTTTGGTTGCAGAGATATGTGACATAATGTTAACATTGTTGAATGAGACTTCTGGTGCCCTTCATTTAAATGCAGACTTAAAACAATGAGAAAACTTTTCTAACATGAAACCTATATATAGAAATATTGATGACGATCTTCTTTGGGTATATGGTTTGGTCGCATATTTTTTATGTACTTAGTTTAAGCTTTTGATCAGCTTCACCACATTACGCGACAAAATATTTGTCTCACCCTACTTCGGAAGTAGCACGAACAAATTCTTAAATTAGCAACCGGTTTTGCTAATTGCTCACCTACATTCAGAAGTCCGGCTTCTCCTAATTATCATAGTAATGTTGTTCGTTCTATTACGTGGATGATGTTTCTGCGTCTTTAAGAAAGTGTACTTATTTTTTGTAAGAGTTTCCGTATACGTCTTACACAACTGAACAATATCAATATGAATAACGTAGACCTTTTACCTTCTGTAAGAACGCAGAAGTTCATTCGGTTTTTATTTTAAATTATGATTATATTTATGTAATTACCTCACTACACGATGTTTGCAGATAGTTTTTTTACTAATGGCCCAAATGTTTTTGCCATTTTCATATTGCATCTAATCTAGGTAGTTTCGGATGGGAATATTAATTTCAAATCATCCATATCTCACAGATGATTAAACCAAGCCACTACAGTATTGATATTTTTTATGCTTTAATCAGTCAGTGTAGTTTAGTAGTTAGTATACAGAGTTCATCACTACATAGAAACACAGTTGACCTTATTAACGTCCTTGAAACTGTAGCGTTTTATATTTAATGTCAATATAATAATATAAATTCGGCTTTAAATCTTTGTAATACGTGTCTGTTTGTTTATCTCGTCAGTACGCATAAATATTGCCAAGAAATCTGTGTTTGTCTTTTACGAAAATCTTAAATGCGTAAATAACGCTGGAAATATTTTTTGTCTATGTGTACTTTCAAATCCCATAACCTTTTGCTACAATGTCAGGTAGAAACTCAGTTTAAAATTAGGAATGCTAGAATAAATCAATAAATACTTGTTATTTTTACTTAATTTAAAAGTATACATTTTCAAGAGGTTCTGTTGTCGTTTCGAGGTTGTTAAGAACGAGTGATTGGTAATATTGTTTGTTTAGGTAGACCACAAACTAGCTGCGGAGACGTGAAGAGGAAATGTGTGGCGTCAAATAGGTAAAATGTAACGCAGATAAGGAGAGGGAGAAAAGATTTGAAACTGAGAAGGACGTTTTAGTTTATGGGTAAAGAGACCGGCAAAATTGGTTGAAAATAGTAGACTCTACGTAATATGTCAGTTTAGAAGAGAGTCACCACTATTTCTATTTTTTTTTTTTGAGTACCTGAAAGATTTGTACAGATACTGGAGATTGCTGAAATTGGTATATGGGATAAGAAATTAAAACCTATTTAGAGACATCATACAAGTCGAAATAACTCCATCCCTGGTCCTTGGGCATTGTATAGGTCTTGTAAATTTAGGCAACTTGATTTGATAAATACTCCAATAAATGTCACCATGTCACTTACACCTAAACCTATGTCACTTACACCAGTACACGCGGACTCGTAATCTGCATTTGCTTATAACTTGGAAACGAGTTAACGTACTAATTTTTCAGTCTAGTCTAGACTAACATTAAGCATCCGAGTGAATGAAAAATATATTTTATAAAAAATATTCCAAATAAAAAAAACAAAACACAAATCAGTCATTGACAAGCTTCAGAATGAAATTTAATTTTTAATTTAATCCTTCTAAAAATGTAACACCATCACACCTCTATATTGATTTTCCACAGAGCGAGATATATGATGACAATTAGTCTTATGCTGAACAGTTGACTAAACGGGTGAATTACTTGACACCGTGCAATGCTGAATACAAACGATTAAATCAAGGGTCATTTGTCACTAAATGTATTCGCATGTGTTTTCAGTTGTTTATGAGCATTTATCCAAGAGATTAACAAAGTTTTTTTGAAAGATCACTTATATTTAGTTAGAACCTAATAAAGCTATTTAATATAGTATATTTGTATGGTTTTTAATTTTATAAAGAGTAAATAAATTTAATGTTATGATGAATCATTTTATATCTACATATTGTCTGGTGCGTTTTTTGATATTTTCAACTGTCTCTTCCTATCCTTATTACTTTGCGTTTTTTATTTTTCCCTTTTACGTTAGGTGACAAATTCTTAATAATCTTTGGAACATACACTTTCAGCTCAGTTATTTGTCTTAAATAGCATAATTTTGTGTGTATATTTACTTATTATGTATAAGTAAAAGGATAGTATATACCATATCCAAAATACAATAGGAGATGAAAATACATTAATGCGCATAACACAAAATAAAACATAAAATATACAGAATAACACATATACCAACATAGTGAATGCATCCATGTTCATGTTACTGCCTTGAAGTGATCAGCACGTTCATATACTTGAACAACTCTCAGTTGTTCAAGTCAAGAGTATTTAAATGATTATTAAATACCAGCATTTTTATGTATTTCTACAAACGCTGTATAGCCATAATGTTGACAATGGCATTATCTTATATTTAATAAACAACGGTTTGCAAGATTTTAAGTAGCTAACTTTTGCAATTATTCTTATTGCTTTTTTTGCAATTTAAATATTGTTAGGGCATTGCAAGAGTTTCCCCACAGAATAACACCATAGCTTAAAAATGAATGGCAAAGAGAAAAGTACGTTATATTCAAGGTATTAACACTTGTAACAAGTTTTAATTGTCTGAGTAAAAATTAAGTACCTACTAGAAAGTTTACATTTGAGTTGATCAATATGGTTATACCAAATCAATATGTTGTCAACTGTTATGCCTAATAACTGAGAGTTGTTATCAACAGGTCCTCGAAGACACTTCGTCTCAGGACCATTTTACCTATGTAGGGTCATACGTCGCCATGTTACCAATTCCAACGGTAACTTAAACATCATAATTTGTAACCACATATAATGTAAAGCAACTGTAAATTTATATCATTTAAAGGGTTTTGACCCATATATTTTGGTGGCTCATAGCATGTATACCTCGTTTACACTGATAATGGATTTAACAATCCGAAAACGTTTTGTAATATATTTGTGATAGCCCGTTTTGTAATATATTTGTGATAGCCCGTTTTGTAATATATTTGTGATAGCCCGTTCGGGCATTTTATTATATACCTTTTATAAAGGATTTGAAATAAATTTTTTACTTGACTTTTACTGAATTGATGTTAAGCTTATACTGATATACTGGCCACGATGATCAGAGAAACAAGGTTCAATGGAACCTTGTACCGAACCGAAATTTGTAAAAAAAGTGTTGATATATCAACCGTGTTGATATATTGTAGAACAATTCCACAAAATTCAGGTGTTTGTTCTATATTAAATTTATCACAGATAAGAGCTTCGAATTTTCGAAGTATTTTTAACAAATATTACACTACTACTGTTCTTTTTATTTTTCCTGCAGAAACTGCTAGTAAGTAAATATCCATCGATGTTTATGTATCGCAGACCTGCTTCACTCTGGACTTCAAAACGTATAGACACGCCAATGTTCGTACCATTGAGTGATTTAAATCACTAAATAATAATTCTTTTACCGTCATGTAAGTAGTATTTATTGGTCATTTTACTAATTATATTATTTACAATTTAATTCAATTTATGATTATTCTGTGTCACCTGTTTTACTTTGTCTGCTTTAATCAATTTAAGTCATATTAATAATCACAGCATAAAATATGAGCATAATTGCTGTATTTCTTTACTAAACAATACCCTTATGAGTTTTTGTAATTTCATCATTTAATTTACCATGTACCGTAAGACTTGTAAGAATGCGAAACCGGTCATTGGTGATAGAATTAAATAGATTGTGATTCCTGATAACCTAAAGTCTTATTCTTATTTCTTTTACCTATATAAATTAAAAATTTAAATAAAGTCCATGTTGTGAGGCAGCCCCGTAGGAAAACTGTTTTTGATTCGGTTTCTTTACGTATACCTATTCAAAAATGACCCCTAAACAAATTTGAAGGATGCTGGGCAAAATTTTTGGCAGAAATTGTTAATAATTTTTAAAAAAATTTTTTTAAACAAATTACTTTTAATCACTTTTTTTGCTCATAAAACATTTTGTTTGGATTTTTTGTGCCATTCTAAACAAAAAAGTTTATTCTTTTCTGAAGTTGATAGTCTTGGAGTTACAAGTGATTTAACATGTTAAAAATAAGAAAATACGCATTTTTTAGGCTTGAAAACTGATATGTAAATTATTATTTTTGAGGTTGTCAAGTAAAGCCTAAATTGAAGTTTAAACATTTAATTTTAAGATTCTGAAAAGCAATCGGAGCTTATTTTAATTTAGACCGTTGTTTTTTAATTATTAATAATTCACGTCCACTTTATTTTTAAGCCGCCGCACTATAAAGTGCGCCTCTGTCGCATTTATAATATATATATTATACGTACCGTTCCCGTAAAAAAAAACTGGTACAACTCTTCTAACCGAAAATCGTGTTTTCAAGTTGTGTAAGTTGAGCTTGTCACATGTGTCATTCTAATTTCGAAGGCAACGTTGCCAGTTCAACGAAAATATTATATAAAACCAGCTAAAAGCAGGGCTGTGCGACGGGTCGCAAGTTTTTAGTATACTAAAAACTAAAATAATATCGAGCATTCTCGATCAGTCAGTCACATTTATATTTATACATTTATTTAAACATAAATCTTAAAAAATTCTATTAATTTTGAAATTTTCCATTATTTCAGTATCCATATATTAATTCGTGTTTTATTATAATTTAGTAATTTATAATTTATAATTTATTATTTTAATTCAAAAATAATGATAGATAATAAATCTAGACATGACTTTAAATTAATGTTTAATTTCAAATCTAGAGGTGTGATTGGTTTCTCGTAAAGTGTAGCACAAAACTGTATTGAGTTGTGGAATACTACAGTAAATAAAACCCACTGGCAAAAAATTAAAATTTAATTTCAAATTAATAAAAAATGAATAATTTTTACAGTGAACAAGTGTGGGATATAAATAGACGTATTACAATTCGAAAAGTTAATATTTTGTCATAGCTCCATTATTATTAATCACTTCTTGTAATCTCTGGGAACTGAGTTAATTAAATTTAGTGACAAATTTTCATCTTCGGCCAAGCTTTCCCAGGTTTCTTCAATGATGGTCCATAAATGATCTCTGTTTTGGGGAACTACATTTAATTTTTGTATTTTGTTGATCATAAGTCCCCAAACGTTCTCTATTGGATTAATATCTGGACTTTTAGATGGCCATGGAAGAGCTTCAATGCTATTTTCCATAAGGTAATCCCGTACATGGTGGGCTGTGTGGATTGAACAGTTATCATGCTTTAAAATAAAATTATTGTTATGGAAAATTTCCATTACCGATGGCAACATCACATTATCTAATATATGTAAATAGGTTTTAGTATTGAATTGTCCTTCAATTCTCCAACACATTCCTAAACTTCATCTATACATCCAAGCCCAAACATTTATAGAGAACCGTCCGGACTTGTCACTTAATGAAAAATAGTTTTCGTTAAACCTATTTCGAGGCGGTCTATAAACCCTAATATGCCCATCATAATGAGACTGGAATACTTTTTCATCAGTAAAAATTACACGGTCCCAAAAATTGACTGGATCATTTAAAACGTAATTTAAACCAAATAGGAGTCTACTTTGTTTATGTTCCTCGCTAAATTTGTATTTTCGGGCGGCTGTACAATTTTTTAAGTCTGTTCTTCTAATTCTCGCTGTAGTTACAGAAGCATTAAAGTTTGTATTAACTTTTGCTTGCCTTGTCGTATGGAAGGGATACGTTCTTAAATAATTAGTTAATGTTTCATCTTGTTGGGCTATAGTAATAACTGGTCTCCCACTCCCTCTCCTTCTATCCAAAGTCTGCTCGTTTTCCCATCTTTCTTTAATGTTATGAATTGTGCTTTTGCTTCTATTTAACTCTTGAGCCAGTTGTCGAATAGACCAACCATCTTCTATTTTTGAAATTATTCTCGTTTTATAAAACTGACTTAACTGACGTGGCATCTTTAAAAATTCACTTTGACAAACTTGTCAAATCTGACTGATGGCAAGCAATATTTTTTATGTTTCCCTTTGTGAATACCCTAAGTTTAAAGTTCGTTCAACATTTTGGACATTAACCTAACCCTCTCTCTGGTTATTAAATTTATTAGATACGGTTTTTTGTTGTTAATAATAAAAGTAATACCTATCTAAAAACTTTATACATTTTTGAACGTTATTTTTTACGTTTTACGTTTTATTGAAATTTACTGAAATTCCGTTATCTGTGATGGCAACAACGAATTTATTCACGAACTATTGTGTCTAGTCTAAACACAGGTTTACATTTGGAAAAAAAGTGTACCAGTTTTATATGACGGGAAGTGTACCTACGCGAAAAATTTCCAAAAAATATTTACATTTTTATTCAAAATATTGTAGCAATATTACACAATAAATTTCAATAAACATTCTATGAAATGTCAGTATTTATTGGGAATTTTTTGTTGAGTACGTATATTATGTATAAGTGCGATAGAGACACACTATATAATGTGGCGCCTAAATGAAACTTTAATTTAGACACTTGGAAACCTCAAAAAAAAATTTATATAGAAGTTTTCAAGCCCCGAAAAGGCGTATTTTCTTTTGTATTATTCTGAATAAAAAAGGCCCCGAAGTAGGCCTTTCTTATTTAGAATGATACAAAAAACCTAAAAAAGTCTTCCGGAGCAAGTAAATTTGATTTTTGGAATTTTTTTTAAAGTTAAGTGTCCAGTTTTAAACATCTTGGTTGCCATATTACTGAACAACTAGATCCAGATCAAGAGACAAAAAGTAGAATCGAGATAGCCCGCACGACATTTTTAAAAATGAGGTCATTCTTCTGTAATAACTTGAAACTTCAACTTCGAAAGCGTATGGTTCAATACTACATTTGGTCAGTCCTCTTATGTCGGTGTCGAAGCATGGACATTAAAAATATCCACCAGTAATCGTCTAGAGGCCTTTGAAATGTGGCTGCACAGACGTATACTAAAAATTCCATGGACGGCTATGCTGACAAATGTGGCAGTCCTTGAGAGAGCAAATGCTGCTCGCGAGCTGCTTGATAACATCAAATGTAGAAAGATGGCCTATTTTGGACACGTAGTAAGGGGAGACCGATATAATATTCTTCAACTTATTATGATGGGTAAAATCGAAGGACGCAGAGGAATTGGTAGCAAGCAGGCCTCTGGGTTGAAGAATATCAGAGAGTGGACAGGAATAAAGAAAGCTGAGCAACTCTTTAGAATATCTCGAGACAGAGACAGTTTCGCCATGTTAATCGCCAACGTCAAGGGAACTTAATAGGGCACGTTAAGAAGAAGAAGGAATTTGTTAAAAAAATTAAACAAAAATTTCTGCCCAAAAATTTCGCCCTTTGCCCTTAAGATTTGCTTAAAGTTGAAATTTTTAAATAAGAATCCGCAAAGAAACTGAAGCAGAACTATTTTTCCTATGGGAATTGTCTGACAACATGGACTAATAAGATAATCGAAGTGATCTTTGAGAGCTATAAACGTATTTTTAATTTTGTTAATAATATAAATATGTACTTATATGTACTAATGTCTATTAAGATAAAACCAATACAAACAGGAAAGAGATATCATTTATCAACTGTAGAGTTTGTTGTGTGACAGAACTGAATATATTAGTATTAAAAATTAGATTAGAGTTACCTCTAGTACCACTATAAATACAATATTTGTAATATCTATGAGTATTATGTATTTTATCTTAAAAAATGGTCAATTGATAACCAAATATTAATTAATTGCATACGGCCTTAGCAGTCCGTTGGTGAATATATCCAAATACTAAAGGAGGTGTTATAATGTTCGATTTCCACTATAACAAGAAAAGGCTCAGCCCTACGAAAAAAAAATATTTATTAATATCGTCTCTCGGGAGGCAATAAATGTTACCGAATAGTAAATTTGGTTACTAAAACTCCTCAATTCGGAGTCGATGAAACCGTAGATATAAGTGAAGGATCGCATAATAAAAATTCCAATGTTAAAATTCGTTGGTCAATTACTTTTAAATTATATTGCCAGTCTTTAAGTTACCAGTTTTTGATGTTTTAACTTTTAAACTGTTTACAACCATAATTCATTTTATTAAACACAGAAGAAAAATCTTTATCATCATCCAGCTTTTTACGTCCAAAGTCCAAAGTTACAAATAGGCCCCCTTAATTTCTTTAAATTCTGTCAGTCATCAGCAACATGTTTCAGTCATTCTTCTGTCCATCGTGTAGGTGTGTAGGAAAACCAACAACTTAAATTTCTGTACTTTTAACGGTTGGCTACATAGATAGCCCTGTTATTTACTAAAATTATGTTTTCTTCTGTGCGAATTTTTTTTGTATATGTGCATCATAGTATATGGTCTCTATTCTTAACCGCGCCCAGTCGCAGGTATCGTCCTCTTAGCATCCCAATTTTTTCAGATTACTATCACAATTGTGTCCAGCAGCCATTTTTTTTGCCGGGCAAAACATGTTGTGGCAACTTACGCTTCCCACATGTGTATTTGATGCATCTCTGGCGCTTCAAAGATGGACCTTAACTTTTCAGAAAGCTTTTCCAAATTATTAGTCTACTTGGCTGAGGGTCATCCACGCTCAGATATCTGGAATTAACAATGAAGACAAATCTGTTTTTTCTGTCATTAAAGTTTTAAAGTCAATGTTTGCTATACATGGTTCACCAGCTTATATATGATGTGATAATGTTCCTTTCAATAGCTCATTTTAAAAACATTGCTACAGAATGGAATTTTCAAATTAAGTTTAGAAGTCCCAATTATCCGCAGTCAAATGGGCTTGCTGAGAAAGGTGTAGAAATTGCTAAGAGTATTGTTAAAAAGTCTATTGATGATAGGTCTGATGTTGAATCAGCATTATTACAATATAGGAAATCACCCCTTAAACACATTGGTTATACTCCTTCACAGCTCTTAATGAGTAGCCACTGTAGAACCAAATTACCTATTGATCAAGATATGGTAAAACCAGCTGTATGCATAAATGTGAAAGGAAAAATTAAGTAACAGGAGAAATGTGTATGTCAGAGACTATAACCAAGGTGTTAAAGATTTAGAGTCGTTAGAACCTGAGACATATGTTGTTATATACAATCAATGTCACAAGAGGTGGGAACCAGCCCAAATAGTATCGCAGCATGAAGCCCCAAGGTCTTATATCTTGAGAGATGAGCATAATTATATTGTCAGTCGCAATAGAGTAGATATTAGAGGAATCCCTAAATAGATTTAAGTCACATCCAACTATAATACTTACGAATACAAGTGATGTAGATTTAGATCAAGAACCCTCATCCTCAACACAGACAACAGAGGCAGAGTTGCCTACCTCTACTGACAAATAAAATAATGTCACTGAACAAGCAGATAATTATAGAACTAAATCAGGTAGAGTTGTTTAACTTTTACCTACACTGTATTTATAGTATTATAATAAATAAGACTCAATTAACTTCACTAACTTATTTATTGACTCCCTCACAATTGACATGAAACCCCATAAGTACCCTGAGACCAAGCTATTAGTCCACGGGTCATACAATGGGTGTCTTCGATCTGTCTTCTGCCTCCTTCGTTCTACCTTTGTCGTAACCTATCTTATGATAGGTAATGGAGCGATTTAAACTATTGGATAGACCTCTTTGATATAAATCAATTTCATCCAACCCGATATCATACAACCCATTTCATTTAGAACCCCGTGAACATTTTTAGCGTAAGCAGAGTATGCCTACACTGGTACTCCAAACTCCACGGCCGAAAAACATAATGCTTAGGCAAAAATGGGAGAGTTTGTGGTTGTACTTCCTTTTTGTATTGGTTAGTTTGGCGATGATATTATTTCTGGCGCTTAATTTTTTCTTGACATCTTGAAAGTGGTATCGATAGGACAGAGTTCTATCCAGAGGTACGCCTGTATTTTGGCGTCTCGTTGTGTTCCAGCTTGACCACGCCATTTTATCTCCATCGTCTATCCGGCATGCTCGTTTCCAAAGTGGAAAGCACACACCTGTGTTTTTGTGGGATTGTGTTTCAGGTATAAAGGTGATAGTTTACTGGTAGCAGAAAAATAAAACTAAAAGCTATTGAATTCTTGGACTGAAGAAGAAATACTAAAAATAAAAATTAAGGTGAATATATATAAAACAAAAACAATAATAATAGTTAATCAAAAGGAAGACCAAAATAATGAGGAGATTAAATGTAATCGAACTGTGTTAGAAAACGTGTATGTGTCTGGGCACTATTGTGACTAATAATAGCAAAATAGACGCGGAAATAACAAAAAAAAAAAGAAATAAATCTACAAGATTATAATACAAAATTAATAAAACAATAGTAGGACACAAAGATGTAAAAATATAAGTCAGAAAAAATCAATATACAATAACAGTAATAATAATAACTTCCGCAAGCAAAAACTGGACAATTCGGTAAAAATATTAATAAACATTTACCGCAATCGCAATGAAAGATTTAAGAATAATATAAAATAAGTAAAACAAAATGGAATAGAAGAAGAAATTAAGATATTAGACAAACGAAAAAGCAAAAACCTATTAGTGAGTACTTTAAGCCGAAGTAAATATTCTGGTTCAGACATAGTAATAGAATGAAACCAGAAATAATTACACAGCAAATACTATAATTAGGAGGTAGAAAGAAAAGAAGAAGTGAAAGACCCAAAAGAAAATAGATAGATCGAATCGAAGAAATAGGAAGGAATACATGTTCTGATCTAAACATATTAATAGAATGAAACCAAAAAGAATTACACGGCAAATACTCAAATAAGGAGGTTAAAGAAAAAGAAAAAGTAAGTCAGAAGAAAATGGATAAAACAGATCGAAGAAATAGGGATGAGTGAAGGAAAAATTGTTGAATAAATAAAGACGATGGCCAAAAATAGAAATGGATGAAAAACACGTATAAAGGAATCCCAATCCAATGCCTAAAAGGGCAGAAGGATATTATCTTGTATATGTATATGTTGTACATAATTAATAGGAGGACACTTTAATGTGGGAGTTCATTGTTTTAGTCTCTCTACCGATTCTCCTTTGACTGGAGCGTTGCTTAGAAGTGTCTCTTTCACTAACCTTGTGAATTGTAGGTCCTTTGTAGTTTCGTCGAGTTTTACCAAAAGTCATGGATAATTAACTGTGTCATAAGCGGAATTTAGGTCCGTAAATGCTACTCCGGTTATTTATTTTTTTTTTTAACCATCTTCAATATACTGGGTAAGATTTGCTTGCTTGCTTATTCTAGAGTAATTTTAGTCTCCACTGACTCAGCGATCCAGTTTAGTGACATTATTTCGAACGCCTTGTAAAGGTAACACAAAAAAAGACAGGCTTAAAACTTTTGTATCCGCCAGATCTTTCTCTGATTTTAAGATGACAACCACTCTAGCTTTTCTCCAGATGCAGCACATTATCATTTTTGTTTGAGAAAGTTTGTGGTATTTATTTTTATGTTTTACAGTTAATATTTTCTTTTAATATAATACCAAATTTCTGTACTATAATATGATTTAATTCAATGGTGTATTCGTACGATTTTGTTAAAATATTTTGCTTCCTGTTATTTCGTAAAATCGTATTATTAAACTGCCTATCTCATTTATTATGTTTTAAGTACAGAGAATTTTACTTTTTTTGTTATTTTTGTGTCGCCAATACACACAAGTGTAAAGTATCGTATTACCGTGACAATTAACTTAAATTGTCGCCACTCAAAATCACAATACAATAGAGTGATTTATTTGTGTAACCTCTTTGTTTACGGACCACTACGTAATGGTTAGAGGGTTCTTTCTGACCATCTTAAGCCTCTTAAGCCATCTTAAGACGACACTTCCACTTTATTACCGAAACAGCAAACAGTAAGCACAGGGCATCCTTCCTTCTTTTGTGCTTCGCATGGCGTCGCGACCGTTAACGCTACACATGGGCTACGAATACATCAATATACCAAAAGGTGAGTCTATATTCCTTGTACAGACAACATTAATGAGTATGGCTAGTTAATTTCGTAATTTATTAACAGTTGCATTTGCTATTTTTTGCTAATTTATTTACAGTCAAAATATTGCATTTTATCTTCATTATTATTTTTAATACCATTTAACCAGCGACCTCTAAGTTTTATACAGGGTGAGTCATGAGGAACTTTACATACTTCTACCATATGTAGAGTCCCTCAGGGGGCATATCATGTGGCCACTAAAAAATGTCAACTCCTCTTCTTTATTAAGCAACAGGGTGATTTGTGTAATTGACCATTTATTTCATTTTACTGTAGTGTTTATACGGCTCATTTGATTTTTTTAATTTTTGCATGATACAGTACACTACTATCAAGCATTCGGCTGGTATTAGCTAAACTAAAAAATTCCAGGACTGGCTTTGGAAAAAATAATTTAGGGATTCGTATTAAATATTACACCCTGTATATAGTTTTTTTAAATGCAACAAGTGATTTTAAAACTACATAAATAGCCAATGAAAACGACATATGCGACAATGTTGTCGCACTTTTACTAAATTTTTAGTGAACGATCAAATCTTACCAAAAATAGAACAACCATAATGAAGTATCAAATTATAAGGTATTAATTTAAACAAATGTTATAAATTTCAAACATTTTAATTAAAACGAGTTCCTACAACATAATCTAATACGTAGAAAATTAACATCTTTACTGTCACTTTGTATTATCTCTACGATAGAATCAATTGTTTTTCAATTTTAAATTTTTACTCATAGATCGTATTAAGGCATTATTTTCGATAAATAATAAATTAAATTGATTAAAAAGTCAAACCTCTTGTATGTGTTAGTTTTTGTTGATTGTAAATGATTAAAATTTATGTCAAATAATAATACATTGCATCAACTGTACTAAATAAAAATAAATCTAAAAAAGTTTAAAATGAAGGTTGGCGTTGACCGTTTGACGTTTCTTGATATTTTATACCCATTGTCTTTATTGTCATTATCAATTGTTATTTATGTGTACAAGAATACATATTTCTTTTGTCATATCTACGTTAAGTACATTGTGTTAGTTTTGGTAGAGCTTTTGTTACTTTCGTTCAAAATGCCACATCAGTTTTCGACCACAGAATATGCAGACATAATATTTGTTTATGGATTCTGTAATGGGAATGGTAAGGCTGCTAGTAGAGAATATCGCAGGAGATTTCCTAATCGTCGAACACCCAGTCATCCAACATTTGGGTCAGTTTTTAATTATTTGCGAGAAAATGGCACTTTTCCTAGTGAAACAACAGAGTGACATGTAGATGAAGCGCAGGAAGATGACATTATGGACGCCGTTACTATGAACCCTACGATAAGCACTAGACAAGTAAGTCGAGAACTTAATGTTACTCAATCAAAAGTTGTTACTACATGCTGGAGATGAGATCGATAGGTTGGAAATTTGTAGATGAATTAACAATAATCGACCAACGCTATACAGGACACTATTTACAGATGAAGCTTAATTTACCAGAGACGGGATAAATAATTCACGAAATTCACATGTGTGGGCAGAAGAAAATCCCCATGCTATTCGAGAACGTCGTTCTTAGTGAAGGTTTTCGGTTAACGTGTGGATTGGTGTCATAAATAACCAATTAGTAGGTCCTCACTTTTTTGATGGTCCTTTAACAGGGCAGCTCTATTTGAACTTTCTACAAATATTTTGCCGAATTTGCTTGTCAACGTGAACGTTGCTATCCGAGGGATGTATTTTCAGCATGATGGGGCACCCCCACACTTTTTACTGGCAGTGAGACAACATCTCAATAATGTTTATCGCAACAGGTGGATAGGACGTGCAGGTCCTATTTCGTGGCCTTCAAGATATCCTGATTTCAATCCGTTGATTACCATATTTGGGGGCGATTGAAGCAACTAGTTTACGCAGTGAATATTAATAACCGATAACAATTAATTGATAGAATTATACATTGTTGTAATACTATTAGAAGCGATTCCCAGACTATCCGTAATTCAATACGTCAATTAACAATTCGGCAACAAAAATGTGTACAGGCTGCAGGGTTCCATTTCGAAAATCTATTTTGAATTATTTTTATTTTGTTACCATTATTGTATCTTTTCCAGTTCTAATTTATGGGTTTATCATAACTATGTACATATTTTTAGTTTTTTTTTTAATTGTTCTTTGTTATTGTTAGTAGTTTCTTTTTGTTTTTTGTTGTGCAGTGACTCAGTTTATCATTTCAATTAAAATGTTAGAAATTTATAACATTTGTTTAAATTAATTACCTTATAATTTGATACTTTATTATGGTTGTTCTATTTTTGGTAAGATTTGATCGACTAAAAATTTAATAAAAGTGCGACAACATTGTCGCATATGTCGTTTTCATTGGCTGTTTATGTAGTTTGAAAATCAGTTATTGCATTTAAAAAAATATATATACAGGGTGTAATATTTAATACGAATCCCTAAATTAATTTTTCCAAAGCCAGTCCTGGAATTTTTTAGTTTAGCTAATACCAGTCGAATGCTTGATAGTAGTGTACTGTATCATGCAAAAATTAAAAAAATCAAATGAGCCGTATAAAACACTACAGTAAAATGAAATAAATGGTCAATTACACAAATCACCCTGTTAATTAATAAAGAAGAGGAGTTGACATTTTTTAGTGGCCACATGATATGCTCCCTGAGGGACTCTACATATGGTAGAAGTATGTAAAGTTCCTCATGACTCACAATGTATATAAAATATTTGGTCACTTCGAGACGGACGATAAATAATTTCAACTTTGATTAAATTAATTTATATTTTGTTTCATTTAATTATTAAGTTTGTTCTCTTTACATATAACTTTCGATTCGGTCCTTCGTGCAATATTTTTAAACTTAATATACATAATTATTACATTCCGTTATTACTACATTGACAGTAGTGGGTATCAATAATAATTATCTACACATCGAAGTACGTTTTTATACAAACGTACGACGTACGACTTTAACAAAAGTAATTATTAAATGTAGTAAAGTAACATATTAAATAGTTTTATTTCTCATAATATGAAGGTTCTAAATATATAAAGTATTATAATATAAAGTACTTTTTCAATAACAATGATAACCTTCTAGACAAATGCAACATATCTGCAAAGGATAAAGATGCTATATTAACTATGCTTAAATTCTGTCTGGATCAGGACTTCTTTCAATTCAATCAAAAAATATATAAACAACCAACAGGTTTAGCAATGGGATCTCCATTATCACCTTTTCTAGCTGATATTTTCTTAGATAGCTTAGAACAAAAGTTTGTTAATAATAACAACAAAATAGTTTTTGGTCAAGATATATTGATGATTGTATAGCTCTCATACAGGGAACCCAAGATGATGCTTTACAGATTCTGGATGATCTTAATAACCTCTATCCTAACATCTCTTTTACTCTGGAACCAGAATCTGACAATAAGTTGAACTTCTTGGATAGGACTAGTTCCCGTAAGAAAGATTCTTTAGAGTACAACATTTATAGAAAACCCACCCAAACAGATCACGTTATACATGGAACGTCTAATCACCCAACTCAACATAAAATGGCTGCTTTCAACAGTTACATTCATCGATTACTTAAATTTCCTCTTTCTGATAATAATTTTAATACAGAACTTAATACTCTTAAGCAGATTGCTTTCAATAATGGCTATGATCCCAACATTATATACAAACTTCTAAATAGAGCTAAACTAAAAATTGCAGAAAAGCTTGCATATTCTTCACAGTTTTTCCAACCGAATGCTTCAGATAACATCAGATATTTCTCCTTCATTTATATTAGTAGCATTTCCAATAAAATATCTAAACTTTTTACTTCTACAATTGATAACATCAAAATTTCCTTTAAATCACATAACACTTTAGGTTTCTTCTTAATCAATACCAAAGATAGGATGAATACACTTAATAGAAGTGGTATTTACAAAATAAAATGTGATGATTGTGATGCCCTTATGTAGGTAGAACCATCAGAAAGTTATCCACTAGAGTCTCTGGACATTTGAAAAGACCAAATTCTTCAAGTTTTGGTCAACACTTAGTATCCAGCAACCACAATTTTACCATTAACTCTGGTTCATCTATCTTACATGACATTAGCAGAAAGAAAAACTATCTTGAGTTAAATTTATTGGAAAATTTGGAGATTACAAGGGAAACAAATGAAAACTTTCACTGTCTTAATACTCAAATTAATTTAAATTGTACTAAATTTAATCCTATATTTAAAAACTTTATTACAGCTTCACCTCGTAGAGGACTCAGCTCGACTGTTTAGACTTCATGCACTGAGCATTTCAATATTAATTTTAAAGTTCTTTCATTGACTGTGGATTCAACTGAACTACGTGGACTATAACACATTTATATATTTTGTCTTCAATTTTGATTTTAACTTTTAGTAATTTAATTGCATATTCAGATTTTTCTTTTTTACAGTACTGATAGCGCTTGGTGGACCATTTTATTGTAGTCAACCATCCACTGTCTAATATATTGTTAGTCTTTTCTCACATTCATACTTTATGTCAACTTCAATTGCTCTTAAACTAACATCCTAATTATTATAGACAGGTTTGAGTGTGAGATTGGGATTATTCAATCTACATAAAAAATATACTATATAATTTTATATTTCATCAGTCGATTTCCTATAGTGGTGTCAGTTGGACCTTTGGTCAATACTTAGTGTCATAGAATTTTGAAAGGTGCAGATCACATAACTGCCCTTCACAAGCTGTCATTTGTCACATGTCATCTCTATATTTCTGTCAGACCGGGAGCCCATTCTGTCTCCAGCTTCTATACAACATGTAGCTTCTCCTTATAAATTTAAAAGTGTTTGTTTGTCTTAGTGTATTGTATTTTGTATTGCTATGTCCAAATTTTACATTTATGACATTCTACTATGTCGGATAGGCCACAACTGACGAAGTAAGTCTATAAACGTTTATCACATACAAAATTTTTTTCAACCATAAACTTGGAGATTTTTATCCAAGTGAATTAATTTTCATTTTTTATAAAAAACGTTTCTTGGCTTATTTCAGATGCCCCTGAAGATGATCTATTGATCGAAAGTACTTGGGCAATATTAAATTAATCACCGTGTTCGATAGTTGCCTTGTATACCCTCAAAGTTTAATAATGATAATTTTTAAGCTTTTAGTTTACCATTGTCTTATTTAGATATTATTAATAAATCGTTTGTGTTTTATACAAAATTGTTCTAAACCTAACAGTTCTTGAGATATATTCGAAACTAAGATAAAAAATATCGATTTTTTTTTTATGTTTTTCATATTTTATTTAATAAAAAGTTAAGCTCACATTTTACAACTCACGCATAGTAAAATTTTCATTTGTAGTAATATTTTATAGCGATTTATGCAAAATCTGCGTTTAGATGCTTTAGACCCAACTTAAAACAGATACCGCCTGGACTAAAAGAAGTGTAGAAGAGAAAATGATTTCGCTAGTGGGTAATAAGTATAAAACATCTCGAGAAGCTGTAGATATTTTTAATTTCTGAAAAGGGCAAAACGTGGTAGAAAATTACAACACGTGTTACAAGTAATGCTTTCTCTAATTACACATCTTGAATATTCTTTAAGAAAAAGCGCATCTTAATTGCTAAATGATATTAAAAATATTTAGTTTCAAATATTGTAAAAAAGACAAAAGATATTTATTGTTTGAGAACAGAAAATAAATTTTGTTAAGGTACACAAGGACACTTAAAAGACAAACCCATTAATGTCAAGATGTAATATTTTTTTGTAATGAAGAAACATTCTCATTAAATGCAACTGTTTTTAGTCAAAACTATCACTTGTTGATACGGTGATATGGCAAATCCAGGTATTACCTGGAATTTAATACCTGAATTAAATTCTCCCGATTAAATGCTTGACACTTGTCTACACTAGCGAGAAAAAAAATCGAATCAAAAGTAAAATTAGAGATATTTTTGACTACTCTGTTTTGCTAGTGTATATCCACATATATGTAAAATTAAAAGTAAAATATCATAAACAGAAGTAATTTTTATTGCAATAACACCAATATTTATAAAGTTAGGAAGTAAAGAACATAACAAATATAACTTAATGAAAGTCATTATGTATTAAATATAAAAGTAAAATAACATAAAAAGTTTCTAACTGATTCCTGAGGATTCGCTTCCCACTCTTCATCTAATGCAGTTTTTAGCTCCGCCACTGTCGCTGGTGCTGGATTACGGACCCAAACCCTGCATCTAAGTTTATTTCATAGGGACTTGATGGGATTCATATGCGGGCTCAATGAAGGCAAGTCCAAGGTTGTTATATTAGGGTTGGTCAGGTTTTCTTTCGTAATACGCGATGTGTGACAATGAGGATTATCATGCATTAGCATGAAGCTATCTCCTATGTAGCCGACGTAAGGAACAACATGCCCTTAAGAGATATCTGTAATATAGCGATCCGCTTTCAAACCCCCTCTGCAACCATTACTGGGTACGAACACAAGCTCTGTTTTTCCTTCTTAATATAAACCACCAAAAAAAAATACACGAAACACCTCGATACCTCAGTGTTTCGACATTGCAGTTCTAAATAAGTCGTTTTACGGGCCTTCGATAGACGCGTCATCTTCTGTCATTGTTATACAGGCATATTCGAATTTCATCAAAGAATAAAACTCTGCTCCATTAGCCAAGATTCCAGTTGACGTGTTCTTAGGCAAACTGAAGTCGAGTTTGTTTCTGATGTGCGTTTAATTTGGACCCTGTGTTAGCTCATCTGGGAGTGAAAGTGGCAGCCTTAAGTCTTCTCTTCACTGTCAACTGAGTGACGGTGACACCCCGTAAATTTCACAAGGATGGTTGCTCAACTCCTGTCGCGTGCCGATTCCGCAAGACCCTCAGGAGAATAAATCGATCGTCCCTCTGTCGTTACATATCAGCGACTTAAACCTGGTCATCAACTGTAGCTACTAATCTCCTGGTATTAACGGTAAGTCCTTAAGACTGCAGACTGCATCGTAAGTAGGCGACCGCGGTCATTCCTCTGACTATAGCCCTCTCGTAATAATGTAATTATCTGAGCTGCCTTCTCTGATGAGAAGGTAGCATCATCAGCTTGTGAACTGTACCAAGATTATATTAATTATACAGAAGGAGCCGAAAACAATCAAAGAAACCAGAGGCAGTCTTCACGGTATGATTTGTATTAAACAGTATGGCATAAAAATTAAATGGATAGTTTTGATTAATTCCAAGCGAATATTGTTAAAACCATCGAGCAAGAAGACAAAAGAGGGAATGTAAAGGTAGTGGGGGCAAAAATATTGTTAGACAGGAAGTGCGATCTTTAGAGGCCACATTAAACAAGGAGAGAGAGTCTCTCTCCTTGTTTGACATCAAATTTAGTTGGGTTATGTTATTGTTTGTCCTAAATATCAGATGAAATCTTATTTATATTTAAGTTTTTTAACAATTGTGTCGCATTTTAGACTATTACCGTTAATAATTAATTAAAACTTTCTCGTCTAAGACACATTCTGAAAAATATTATATAGCTACTGTTAATAAGTGCCGGAAAATTTAAATTTGGCGCATTCGCATTTCCGGATATATCCGCCATCAGAGGCCACTTTTTTGGTCTCCTTTTCATAAGGATTAGATTCCCTCTTTTGTCTTTTTGCTCGATGGTTAAAACACATACATATAATATATGTATTGTTCTGAAGCTGTTTTTTTGTGGCATTTTCAATTAATTACTATTTAGCTGGGAATAAGCCACAATTAAAGATAAAAATACGTTTATTGGCAAACAGTAAATTAAAAGAATTGAAAGAATTTACTGTTTGTATTTTGAGAATGATTTCCGAAGTGGAAATTAAAACGTCAATAAACGTATTTTTATCTTTAATTGTGGTTTATTCCCAGCTAAATAGTAATTATTAATATATGTAGTTCATTCGGAAGAAGATAGTTACAACGCAAAATGTTAAAGTTTTTTTTTTTCATTGAATCAATAGCTTCGAAATAATGTATTGTACTTTAGAAAAAATAGTTACATGTGTAAGTACACTAGTTTCCGAGAGATGGTAGATGCAACTCTTTGTATTTCCCCTAATTGAACGAGCTGGCTATGACAAATAAGGTTATATTTCAGTATGTATTTGACCTTTCTCAACTGACCGTTATTCGCTTTAGAGAATACAATTATATTTTGAATTGTATTTAATGGCATAGACATTAGTCATTTAACCAAATATCTTAAAATATAATACATAGACGAGTTAATTTAATTATGTGTTTGAATCCATTTTTCTCAAAGGTAAGATTATTTGTATAAAGTCCGTCCCAAACCCTTCTTTCAGTGCGTCATAGTTGATCGAATTCTCTCTAACGCATCACAGTGGTCTGTGTAACGCATTAAGCTATAAGTGACATAAAAAACGTGAGTCTGTGATTATTATATATAGAACTTAGAAAATTATGTATAGTTCACGGGTGTTTGCATATTAAAGCGAATTCTACTTAAGGATGTATAATTTATTAGAATTAATTAAGTAATTAGATTAATTAGAATACGCTAAATAAATATCCAATCAATGATGCGCATAAATAGAATTTGACGCAAATGGTCTCGATCGTGACAGTACCTACTTTCACGATGTCATCTGATAAAATAAAAGAAAATAATAATTGTCATTCCAGGTTATTATTTTTAGGATTTTCAGGTGTTCACAGTCAAAATTTAATTTTGTATTTATTGTCATAAAAATATTTTAAATATGTCGAGATATAACGAGAAAAAACAAAGACTAATATTAAAATTACTAAATTATTTTCAATTAGAATAAAAGGCTCGGACAACTTTATTACCAGTTTCTGCCGTTCGTGAAGTATGCTTTAAATTATTAAAAAGAATATTAATAGTATTTTAAATTGTATATATTTTAGCGCGTTGCCGAGGCATTAGGAGTGTCGTTACCAAAAGTAAGACGATTGGCAAATGAACATATTCAAACAGATGCTAGCTGTTCTGTGGCAATAAGTACTTCAGTATGTGATCATCTAGGACCTTCATTAACCAATAAATATGTTATTACAACATGTTATCAGAACTCGTGTATACAGAATGTTTAATGAAGCTTTGTATCAAAATATAGTTTGCCATAGCTTACTGAAATATCACTATTGTCTTTACATTTTTTCTTATTCATTTTAGGCCAACATGTTACTCTTCATACCTTTCAAGATTCTCTACTTGTTCACTGCGTAGGGTTTTAAAAGATATGAAATTCAGATGGTTAAACTGCAATATATTAAATCGAAAATACCTAATGGAACAATCACAATACATATTGTGAATTCAGGAATGTTATTGAGGAAATATCTTAAACTATTAAGGGTATGGATATTTATATGCATTAAAAGGGTTCTTTTTAAAACCATGATATTTCTTTGAAATGTAAGATATAATTGATGCTATTTTATCTGCATACTGGAACTGGTAGATTAACTCAACTGCTTTATTATTTAAACTATTTATATTGTATTTTTGACTAAACGTAATAACACTCTTTCATTTGCACACCAAATCTGGTAGAATAACTCAAAAATTAACTGTTTTACTAGTTAAACTATTTCCACGATTTAATGATAAATTTTCAAAAAAAATAAACTATTGGCTGTCACACAAACTTATAGGAAAATTACTAATCCGAATATGACTTCAATCGATGATATTTTATCACAGGAATGTTTGCCTCGATGCCTTGCAATTGCCAGTAAAATTTTTTATCTTGCAGTCAACTCTTAAAAGATTCTAGGAGGAAGCGTAATTTTAAATAAACAAACATTTCAATTTCATAGTGTGTGTAATAAATAATAATAATAAATCCATAAATATATCTTGAGTAATAAAGCACTTTCCTTGGAATGTAAAGAATAGGAATTATGACAAAGTGCCTTTCCAATATAATGCGTAATAAAAATTTATATACAGGATGAAACTTGTAATATGTAAACTAAAAAAAATCGAATTGTTAAAGATTTTCAAAACTTTAACAATTCAAATTTGACGCACTGAAAGAAAGATTTGGGACAGACTACATATATTTTGGTATATATAGTATAAGTAAAGATATACCCACTTTTGTTAAAATTATCTCACTAAAAGTGAATAGTATATTCTGATAGAAGATTATTTTTGTAGATGTAACTTTTTTAGAAGGAATTTTTTTTGGATAATATGTCTTAAAAAAAAAGCAATATAGTGTGCGTAAAAACTAGTTTTGCGAAATATAACCTTAATTTTTAAAGTTATATTGTTTTATTTATATTATCTTTTTTATTGGATAAATTAATATAACTTAAACGGTAGTATTATTTTAGGATTAATTTAATTAACGCTTTAACAGACAGTAATGCTTAATAACAGCCCTACAAATCGCATTTTTGCAAATCTTGAGAATTTTTAAGATTTTCGTGGCATTTATACTAGAATTAGATAATTCTGACAACTCTTTTAAAGATGCACAAAATATAATGTATGATAAAAGTAACACAGAAAATACTACGAAAACAACACCAACAACAAATTGGGTGATTAAATATTTTCCAAAAAAAAATTCAGAAAATTGTGCTGTTGGTAAGATCTTATTTATACCGAAAAAATACAAATTTTTTGTAATTACGTTATTATTTTAGATTTTATTAATAATAAAGACGCATCTGAAAAAATCTTCAGTAGCCCTATTTTGACAAATGATGACACACGTGGCAATGGAAATAATAATTTGTTGGGTAAGATAAAATAAAATGATACTCTGCTTTAAACTTACTTAAATTGTTATAAATAATTGGTATTATTCTTATTTTTAGAAACTGAATTACCTAAAAAAACTATGGATGAAGGAACTTCATCTTCAACAGTGACTCGTCCGCAAGCAGTGCCTTATCCTCAAGCAGTAATTCAACTTCAGATACAGACAAGAGTTCACTACATTCTAAACCAGATCCTTATGAATCAGATAACAGCATCATAGATCCTTTTTATAATCCACCTTTCGCTATAAGACAAGTTACAATACCAACAGATAATGCAATTAAAAATCCTTCAAACACTAAAAAGTTAAGTAGGAAGAAACTTCGGCAGCCTGCAATGTGGCAACAAGCAAACACAAGGAGATGGCGAAATAGTGGAGAAACCTATGTATCTATCTGTTAAAAATGTAGACCGCATAAAAGCTAAATCCAAAATAATATGGCCAGCTAAAATACTTTTGCCACCCTGCGAAATAAATGTAAGTTAAAGTGTTGAAAAATTAGATGAAGCACAGAGAACCAAAATTTTTAAAGAATAATAAAATCTGAATGACCTTGAAAAGAGAATTTATTTCTTCCAATTTGAAAGATGTGCACCACGTTACAGATATTCGAATAAAGAAGAGCCTAGAAAACCAAATACCACATACTATTTTTTAACTGATGGACAGCAAATGAGGGTGTGTGTTATTTTACGGCAACGCTATAAACAGAAAAAAATAAGTAGGATCTTAAAAAATTCAATTAGAACTCACATTAATTCTATCCCCAGGAAAGAATTATTGGCGGATTCATACAGAGACTACGTGGAGATATATAAAGGGCATAATATTTCTAAGGGGAACTATCTTATGTACTTTAAGATCTTTAATAAAGAGTTTAATCTAGCTTTTATCCGGCTAAAAAGATCAATGTGAAGAGGGCTTACACTATGACAGAGAAACAAAAGTATCTTTTCAAGAAAAAATTGATAAACATTCAACAGAAAAAGAATTATCAAAAAAAAAGGTATTGGTACAAATAGTGATAGTGATAGAGTCCAAGCTATGATAGAAAAACAGATAAAAGAATATAAAAAATCAAGTTCAATATACATACCTGACCAATATGGATGCATTATTTGAACAGCTAAAAAAACTGGGAGTTCATATAACGTACATAAAATAGGTTTTAATGACGTGTTTGATCTTAAAGCTTTGTGTGCAGACTTATCTCTTAGTATTCCCAAAGATGTTAAACTATCTGGTGTGAGGATTTTGATGTTAGATCATAACAATTCTACTATTCTTTATTATAAATTATCTTTTAATTAAGGAGAATATAATCAAGTGATCATTGTGCGTTCTTAGTGAAGTTAATATCAATAATATTGCTTTAAGGAAAGCGTTTACAAACAAATTGTTGTTTTTAATAGAAAAAGAAGTGATTAGTTCCTAAACACTGTTTAAGTTTTTAACATAAAGTAGTACAACTAATAAAGTAGTATTTATGTCAAGGATGCTTTGCAAGATGATCTTCATAGGGTGTGATCCCAGTCTAAACGTTGATTGTTTGATAATATAAAACAAATAATATCTCATATTTTATAACTGGTCTGCAGATATCCCATTCTGTTTTCAGTAACATATAAATATTAAATTGATAATAGTAAAATAGATAATCCTGATGTTGAATTCATTTTTCGTATTCTAAAGTAGAAGCAGCTTATTGAAATTATGGGTGAATACACACTGGACTAGCGTAAAGGTCAAAGTGCATGAAGAAATTACTTCTGTTTAAATATAACAAATTGGTGAAGTTACGTCTTTTTAATTGTAAGAGTTTCGCAATTTTGCAAATATTACAGGTTGTAGTCCAAAATATAAACTATCAGTAAATAAAACGTACGATTCTGATTGCAGGTTTAGATGAAATTCTCATTAATTTGAAGTATTTTATTTTTTTTTAAACACGCCGATGAGTAAATGGCTTAAGACTAAAAAATTTAAAAACCAAAACTGTTCCTGTCCAGCCTTTATAAAATATTGGTTAGTGGAGTATTTTCTATTTATAAACAGGTTTTAATTTTTATTACATTATTAAATTTTTATTTATAAATGTTTATCAAACAGATCTTCACAAATAATTAGTATAAAATAGTAATTATAAAACATAATTCATCCTTACATTTTTCTACCTGTAGCGCAATTGAGCGACGGTTTAACCCGGGAGTCTGTAGTGTAGTCGGTCACCGGAGTAATGACACCGGGATTCGACAGGTTGTTTTGGGATACCGCGTGAGCGCGCTTCCTGCAGAACTAATTCACCCCCTTTGAAGGCAAAAGACCGGAGAGCACTGGCCCAGACGACAGCCCACGGGCCGGGCGTCGTAGACTCGCGCATGTACAGACAACACTCAATCTCCGGGATGCTCTATGGCTCTATACTACACACGCACCGGCATGGCACGGAACGGCATGGAAAGCAGTCACGGTGCCGGCAACGACGAGGGTACAGGTGCAACACGCTTTCGCACCCTTGCTACACAAGGTAGATACATCTGTTATTAGCTGCGGTCAATGAGCTCCATTATACTGCGCCCTACATCAGCTGACAAACTTTTTATTGAATTAGAGTCCCCAATTTGGTGGCAACTTTTTTACTTTATCCAATTACTTTTTTAAAGATTTTGTAGTCAATTGAAATAATTTTTTCAGTTTTCATACAGATATTTTTGATACGCCAAAATATTTATTAGTATAAAAAATATTTTCTTTATCTTCGCTAAAATAAAATTTAGAAAAAGATAATTTTGTTATATAAGACAAATACATGGTTTAAATTACACCCTCGCAGATTGTACACTTGGACTTCACCAGAACACAATGAAAACAGAGTAATCCGTATCCAAATAGATTACATATTGGTCAACAAAAGATATCACAATGCAATCATCAGTGCAAAAACATATCCTGGAACTGACAACAATTCCGATCATAATCCTGTTGTTGCAAAAGTTTGCGCAAGATGGAAACTAATAAAGAAACAAAAACCTCAACACCAACTATTAGACATCCAATTATTGAAAAATGACACCATACATCAGACAGTAAATAAAGAATTAAACAAAAGTTTAGGAAATATCGACCACAATAGAATTAGCGAGTACGATGACATAAACGTTCTGTGGAAAACTATTAAAGAACAAATGAACAATGTAACACATCTAAAAGTAACACCTAGAAATAACAAACAGGAATGGATGACAGAAGAGATTTTACAATTAATAAACAAACGAAGAGAATCTAAAGGAAAAAATGACAAGGACGAAGAATACAAAAGACTAAATAGAATAATTCGAAAAAGAAATAACCGAAGCAAAAGAGAAATGGCTGGAAACAAAATGCGTTGAAATAGAAGAACTGCAACAAAGGCACAATTTTTTTAATTTACATAAAAAGGTAAAAGAATTTACATCGATTACTAAGGGAACGACTTTTCACACCATGCTGAACACGGATGGCAAACTGCTAGAATCAACGGAAGATAAACTGAAAGAATGGGAAAACTATATTAAAATTCTTTTTCACGACATACGAGACGAACTAAGATTGGAAAATAACAACGAAGGGCCAACAATTCTAAAATCTGAAATCATAAATGCGTTTAATCATCTCAAAACAAATAAAAGCCCAGGTCCAGACGGAATATACCTACCCAGAAACGTTAAAATTAATCAGCGAAGAAAATATCGAAATATTTGTCCTTTTATTCAATCGCATTTATGATACAAACCCACAATACTGCAATAGTACACAATCGTATCTATAGAAAGTGCGAAACAATCATCGGAGACGATCAGTTTGGATTCAGAGCCGGCATGGGAACGAGAGAAGCCCTGTTCAGTTTACTAATTCTCGTCCAAAAATGCTACGACCAACAGAAAGATATATTTATATGCTTTATAGACTTCGAAAAAGCATTTGATAGAGTAAGAGACGATCTACTATTAGAACGTTTGCAAGAAGTCGGTTTCGATGGAAAAGACATCAAATTCTTAAAAAACTTGTACTGGAACCAAAACGCCAGAGTTAGGATCAAAGGTTCCACATCCGCAGAAGTAGAAATTAGGAGGGGAGTTAGACAAGGATGTGTTCTGTCGCCTCTGCTCTTTAATCTTTACTCCGAGTTTCTATTTAAAGAAGCATTGGAGGATTCCAAGGATGGAGTCAATGTGAATGGCGTAAATATCAACAGTATTAGATACGCCGATAATACAGTGTTAATTGCGGATTCCGACTTAGGTCTACAACGACTCATCGACAAGACCAACTCGACCTGTAATCAATTTGGTATGAAAATATACATTAAAAAAACCAAAGTAATGTCAATCCGAAAAAACCAAAACGTATCTCAACCTTACACAATAAATGGGCACATTTTAGAACAGGTCAATCGATTTGAGTACCTGGGATGTTGGATTGATAGTAGCCTAAATCCTGATCTAGAATAGAACAGGCCAGAAAATCTTACGAAAAAATAAAAAAACTGCTTTGTGGTTCTCGAATAAAACTCGAAATTCGACTACGTTTATCAAAATGCTACGTCTGGTCGACTCTTCGATATGCAGTTGAAACGTGGACCCTTAAAACATCAACCGTAAATAAATTAGAGGCCTTATAAGTACCAATATGCCCAACTTATAGTGAAAGGGAAAATCGAAAGACAGAGAGGCCTAGGAAGGAAAAGACTATCGTGGCTCAGAAACATGACAATGTTTCAGGCTAAATGGACAGGGCTAAATTTTGAACAGCTAATAAGAACAGCTGAAGATAGAAAAGAGTTTAAAATTGTAGTAGCCAACCGCCATTGAGAAGAGGGCACTTTAAGAAGCAGAAGAATTTTGTTATACTTTTTCTATAAACTTGATCGTTTTTGTAAATAATTTAAAACTGAAAAAAATGCAAAACTTGGATTTTCGAGGCAAAAAACAAATGTAAAATACATTATTTTTAAATTCATCAAGTACCTTAATTCAAGTTCAAAGCTAGTTCTATTATTTCCTAATAAAACAATGTTTTTTAATCATTACTGAAGCGCTTATGACATGACGGGCGCTCGGGTTGCGCCCTTCCTGTCATACACTCTTTACTATCAATTAAAAAACAATGGTTTAATAGATGTATAGGGGAGATACTGGTACAGTGGCCACCTTTCGATTAAATTCAAGATAACTTTAATATAAATCATAATATATAGTACCAACTATATAAATAAAATATTAAATCATAATAGTATCAACTCAAACGTCAAAATACTTGGTAAATTAAAAATGCACTCAATTCCACCATTCGTAAAGATATGTCTTCGTCAGAAATTTCATCTACTTGTGATGAATAGACTAACATCGTCGGAATCCACAACATTAGACAAATCAATGTCACTGTTACTGTCATCACTGGGTATGCTCTTACTTTTCTTTCGTTACTTCTATTCGACTTGTTTGAACTGTCAATTTTTCTTTTTACTGTTGTCTTAGCTCTCTTCACCTTTACTTTGCTTTGATATGCTTCTTTTTCCTTTATTTTTTAATGGCAATGAGTTAGCTTTAGGGTATAATTGCAGTAATAGAGGGGAACTAAATTGATTTTTGAGTATGTCCTTGGAAGTTGCCACCGCTTTATAAGAAACAGTCTTCTTTTTAGGTGTTATTTTCGATATATGTTTCTGATTTGTTTCTGGTTTTATCTGGACAAGTTGATGTTGAAGGGAATTGAATGTCCATTTGTGATATATCGCTAACATTTGAATTATTTAGTTGTTGTTCTTCTTGATGTATGTTTAGACAGGAAGTAAGTGGATAAGCGTCGCTCAAAATCTCTGCTATGATTCTCATATGCAAAATCTCCTTTCCAGGATTTTTCAATAAACAATTTTGACAACCATGTAAGTAATATTTCTTCAGAGGACCAAATACAGCTTTATCTAGTGGCTGAAGGCGATAACTAGTATATGGCAGCAAAGTCAACAAGATTATATTTTTTGCGAATTCAATAGATGCTAAAGAAAGATGGTTGTCCATAATTAGTAAAATGGGAGATTCCTATATAAAATTAGTCTGTTTGACAATATGTATTATCCACTATTCAAATAATTCTGCTGTCATCCATCCAGATGGTGCAGCACACTCCTGAGAGCTGGAGGTACGTTTTTAACCATATAATCTTTTAAAAAATGGTTACCAAGGTTTTCATTTGAAACTATATGGCTTACTTATTTCTGTCCCTTTTTGGCTATTACTTTTCCTGTATCTTGCACAGTTGTTAGTGCTGTTTCGTCAACATTTTATACCTGACTAGGTGTTAAGGCATATTTTTATAAATCTTTTTAGGATTAACAAAAATTGCGACGATTGGTCGATTAAACCCCATTGCTATACCCATTGAAGTTGCTTTTGCTGATCGTAATGGTAATTTTGAATTTCGTTTTATAAAACTTGTAAACCAAAACTTGCCTGTCATCTTGTTGAAGTTGGTATTTTTTTCCTGTTAGCAATTGCCCAATCATAAGCTAGTTGTCTTACACCTTTCTGATTAAAAAAAAAAGAGGTTAGTCTTCGTAAGTGGGTATATTTATTTAAAAAAACCCTGAAAAGGGCTACATAAAAAAAAACGTTTTCGGATCAAACAGTCCATCATCAGGTTTAAAATTGACTAAAATAAGTATAAACCATTTAGTTAAAACAAACGTGGTTATGAAATTTTGACTATGGTTAAAAAGCAAAAATGGCTATACTTACTAGGTTAAAATGCCTGAGCCACCAAAATACATGGGTAAAAACCCTTTAAATTACATATAGTTATAAAAGATTATACATCTTGTTGTTAAAAAACTGTGATGGTCAGTATTAAATTAAATATGACTTCAGGTAACATACATTGTTGAGTTGAGTTCCAGAGCCGGGGAGTAAACCTCTACGCACGGAGAACAGCTGTAAACTGATTGACAATATACCTATGAACGGTGTCAAAAACAAAATGTCAATGTAACATGGAACTATATTAGTTATACCTAGTATTACTACAACCAAAAGATTCAAAAATTATTCTGATGATTTTAAAAAATAACAGCAATCTAGGTGGGATTTAAAATTTGGGTTATAATCGATGTATAATCGATCCTTTAATCACCGATGGTATTAAAGGCATGTTTAAGAGGATGACCTGTGTATTAAGCAACCTATGTTACTTTTTGTCGTAAGGAATGTGGTCTAAAAGTGTATTTTATGTTAGATTGGCTTATTTATATATATATATATATATATATAATATATATATATATATATATAATATATATATATTATATATATATATTATATATATATATGAAAATTATCCTTTTATGTTTATCACATCTAGGACAGGTAAAAATTTAATCATCGATTGTAAATAATTAGGGTAAGCTATAGAGTGATTGGCCACTATTAGTTATTGGCACGTTGTCGGTTTTTTACATTATTTTAAGAATATAACGAAATTTACTGACAAAAGTTATTATTTTATGATAGAGGCAACCATGTACAAAACAGTATCTAACTTCATTTTATTGCACTACCTAACCTTAAAAAATTATTGACAGATCTATCAGATGGTGTGCTGTGTATTGTGTATCAACATTTCCGTAATCGTAAATAATCGTAATCGTATTTAAACGTGAATCGTAAAAACCGATAGTATTGGAAGAAAGGATATTTTATAAGGTATGTTTTGTTACATAAAATTTATAGTTTTAATTTATTTTATTATGTATGTTTAAAATGACTAAATGTAAGTCAATAATTGCATGAATGTGATTCGTTTTTATTAAATTATCTATGCCAATCACTGGTTCTAATTTCTTTATATTAGTTATTGATATACATTTTATTGATAATTTATGTTTAGTGATTGGCAAATGGGTAGGGGAGAATGTTGTACCTCGGACCGGGTTGTACCTCGGGTCAGTTGACTTTCTTTCTTACCCACTGCAGATTTGTCTTCGATTTGGTTGAATTAGTAGTTTAATAATATCAGCGGTAGATAGCATCTAAATACACTTATCAAAAAATTGCAGCGTGGTGACTTGCAGAGCGTTTTGTGTTTTGTTTGATCGTAAGTAAATTATTTACCTATTTGTTATCTGTTAAAATCCGCTTCAAATGTAAATATATATATATATATATATATATATATATATATATATATATATATATATATATATATATATATTATTATCTGTAATGGACAATATATATTTACGCTTGATAATCATGAATGTATTTTTTGTCTAAACGCATAAATTAATATTAGAAAACAAAAAACAGCTGAAATTGTTACGTTGTGTACCTTGGGTCACCGGTAGGTCGTGTACCTTGGACCGGACCAAGGTACAATCTTACTGCGAATTAACATTATTTTGACTTTTATTTAAATTAATTGGTGTGTCTGTACCAAAAAAACCTTTTATTATTGTTTCAGATAGTCATTTTAAAATGCCGAGAAGTAAAGTGGGTATCAAAAGACCACATTTAAATGCCCAGGATTTAACTGCAGCCGCAAATAAATGCATAAGTGGTGAATTATCAATTAGGGAAGCAGCAAAGTGCTATAACATATCAAAAACCATGCTGATCAGGCACGTAAAATCCTTCAGGCAGACGGGGGCTTCAGAATTTTCTTATGTTGCTGCCAATAATGTAAAACAAGTTTTTATTAAAAAAGAGGAAGCTGAGTTAAAAATATATCTTCTCACTGCTGCACGCCTCCACTATGGTTTGACGAAAATGGAAGTTCGTACTTTAGCATACCAGTATGCAACTGCAAATAACAAGTCTCATCCGCCTTCTTGGGACCAAAAAAAGATAGCTGGCAAGGAATGGCTCAGGCAGTTTCTTAGAAGACATGAAGATTTATCACTTCGTAAATCAGAATCTACAAGTTTGGCCAGATCAACATCCTTCAATAAAACAAATATATCTTCATTTTTTAAGAACTACAAAGAAGCTTTGTCTCGTGGAGATTTTTCCCCAGAAAAAATTTGGAATTGTGACGAGACAGGGTTAACGACTGTCCATGTACCACCAAAAATTGTAGGACCTAAGGGAATAAAACAATTAGGTCAAATGACAAGTGGAGAGCGAGGTCAAAATGTAACCTTGATAGCCTCACTAAATGCAATCGGAAATCATATTCCGCCAATGATGATATTTACGAGGGTTAATTTTAAGCCTCACATGCTAAAAGGTTGTCCAGTTGAAACTATAGGAGGTGCAAATCCGTCCGACTAGTCAAACGAAATATTGTTTTTGGAATACTTACAACACTTTAAAAATCATGTGAAACCAACAGTTGAAAATCCAGTTATATTACTTTTGGATAATCACGATAGCCACGTGAAAGTAATTGTCATTAATTTCTGTAAGAAGAATGGAATTCTACCGATAACGTTTCATCCCCACACCAGCCACAAAATGCAACCGCTCGATCGAACAGTTTTTGGACCGATAAAAACTTACTATAATACCGCCTGTAGTGAGTGGATGATTATGCATCCTGGACAACCTATTACGATTTACGATATAGCCGAACTTGCAGGTAAGGCATTTCCAAAAGCATTTACTACATCTAATATCCAGAAGGGATTTGAGGTGAGCGGTCTCTATCCCGTCAATGAAAACATTTTTGAAGATAATGAGTTTCTGTCTTCGTATGTAACTGATCGTCCTTTAAACCAGCTTACTGACAGTCGCGAGCAAGTCAATGTTGAACAGGACGGGGAAAAAACTAAAACTACAGTTAATGAAATGGAAGTCTCTACTCCTTCTACCTCAAATATTCGTCAAGCAGGAACTTTAGGAAGTTCTATTACACCTGAAATGTTGCGACCCTATCCAAAGGCACCTGTTCGCAAAAAGAAGTTAGGAAGAGCAAGAGGAAAGTCACGAATACTTACCGACACTCCAGAGAAAGATGAAATAGCTACGCTTAAAAAGGGAAAGATGGTATCATTTGAGAAAGTGCAGGCAGTTACAAAGCAAATAGCGACAGAAGATATACAAAATGTGCCAAGGAGAGCTGCTAAGTATGATAGTGTATCAAGTTCAAGTGATGGAGGTACATTTGAGGACTTGGTAACTAGAGAAGAAGAATTATTAAATGACCAAAAAATATATGGCTTATCTGAAAATAACGAGATTAAAAAAGGAGACTTTGTTTTAGTGAAAGTGGCAGGGAAGAAATCTTTTGTTCATTATCTTGCCGAGATACTGAATAGTGGAATTAATAATGAACTTGGATATTTACGTAGAATTCTAGATTCCAAGTTTATAAACAACTCAACCGAGACATGATTTTTTACGCAATGATATTGTACGTAAACTTCCACAACCGCACAAAATAAGCGGAACTGCACGTCACGATGCGCACCTGAAATTTAATGTTAAATTTAGCGGATATAATGTCAAATAAGTTTTTATTTACTAAATTAATCATTAGTTAATCATAATATTCTGATTATTTTGAGATATTCAATAAAACATTTCAAGATTTGTTCTATTTTTTTTTATAACTGACCCAAGGTACAATATAATGCTGGTCCAAGGTACAATATATGCTGGTCCAAGGTACATTACCAGTTTGTACCTTGGGTCAACATGCAAGGGCCTGCTAGAAATATATTTTTTAACTAACTACTAAGCTTAAAATGTGTCAATAAAAAGAAAGCATGTAGCCAAATAGACAAAGTAACTAATGCATTGGATAAACTTTGCAAATATATAATTTTAGGATTTAGAAAAAAATAAAAACTAAAAATTGACCCAAGGTACAGCACTCTTCCCTACATAGATATTTTTTTTTGTAGATGCCCAAAGTAAAAGAGGGTGCACAATACGGAAAAAAAAGATGTTGCCGAATAGGATGTTTTGCTTGCGTTGAAGGCCATCGAAAATGGGATGTCACAAAGAAAAGCTTCCCAAATATTTAAAGTACCACGTCAAACTCTTTAGTTTAGAAAAAGTGATAAGTTTACTAATAAGATAACTTTGGGACCAAGCAGTATTTTGAATAATAAGGAGGAAGCTATTTTAGAAGAATGGATATTGACAAGTTACAAAAAAGGATTTACAGTTAGTAAAGTAGATATTCAAGCTTCTGTTAAGGAATTTTTAGATTCAAACCCACGTGAAAATCCATTTTAGGACAATTTTCCTGGAGAAGGCTCATATCGAGAGTTTCTTAAGCGCCATGAAATTTTAACTCACCGAACACAAGAAGCAGTTACTTCGGCTAGTTCAGTTATTTCAGACTTCATGTTCGTAAATGGTTTTCTTTAGTCGAGGAATATTTAAAAAGTAAAAATTTAGATTATGTTCTGCAAGACCCCACTAGAATTTTTAGTGGAGATGAAACATGTTTTTATCTGTGCCCAAAAAATTTTAAAGTTATTGCTCCTCGTAGAGCACGGAATGCTTATGAGGTAGATTCCGATCAAGCAAAAATGAATATCACCGTGATGTTTACCTTTTCTGCATCTGGTCAAGTAACTGATCCGATGCTTATTTATCCGTCCAAAAGACTTCCGACTTCTATAGTTAATTCATTCTTCTTGGGGAATTGGACATAGTGATAATGGTTGGATGAAAATTGAGTTATTTTACGAGTATATTGGTAATGTTTCGTATCAATATTAAAAAAAAATGACACTACTTTTCCAATAATCCTTTTTGTAGATTGCCATTCTACACATCAAACACTAAAGTTGAATCAACTGTGTACGGAACTACAGATAATTTTAATATCGTTGTATCCCAACGCAACATGGTTCATGCAACCAGCAGATGTTGCTGCATTCAAACCATTAAAAACAGGTTGGAAAAAAGCAGTGTTAGAATTTATTAGATTAACTAAC
This sequence comes from Diabrotica balteata, assembly GCA_918026665.1. NCBI lineage: Eukaryota > Metazoa > Arthropoda > Insecta > Coleoptera > Chrysomelidae > Diabrotica > Diabrotica balteata. Next base: position 48,659,231 of record OU898278.1, read on the forward strand.
AGTGTTAGATTTATTATACGCATTATAATTCGTTAGAAATAAAAAACTTTAGTAGTAATTACTGATATTTCGAAGAATGTGCTCAAATCTGTAAAATATTCAATTTATGCAAATAATCTAATCTTACATTGCTGTAGTAAAGATATAAACACTACCAAAATGTTGATCCAAAATGCAGTAAATGAATTATTGTTCTGATGGTTCAAAAGCGACGACAATAACTTTTCCTCCGAAATATCAAGTTTGACTAATTTACTTGAAGATTATGTAAAATTCCAAATAATCTTTAACAAAAAACCCTCGATAGTTTTTTTTAAACACAAGATATCTTCAACAGTCATTTCAACTGGAAACAACACGTTAAAAACATCAGGGCTAACTGCATAACTGGGCTTAATATTTTAAAATAGCGAATCCTGTAAATTCACTTTTGGATCGTGTTACGTAAAATATTTTTTCTGCTGGTGTTTATTTTAAAAAGAATCTGAAAGGGTACATTATTTTTAAGACAAGCAATAAGTTTGGGATTTCAGCTTATATCTATATTACGTTTAATGTTTATTGTTGACTTAGCATTCAATAATTGCTCCAGAGGGTCTAGGGCTATAAAATTTTAGATTTTCCCAATAAATATGCAAGAACGACTTCTTCATTTATATTATGCTCTTTTTATTACGGCTCTCTTCTTAAAATAAATTGTAGATCAATTCATACCTCTCCCTTGACCGTAGCGGCAATAATTCCTAAGTAACCGTTTTAACAGCTATAATAATCTCACGTGGAATTAATTCGGGGTTACTTATACTACTGATTTTGATTTTTTATAACGAAAAAGCAAATCACCTTTGAATCCTTTATGACAGGCGCTGTCATAATAAAAATACAAGTTGAAAATATTGTTAAGGCTGCCTACGTAGATATTCAAAATCGTTCCAAAAGTAAAAGAATGGTTTCAAAAGTGAAAAAAACGTTCCAAAAATAGTTGCTTATGGTGCAATTTGGGTCACGTGGAACTTTCGATTTAATATATCATACCAAAAGTTTAGTTTTCGTTACGGCCGCGGAAAAAAAAATATTTTACTCATGATATCTACAAATCTCTCATCTGCTTTCACTTAGATTATAAGAAATACGTGCTCTAGGGAAGCGCAAAGAGTAGGCAGTACGAGGCACAGCCCAAATTTGCTTTGCGCGTTCCAGTGGAGGGAAAGAGCCCTCCCCGACACGGCGTGTCCCAACGGCTCATAAGGTGTCTTATTGAGGCGGTTAGCCGTCAAGCGGCCTAAGCTCCTTGTAGAATGTAAAAGTCGCGCGACTTACCGGGGCAACATGGATCTTCTTCTTCTTGTAGTACCTATCCGTTTCGGATATTAGCGACCTTCACGGCAATCTGTATTTTGCAAACAGCTACTATACTCTGAAAAGTTTTGTAGTTGTTGTGTTGAACCACGTACGTAGATTTTGCAGCCAGGAAATCCTGAGCCTTCCTGGTCTTCGTTTTCCTTCTCCTTTTCCCTGTAGAATTAATTGCAACAAACCATAGCTTTCGCTATTTCTTATGACGTGACCGAGTAATTTGATTTTGACTGATTTGATTGTGGTTAACTACTCTTCTCCTTTCTGCATTGTTAACATTCTTAATAAAACGTCCCGGTTAGTAACGTGGTCGATATAGGATATCTTCAGGATTCGACGATAAAGCCACATTTCGAAAGCCTCAATTTTCTTGTAGGTAGCATCTGTGAGAGTCCATGATTTAACTCCGTACAACAGTATTGGAAAGATATAACATCGTAGTAACCTGATGTTTATTGGTAGTGATAAATCATGGCATTTAAATAGCTTATCAATTTTTTTATTTTGCTTTCTCTATCCTACATTTGATTTCTTAGGAATTGAATATGGTCCCAATTTTCATTGACATTCGTACCAAGGTAGGTGTAGGTCGTACTAAGGACATACTTGCCCAATTCCCCACGGCTACGCCAAACCCAAATTGCCTAAAACCCACTTATAAACCAAATTTTAATCCAACATATTCCACTGCGTAGGCATGATTACCTCACTCACCCTTTTTGCCTCTTTTTCCTTTAAAACCCCTTTGATTCCGTGCAGTGGAAGAGGCAGCTACTGCTCGACAGCTCCTGTAAGGCTAGTGTTACTAACATAGTCTACCACTGCGATCGGTAACATCAGTGATAAAGCTTATAGGAGTAAACCTTGAAAAGAAATCCTTACTATCACGGTAGAAGGCATCGTGCCAATAATATAAGAGTTGCGAGGGTTAGAGCACCACAAACGATCCCGCTGGGATACCTGGCGATCTCCCGGAGTAGAAAGCCTTCCCGCTGTAAGGACGCACTGTCGCGTTCGACGTACTCGTATAGGACGTGGGGGCTCGTAGAAATTATATGGATTCTGCAAAAACAAAACTAAGACATTAATCAACAGAATATGGAAGAGACAGAATTCAATCATCAAATAAAAAAAGGAACAAAGAGATCAGGAAAAAACAGTTACTAGACAACTCAGTGTAATCGAAGCTATACTGGCGTAGTTTTACTTTTTTATCTATAGAAAAATGCTGAGGCGAGCATCACCGAACGAACGCTACGAGAAGACGTCATAGCTAACGTCACGAAATAGAGGTTTTCACATCGATTCATTATTGTCGATTAGTTTAAAATATAAACAATAAAATTACTTTAGTCTTAAAAACATTATTTAAATTTGAAAAATAGAAAAAAATATAATATTATTACGATAAATCTGACTCATAAATTAAGCTGTACACATGTTTTTCTAATAAGTATTTTTCTAGTAGTTTCCTCTACTATAAAACCTGTCACCGTCACCGTCCGGTTCAAGGAAACTCGAACTCGATATATATATAATAATATATATATATTATATATATATATATATATATATATATATATATATATATATAGAGGATTTTTATTTGTAAACAGTTAGTCTGAAAAGAGAATTGTATGAGTCGTTGAACTGTAACGTGGAAATAAATTATATAAATAGTGTAAATAGTGTAAAATAAATTATTGTTACCGCCTTCTGTACATTTTTTACAATAAAAACAGCAATCGTTTATATATTAATTAATTTTACATACATTGGTGTGCAAACTAGAGTAGGAGATAATTATTACCTGATTTTTTTTTATTATAAAAAATACATTCCGATTTACAAAAACCGGAAATGTCATCTTATTAAAGATTTTAAGAGCAAATAATTGAATTTAGGAAAAAACTAATTTTGAATCAAATATGTTGTGGTACTTACAAATCATCATTTAATCAATAGGTGTTAATCTTATCTTTGAAAGAATTATCTATATGTAAAAAACCCACTAGATTCAAACATTCAGTACGAGATAGAGAAGGAATGTGAGAAATAATATAAAAACAGACAACATAGAATGTTACCTGATGCCTTGAATACAGTTCAGTTCTTCAGTTCCATTCCCTTTCTCAAGTGCCATGGTGAAAAGTCAGATGTAGTGCTTCTGGCTAATTCTTGAACCTAACCATACCTCTTGATAATGACTCCAAAATAGTTGCCGAAATGTCGTTTAAATTCTCAACGCGGTCCTTCACAAGAATTTTACACACACATACATACACACAGATATTACGATTTAAGTCAACTTCCTTTAATAAGTTGTTAATATTAAGAAAGATACAAGGTGTTAAAGTGAAAATTTAAAATTTTATTTTTTGCTATAACTTTTATGTTTGTAAATATTTATAGATAAAAATTTACAATTGGATTTTTTTGAGTAAAAGAAATTTTAATTTTATACATATTTTGATTAAGCTGATAGAGGACGCCGCATATGCCACATACGGGGCATAAATTTGCGCTTAATTTTTTGGCTCGTTAAGTTAGCTCTATTTGTGTTAAAAAATATTAAAGACGCATTATTTTTACCAAGAAAAAGTAAACTTGTTAATAACTTTAATATTCAACCGTTCTCGACATAATCGAATTTTATAAGTCAGCTGCATAATAATTCTTAGTTGCAATATTTGTGTGGCAAAGCACTAAATACGTATGGATAAGCATAATTATTATTAATTAATTATTTCTTATTAAAACAACTATTGTTATGACTGCTGAATATCTTATTGGAGAGGATCTCCTATCTTTTTCTTTAGGTGCCGTGTCCATATTCAGAAGTTGGCCGTCATCATGCTTGCAATTTTCTTTCTATATCGCTTCTATAAGTTTCTATACTGGCGTTGTATTACTTTTTTTCTATTGTAAAATCCTGAGGCAAGAGTCACGGAAGAAGCGCTACTAGACAGCGTCACGAGCAGTGACATTACGTTTAACTTTACATACCACCGCCTTTTTAATTTCAAGAAAAATTATTTCTGAGATACTAAATATCCTCATATTAAGAGAAAAAGACATTTTCAACCTGAATTTTAAATAGGCATATGGTTTGGAACCATTGGTAATCACTTTTTACAGACATGCGACTTACCTTGTAATTTGAATGGTGAGATTTATTTATATTTTTTATAAAATGATTTTATTAATATATTTATGTTAGTTGTTAATAAATTCCTTTTAAACTATAATCCAATTTTATTTTTAAATATCCTATTTATTTTATTAGTAATTAAATTTAGTAATTAAATATAACTATCAAATTAATGATTGTATATCTAATTTATAATTTATATTTAACTTAATATTTAGTCTTACTTTGATGGGTCTGGTACGAAGTTTTGCTCTAGTCTACAGTGCCAGCTACTGTACCTACCACCTTTTTTTAAAGGCAGTTTTAATGCCAGTAGACAACCACAATGCATAACCAGAAAGTTTAACATAGTAGGCTAATATCACGTATGCTTTTGATAACTAAAAATAAGTGTTGTTTCGATTAATCAGTGATTTTTGTAATATCTTGTTTATTTAGGTTTATTAAAGAAAAGCAGAAATGGCTTTTCTGCGGCATAATAATTTTTTTAATATGAATATGAGAAGGAATATTTAAAAAGATGGGGCGATAAAGGCTATGTTGGGCGTTTCACTACGAGACAAGATCCCAAATCGCCAGCTACGACAAAGAATAGGAGTGGTTGATGCAGTAGAGAGAGTATTAACACTTAAATGGAACTGGACAGGTCACGTGGCTCGAATGACAGATAATAGATGGACAAAGCGGGTACTGGAATGGAGACCAAGATATGATGCCTACCGAAGCAGAGGTCGTCCACCAACACGTTGGACTGACGATCTAAAACGTTGTCATAGGAATTTGATTCAAGAGGCGCAAGATCGAAATAGATAAAAAATTATGAGGGAGATCTATGTTCAGTAGTGGATAAGCGAAGATTGAATGATGATGATGATAATAATTTAAAAAAATACCCAAACAGGCTATAACCTAATCACCAACATTGTTCTGAAGCTATTTTCTTGTGGCATTGTAAATTAATTACTATTTATAACTGGGAATAAGCCACAATTAAAGATAAAAAATACGTTTATTGACGTTTCAATTTCCAATTCGGAAAATCGTTCTCAAAATACAAACAGTAAATTAAACAAATTTTGTTTTTTGTTACATAGTGAAAAAATTCTTCTAATAATTTAATTTTATCTGATCATTTATATTGACAATTCAGACATACATTATGCATTTTTAAGTAGACGACTTTAAAATGATATTGCCAATTTTGTTGAGTTGCGCTCCTGGGACGACTTACTATAAGATAGTTCATTCGATTACATGAAATCAACTTTAACTTGAGAATATCGGTCAGAAAAAAATCATAGCATTTAATTTGTCTTTAAAAAGACAAACACATGACATGATGACAGTAAAATTCTCCTGTTAGTGATTCTATAGTAAATTATGAGGGAAAAACCAGGAAAAAAACCTCATAATACTATCCCGACATTGTAAGTATTTGTTCGTGAATTTAGTTTACCTTCAATAAACATCAAAATTCTGATTTTATATGTTACGTTATTTAAAAAACATAAATGATGTATCCTCTATATGTTACTGACTTACTATTGTGTCGCAAATTCCTCGGCAGAATGTAGTAGGATCTGGTTACCAATATTGAAAGAGGAAGTTATTAATAAGAAAATACCAGTATTAGTAAGTCAGTAACATATAGAGGATACATCATTTATGTTTTTTAAATAACGTAACATATAAAATCAGAATTTTGATGTTTATTGAAGGTAAACTAAATTCACGAACAAATACTTACAATGTCGGGATAGTATTATGAGGTTTTTTTCCTGGTTTTTCCTCATAATTTACTATGGAATCACTAACAGGAGAATTTTACTGTCATCATGTCATGTGTTTGTCTTTTTAAAGACAAATTACATGCTATGATTTTTTCTGACGGATATTCTCAAGTTAAAGTTGATTTCATGTAATCGAATGAACTATCTTATAGTAAAGTCGTCCCAGGAGCGCAACTCAACAATATTGGCAATATCATTTTAAAGTCGTCTACTTTAAAATGCATAATGTATGTCTGAATTGTCAATATAAATGAGTCAGATAAAATTAAATTATTAGAAGAATTTTTTCACTATGTAACAAAAAACAAAATTTGTTTAATTTACTGTTTGTATTTTGAGAACGATTTCCGAATTGGAAATTGAAACGTCAATAAACGTATTTTTTATCTTTAATTGTGGCTTATTCCCAGTTATAAATAGATAACTAATCACCAACCTTTAAACATTTCTTTCGGAATTTAGACGAAAGTGGTTCATTTGGTCCTAAATGTGACAACTTAGCCCGACCGAAAATCATTACACCTGATCAGAAAGATAAAGAAATGGTTCTCGTTGACGATGCGTAACCTTTGTATCCTTCTCATTTTACACGTGTGCAAAATCTATTGTCAGCAGATTTACCTTTAACATGTAGATTTAGAAATGATATCCTAAACAGGTAAAACCTTGACCACTCCTTCGTCGATAGAATATTTTTACGAACGAAGCTACTTTTACACACCACCGCCTTTTTAATTTAAAGAAAAATTATTTCTGAGATACTAAATATCCTCATATTAAGAGAGAAAGGTATTTTCAACCTGAATTTTACAATAGACATATGGTTTGGAATCATTGGTAATCATTTTTTACAGACATGCGAATTACCTTGTAATTTTAATGGTGAGATTTATTTACATTTTTTATAAAATGATTTTATTAATTTATTTGACGAATTTTCATCAAACTTAAGGAGATATATGTAATTTATGCAAGATGGTACACCACCACATTATAGAGAGAGGGCAGTGAGGACTTACTTAAATAGCAACTTTCCTTAACTTTAATTGTTTGTAGAAGTCATATTCCTTGGTCATCTGATGAGATATTAAATAATATTAACTTATTTCATAAAAAATCTCAAAAGAGTACTTATAATACTCAAAAGAGTATTTATAATAAATACTGCAGCAGTTTTTTTTTTTGAACCAATGATGCTATTTAATATGAGATGATTTTTTATAGAATATATTGACAAATGAATTAAAGAAAATGGTGAACATATTGAACACTTACTTTGACAAAAAGTTTAATGTTATTTAGTTTAACTATTTCTTAATTTGGTTTTGAAATACAATGTTTTGATTATGATTTTAATTTAATATAAAACGTAACATGTTTTATGTAAAATCCAATTATTCTGTTATTTTGTCAAACCTTATTACAAATTATCTTGCTTATATATTTATTTTTTTTTAATATTTCGTTACCTATTAACTTTATTCCATATCAAAATTCAGAAGTATTGATGTTTTTGTCTATTTTTCTTTTTTGAGATTTGAAGTTATTAACAAGTATACTTTTTTTTTGGAAAAATAATGTGTCGTTAATATTTTTTATCACAAATACCGGTAACTTTAAGAGCAAAAAAGTTAAATGCAAATGTATGCCACATATGTGGCATATATATCAAATTATAATTCATCATATTAAATAGTGCCCAGTTAAAAATTTTTACAGACAAATGTTCATAAATATAAAAGTTACAGGAAAAAATAAAATTTTAAATGTTGACTTTAACACCCTGTATCCTTCTTAATATCTACATGTTTATAATTAAATAACTATATATATATATATATATATATATATATATATATATATTATATATATAGTTATCTGAGTATATATTATATACAGTGTAGGAAAAAGTTTATGGTCGGTATGGACCTTACGTGAGATGGAGTGAGAAACAGCTGTTTAGAAAGAGAGAGGTATATTAGGTCCGCCCTTTATATCGCCAAACATGCATGCCCGGAAAGGGGAAGTTCAACGTTGCCAAACTTATTGGATTTATTTGACCTGTTGTTTTTTTGCATTTGAACAATGTTCTAAGATAATACAATTTGGGCGAAATTGATTTAAATGGCAGCTTACTGTTTTTTTTATTGGGAATATGCCACAAGTTTACTTTACAATAAGTGTAATATAACATTTTGATTTCCACTTCGGAAATCGTTTTATATAAATAAAATTTATTAATGTTTCGTATTTTAAGTATGATTTCCGAATTAAAAATCTAAACATCAAAATAAGCTTATTTTAAAGTAAAATTGTGCTTTATTTTCAATATAAAATAATAAACTGCATACAATAACGCCACATTAAAAAATATTCATACACAATAATTGTTTGACAAAGTCGGTCTGGTCTGGTCTGGTTTGGCCGACCGAGTAACGAGGAGTAGAGGTGGGTCGTGGTAGTTTTATCGTTAAGAGCGTAGGCACAAAATGTCGTTCCAATATTTTTTGAATGCATTAATTTTTTGCGAATCCTGAGAAAACTAATAAATATTTTTGAAAAATTTAAACGCAGAATGATACAATACATTATTACCGAGGGCCGAAAGTCCCTGAAAACTTCTATAATGTTTATTTTAATAAGTTATAGGGGTGAAAAAAAATTAGTGTGATTTTTAATTTCAAATATCTCATTCAAAAACCTTTTTGTTTATTCTAAGGGACTTTCGGCCCTCGGTAATAATGTAATCTTTTATTCTGCATTTAAATTTTTCAAAAATATTTGTTAGTTTTCTCAGGATTCCAAAAAAATGAATGCATTTAAAAATTTAAATTTTTGTAAACAGGTAGCTATGATTGTTTAAAAGTAGTTTTAAGTAAGAGAGTACTTACATAAACAAACATAACGGCTATTATCGTTTATGTGTATATTTATTGAAGTGAAAGAAACTAATGATTTATTTATTATAACTTGAAAAATAAACTAAACAATACAAATAGTAACTCGTACTTACATTTACATTACACGTTATTATTAAATGGCGAATAGTCTAAATTGACATTCAAAAACATAAGTTTTTCAACTTTACTTCTTATTCTTTTTTTATTTCAAATTAAACCAGATTTTGAACATGTGTTCACATTTACAATACGAATAGTGGTTAAGTTAGGATATACATGGCGATGGTTTTTCAACCGTTGTAATGGACTCTGGATTCAGGTGTACGTGTAGATGAGCCATCTCCAATTAATTGATCAAAAATACACCATGGATTTAAGTCATCTTTATTGGTTTCTTTTTCTTGTACTGGTTGATTTTCAATAGTACAATCTTCTTGTTCGTTAATTATAGAAGTAACCAGCTTCTTAACTTTTTCTTTAATTTTTTTATCTTCATTTTTATCAGAAAAACCCTGCACTTTAAATGGTGAATCCATAAATGTACATAATAACAATGTGCCACTCTGTTCTATCCCTAAAAATCTTTTTGCTAAACCCGATATTAGTAATTGTACTACGTCGGATACTATGGATGTAAGGTTTGCTAAACCTTATTGCTAAATTTACCGCTTGCTAAAATTTTATTGCAAGATTCTTGCAGGCGTACCATAACAATCACTGAACTACCCTTCAAGTATTTTTGGTCACTCATTGTACTTGTTATTTCTTTAAACGGATGTAAAATTTGGGAAAGCTGAGAACAAATAATCCAGTGTTATTTATTTAGATTTGGTCAAGTCCAAGTCTGTATTATTTAATACCGATGTGGAACGGATTGCCTCTGCTAACTCAGTCATTTTTTTTAACATGTAGTAGGTGAAGTTCTACCTAGTTTCCATGTCTTGAATTGGCCGTTTGGGAACTTTGTTATGTTGTAATTAATACTTTAAAAGCCTTTCTGAAGATAAGGTACTTTTTTTTAAATGTGTTTTTTGCAGAATTGTCGAAAATAGGACTTTTTATTTTATCTATTATCAAATCAGTTTTGACATAACATTCCTGAAGTAATGAACCTGACAGTTTTTCTTGTTGGCAGTTTATATCCAGGAATCCACCCTGCAAACTTTTTAAAAGTTGGTTCTTCACCTATGGAAAACGGATGAAACGAGTCTTTGCATAAGTTTAGTAAATCTTGAAAATCAACCAGTAGAAGAAAAAGAAACTGATAAAGATGACTTAAGTCCATGGTGTATTTTTGATGAATTAATTGGACGTGACTCATCTAAACATACACCTGTATCGAGAGATATAAAAGAAGTCGACATGTATTTGTATGATGATATATTACCCACAAAAAATTTCGAACGGAGATTGGAACTGTCCATTACCGTGGTGGAAAAGCCATCGTCATGTATATCCTAACTTAACCACTATATTCATAAAATATTGTAGTATTGTAACAAAATCTTTTCCTTGTGAACACATGTTTAAAATCTGGTTTAATTTTAAATAAAAGAACACGGTTAACAAGACAAGTGGAAAAACTTGTTTTTAAATGTCAATTTAGACGATTCGCGATTTAATAATGTGTAATGTAAATGTAAGTACTATTTGTATTGTTTAATTTATTTTTCAAGTTATAAGAAATATATCCTTCGTTAGGTTCTTTCACTTCAATACTTATACACATAAATGATAATAGCCAATTTGTTTGTGTACTCGCTAATTTGAATACTGGTAAACAATCAACTAGTTAGTTTACGAAAAACGGTTCCGATAAAAATTTAAAAAACGAGAGGATCCACCTCTAGTTTTTTAGGTATATTAGGATCGGAACCAGAGAATATGTAAAATATCTCTGATCGGAACTATTCGTGTCACGAATGAGCAATGAGTGTTAAAAATATTTATGGAGGGGAGACCAAGGGGAAATATGATTGTTATCTTTGTCTATTCGCTGAAAATATGATTTTATATCTGCGTTAGATATCCTGTTAAATTTTACCATACCGACCATAAACTTTTACCTATACTGTATATACTCAGATAACTGGAAGCTACTACCAACAGAAGAGAATGCCAAGACCTGCCGGTTTATGAAAACTCGCTCTTCAAAACTCCTCCTGAAATATCAGAAGACAAGTTCAAACACCTGCAATACCTCAAATCAGTCACATCACATTACTGTTAATATTACAATATCCAAATTTAACGTGTATTGTACTATGACATGGGATTCACAATATTTGAAATACCTGCTATGTACCAGTTAAATCATTTGTAGTTTCTCCAATTTGCGCGTTTGTAATATTTTTTTAAACAGTTTAATGTTTTGTACTGATTTATGGACTCAATTTCATCTCAATATCGATATCGATCTTGGTTTAGTCAAAAAAAAAACAACACAAAATTTAAAACATTGTAAAATAACGCAGTTTAACTGATTTTTGTGTCTCCTGTCAAATTAAGATATTGTTACGATAATAAATATTATGGCGTATAAAAACTGTAAACATATTTACTCATTCACGAATGTTCTAGGTCAAACACTACCGAATTCTCCAAAAGGACGAATAACCAGTGGAGTGTTATAAATATTGAATCGTTAGTAAATTAAGATAAGAACAATAAATTAGAATTAATAAAGTCATTATAATATTTTTACATTGGAGATATTTCATTCCCAACGACGATTTGTTTTTATGTACTTTATCATGTAGAATCTGAGTCTGCAGTAAAAAATACGATTTTGTTTTTAATATTTTAAAGTTTCCCCACCCCACCACAGAGATTGATGTGTTGAGCCGTGTTTGGTGTAGTTAGATATATTTTTAAATAATATTAAACACATTTTTTATTCATTTGTAATTTAAAAGTGTATTTCTTGAGATTTTTTCCATAATTTTCGAATTCAAGTTGCTTGTTTTCTCACAGGGAATCCACATCTGTAATAAAATATAAAGTGTTCTTATTTAAGATTTTAAAGTTTCCCAGGTGTAGGTCTTTTTTGTATGATTCAATATATTTTTAAAAATATTTAATACGTATTTTCTAGTTTTTGGAATAGAAATTTCGCAAAATATTAGACTGACTCACTTCTTTGGGTACATCCGGTATATACACTATTGTGTTGTAAAAAATATTCAATAGATGTTTTTTTATTAAAAAGCTATTATCTATCTACAATACGGAATAATGTAATAAAATTTTTA
>OU898278.1:48672178-48692517 GCA_918026665.1 Diabrotica balteata
ACACAATCTTAATACATAAGAAAGGAGACCGAACAGACCTAAACAACTACCGTCCTATTTCTCTTTTGTCACAACTATATAAAACCTTCACAAGAATAATAAAATAACCGACTAACCTATAAACTTGATAACTACCAACTAGTGGAACAGGCCGGATTCAGAAAAAGGTACATCACAATCGACCATCTACATACGCTTAAAATCTTAATTGAGAAAACCAATGAATACAACCTTCCGCTGTACTTAGCATTCGTAGATTATGAAAAGGCTTTCGACAGCATTGAACACTGGGCGGTTGAAGAAGCTCTGGTCAATAGTAGAATAGATTCAAGATACCGACAATTGATACATGATATTTACCAAAACGCAACCATGACCGTAATTCTGGACGACAAATTAATAACGGATAATATAAAAGTTAAACGAGGAGTCCGACAAGGCGATATAATTTCACCTAAACTGTTTACCTTGACCCTCGAAGACATAATAAAATTAACAGATTGGGAAAACAGAGGAATATGTATTAACGGAAAATACCTAAAGCACCTTAGATATGCGGATGATATACTCCTGATCTCCTCGGAATGACAAGAACTGGAATTAATGCTGAATGAACTTCATGAAAATTCACTGCAAAAAGGCCTAAAAATTAACTCCAACAAAACAAAAGTAATGACAAACACGGAAGACCAAGAGGCAATAAAAATAAAAACAGAAAAAATAGAACAGGTAAATGAGTATATCTATCTAGGACAAGCAATCAGAGCTAATAGAGAAAATCAAACAGCCGAAATATCGAGACGAGTAAGAATGGGATGGGCAGCGTTAGGCAAACTTTCTTACATTCTAAAAAATCAAACAATCCCTCTATACTTACGAAGCAAGGTATATAACTCCTGTATCATACCGGTGCTCACCTACGGAGCACAGACATGGACATTTACACAGGCCAATTTGTATAGGATAAAGAAGGCACAAAGAGCGATGGAAAGACAAATGTTGGGTGTATCACTAAGAGATAGAAAACGTAACCAGTTGATCAGAACCAGAACAAAGACAGTAGACGCGATAGAACAAGCAGCAAAACTGAAATGGAAATGGGCTGGACACAATGAACGTCTCCAAGACGGACGATGGAACCATGCCATCGGAAAGTCGCGTCCATACAATGCAAAGAGATCAAGAGGCAGACCACAGATGAGGTGGAAAGATGACATCAGGAAACAAGGAGGTCCCACATGGCAGAGAACAGCTCAAGGTAGGGAAAGATGGAGAGAACTGGGGAGACCTATATCCAACAATGGAAGGATAGAGAATAGGTTCAAAAAAAAATCCGTTATCCATCCGTAAATATTTTAGAACCACGAGGAGCAACAACTTTATCCTCCTTAAGACACAGAGAAAACAAGTTTTTTTATTTCCCTTTTAGAAACGCAGCTACTGGTTGCCGCTTCTGGTATTCTAGGTCTTCCAGGTTGGTTGTCCTTAAATGGAGTCTTACGTGGATCGGCGTCCAGGAAAATTCATTGAAGTCTGAATATCGTCTCTTCTTCTGGGAAACATTTCTGTGGCAGTCAGTAATCCACTTCTCCAACCACATCTTCCTCATGTTTTGTTACGGTACAGGCCCGTAGCCATTTTTTTTTTAATTTGACACTCAATCAATGTTAAAGGGTTTGTCTGGGAATTCCATATTTCCTTGTTTTCAATAATATATTATATGTTTTTATTGACAGTAGCATATTTTTTCAAAAAAATACTCTCTTTCTAAAACAAATGCATATTTATTGCATATTTTTGGGCAAATTAATGCATATTTATATAAAATTTATGCGGAAAATAGAATTTGACAACAAACTTTACAAATGCCTATATACTACATCGAAATGTCTCTAATAATTATTTGATAGTAGTATATTCCCTAATTAGAGTTATGTAACTGAAACGGAGGGGGTTGAGAAATTACCGATGCATGTACCGTTAAAATCTATATCCCATTTGGAACAAAAATCGATATATTTTACAATTTCCATCAAACTGAATGATTATTGTCAATTATTAAAGTGAACTGTTTTCACTGGCCCACTTTCTACCTTTAAATTACCCTGGACAAATCATTATTTCATTTCTATTGTTATTCCAAATCCTAATGTATTCACTCATGTGTTTAACAATTATTAATGTATAATGCTTGTCGAAGCCTCCAAACTGCAGCTGCAAGTTTATAGTTCCCAACAGACATGATGAGCAATGTATGAAAATGCATATATGAGCCGTCATCATTAATTTTGAGAAACGGAAATTTACAGTTCCTTAAATACGTAGGTACGATGAAATCTTCCAGATAATCATTTTCGCTGAAATATGCTTCGCATTAGAAAATAATTTTTAAATTTATTTGTAAATATGTCTTTATTACTTGTTGTTTTGTTATATTTATACATTTTTGAATATACAATATTAGACACACAACGTGTCTGTGTATAAAATATTATAAATATTTCATGAAATAATAATATATCTTTTGTACAGTCTTTTCAATGATGTATGTATTGCAAATAGGGGTTTGCAATTTAAACTTTTTTGGTTGAGGTGGGTGGTGCCTAGGGGGTTGTTATGAGGGTGAGTTCTCTTTTATGTCATTTTACTTCCCCCTTACTATCCTGGAAATGGTTTTAAGTATTTTTCGATATCAGCTTTTGTTCATGAGATAACCCATTGTAAGTTTTAAAATTGAGACACTGGATATTAATAAAAATGAATCGCCGAAATGTTTCACATCATCACTTCAGAACGACTGCATCAAATTAGATCATTCTTTTTTTGTTGTGTTTCTTATTATTAGGACAAAGTTTCTGTAAAAGATATTTTTTAAAAAAATTTACAGAAATACTTCAAAAATAGGTTTTCTCTCATTTTAAATCACAATGGATGGCGAAATACGGTGACTAACAAATCAACAAAATAAATGTTAGTATCAATAAATTGGCCAACAGCAATACCACACTGAATATTGGGACACGTGCAAGTTCGGAACAGCGACACCTGGTGTCGTAAATCAGCAAAATTTACTGAGCTTTCATGTTAGATGGAGGTTACCGGATAACTGTCAAGGACGTAGCCCCAAAAAAGAATAAGAAAAAGAAGTAAGATTAAGGTTATGTCGGTATGTTATTAAAAGGTAAACGTTGTATATAGTGTAAATACAAATAAATATATTATTAAATTACAGCATTACTGTTAATAAGGATGCAATAATAAAAACTGGATTTAAGAAAGTAAATCACCAAATAACTTTTCAACCAAGCACTGAGTCAAATGGAAAAGCTTTAGTAGTTACACACCGGAGGGACCGCAGACGTTCGGATACAATTAGCGTCTCTTAGCAAAGACAATGACGTCGACTTTGCTAAGTATCAAGACAATTACTCTACACACACAAACACACACACACACACTACATTAATAAAGTTATCTTGATTGAGACTGGCTGAATGACAATTGTCCAAGCCAAAAACACACAAAAAAAAGCAAAAAAAAATATATCTTAATGCATCTTCAGAAAAACTTGAACTTGATGCATTTTTGTAAACTTCAAAAAAATAAAATTTAAACATTAAACTTGATTTTTGGGTTAAACTAAATTCTAAGTGAGTTATGAAACTAAAATTTACACTTAAAAGTGAACTTTTATTTATTATTTATTTCAAACTGACTTTAAAATCGGGCGCAAGAATAATGCATAATTTAGGTTATGTTACTTATGTTTTTTTATGATATAAATCCACTTTTTTTTTGTAGTAATTTTTGCTTCGAAGATGGAAACGAATCAAACTTAAATTGACAATTTTTTGTTGTATTTTTACAATTTGTAACACAGCATTTCCTAAATCCCATTTTCTTCAGTGACAGAAGGTGTAAATAAACAAACGAATATGAAATATGACAATTGACAATATGAATTTATGAAATCTATGAAATTTGCAGTAAAAAATGCAAGATTTCTCCACTACTCGCGCACCATCGTTTCTCGTATCACATCCAAGTACTTGCACGTCGCCAATACCGGTTCTCGATCGATCACCGAGTCCAGCCGTATCGGTTGAGGTTAATTTTTGGATAAGTGCCCATTTGGCAACATCGCCTTCCTTCTCCGAAACAGCTAGACCGATTTTTATGTATTTTTATGTATATTTTGCATGTGTATTTTGTCGCTCTGAAATAGTTTGTTATCTGTTTTTCATATCTCTAAAGAGTAAAGGTGGTTCACGCCAATATTTCAGTCGTCAAAATCAAAAATGTCACTGAACTTCACAAATCATATGAACCAGCTGAATTTTGCCAAGAATATTAATTTTGGGATCTCAAAATGGATGATAGAAAAAACATTTTAAATAAAAAAATATAGCTGAGATCATTTTTTAGCAAAAATGTTTATTAGCGCTTTTTGTGCAGAATAAACCGTTCTCGTAAAAACAACGCTTATAAGCGACCGTCGATTTTGAATTTGAGTTAGGCGCGCAAAATCAATGTTCAATAAAATTTGTAACAGCTCGACGCTTAAAAATTCGATATTTTTTAATTCAAGTGTCCTATCATTCCTTGCTAGTTTTATTTATAAAATTTAAATTAACAATTTTTTTTGTATCTAAACGTAAGATTACTTTTTTGTTTTGTGACGTTTCTTTGAAGATATTATTAGAAATAGATGATGGGCATCATCTTATATAATTATTTTAAATATAATCATATGGCAAATAATGGTTGATCTTGAACGTCATTTTCTAGTAAATTTTACACGTAACAGTTTAATTTTTAATCTTTAAAACAGTAACAGACGTTAGCTACCTTGGCCTCTATCTTGTCCAAAGTCTCATTTTGGAAGGAAGATATTTAGACGAAAATAAGATAGCTCAACTTAAATTATTACCATTCGGCATAATTCATTACGCTGCGTTGGATGTAAATTAAAACAACGTCCAACTACAAATATTCTTCTATGCAAAGCCATACTCAAACTTAATTGGTTCTACGGACTACTACACCTATGGGTATGTGCAAAGCAAAATGTCGCTGAATATTATCACAAGATTTCAGTCATTAAGTGCTAACATCATATAGTAGATACGTCATGGTACATAAGTAATCAAATACTTTACTACGACCTAAAGATTCTTGTCATCAGAGAAGAAATCTATCAAGCTACGGGGACACAAAATAAACGTACCATTCATTACGACAATGAGCTGTAAGGGAGTTATTCAACAATGGTCCTCCACAAGAAGACTGGGATGAACCTGGCCTTAAGATCTATTTAAAAACTCCACCAAAATAAAATAAGGTGATGTAAATCCTTAGATGTTCCTTCTTCCACTCCCAAAATACCACTATATACATTATACTTTATATTCTGTAAAGATGTAGATTGTAAATAAAAATAGTTATAATCAAAAATTATTTATTAATGAAGTCTGGTGCTCATACCAAATTAGCATACACTTTATTTGATTGTTTCTGGCAAATTATTAATTTTAAAGGGTAAAGACCATCACATGTCTATACTATGTTAATACAGTCTTAGGTCATTTTCCATAAAAGAAACCAATTTGTAAATACATATTCTATTAATAATCTAATAATCACACACAGTATCTCATGATACACAGAAAACAAAGTTATGTAAATTACACCAACAATTTATCAACACTGTTTTGCCATCCAAGATAATTCATTAAAATCTGTAGTAGAACTGATCCGTTGTAATATTTTTTACCCTATGTAAATATAATAAAAATTTTCAATGTTTTTACTAAACTTATATATTTAAAAGGCGTTTAAGATCTTTAAACAAGAATTGACAAATTTTAAGTCCCGTCTAATGGGCGCTAGTTCCGTCTTATAAATATATATCATAAATATATATCATCATCATCATGGCATCTATACTCCTAGCTAAGTGGGTTAGTCTGATTCATTTGTTCGCGGGTAATCAGTCACAACATTTTCGTTTTACAAATGCTTGGGAGTCTTGACGTCTTCTATAATATTTCTCAATTTCTTTCTGTTTTTGCTTTTCCAAATTTCGAACTTCCATCTTCTATAGGTCCGCAATTATCTGGTTCCTCCATCTCGTCTTCGGCCTTGCTTGTAGTCTGGTATCCATTTGGTGATTTTCTTGATTTTACCTTTTTCAATGTCCCATCCATCCAAGTCTCTGTGCCTTAATAAATCTGACGATGTCTTATTTCAAAAGTTTTTTACTTCATTAGTTCATTAGTATTCTAAATTCAATATTACCTAAGTTTGGTGGGCAAGCTATTCTCCGAATGATATTAATTTTTAAGATCATCAATTTTTGTATCAGGCACATTACTTCAGCATCGTATTTGATTACTGGTCTAATTTGCTGTTCTGTAAATTTTCAGTTTAGTATTCTGAGTAAGCTTTGGGAAGTTGGCGACATTTCATTGATGTCGCCGATGCAGAGGTTTACTCATCCAGGTGCGCATTTTTTGTTGCTGAGTTAGGTGATTTATACGAATTTCTTGTTTCCCCAGTATAAGCGCCGTTGTATCATCTACTGCGCAAATTGCTCGATGTAAAGTAGATGTCTCAGCCTGTACCCGACAATAAGTTCTTTAATTGGCAATTTGTTTATCCAATTCCTATATTCATAAGTCCTCTTCCCCCTTGATACCGCGGGTAATGCTGTTCTCTACTGAACTGCGTGGATGATGTTTTTGCGCCTTTGTGAAGAAGTGTTCTTACTTTCCGCTGAAGACCCTCTATATCCTTTTTTAACCACTTTATAATACCAAATGAGTAGCTCAGCGCGGAACAGGCGTACGTATATAATGCCTTAAACAAATTTTTACTATTAAGATTTGACCAATTTAATTGTCTAACTCTTCGCACGAACTTCGAAGTTAGTTCAGTTTTCATTTGTTTATGGTCAATTTTCCGCGCTTGTTTTACTCCGAGATATTAGTATATATTATTTTTACCATTGCCTCGATGATTTGACGATCTTGCATATCGAAAACTTCGAGCTGAACCTTTCCTCTAACTATATTTTAGTATACGGCAGTTGTCTAGTCCAAAATGCATACTGATATCATTTGAGAAAGTTTCTACAGTTTTTAGCATCTGAACTAGTTGGTTTAGAGTGGAAGCCATTATTTTCAAATCATCCATATACAACAAATGATTAATCTTTGCCACAACAGTATTGTTATTTTTGATGCTAAAACCTGAGTCAGTTGAGTTCAGTACCTGAAATAGTGGGTTCATCGCTAAACATAACCAAAGGGGACTCAAGGAATCCCCGTGGAAAAGGTCCGGTTAATTGGGATATCTTCAGTTTCGATGTTGTTTTCACCAGGTATTTGAAGGTGAATTTTAGTCTTTGACTCCGTCAATATATGGTTTCAAGAAGGTCACTATATTATCATCGAATTTATATATTTTTAATATCTATATAAGCCATTCATGCGGTTACTGAATCAAAAGGCCTTCTTGTAGTCGATCAAGGCGGTAAAAAGATTCTTTTTTGATGTATGCCTGGTTGGAAATAACTAGTCGATTATAAGTTGTTGTTTTCAGCCCATGGAACCCTAAGCGCATCCTTTCGATTGAGGCTCTATGATATTATTTAGAGCGCAGTGTTGGTAGATACGCTAGGCTACACAGGATGTGACCAATTTGTACAAAGTTTTAAGACAAGTAATTGTGGCGGTATTTGGCTGGATCTTGGGTGTTATTTTGATCCTTCAGTATTAGATAAGTGGTTGTCTGAGTAAAAAATGGATTTTTATTTTTTACGGATCATTTTGAGCGGATTAAAAATAACGACACTTTCAATCTCTATTTCTGTGCTTCTTTGATGATTTTCTTCACAACTCTTCTTAATTCTTTCTTGGTATTTTCCAAGATCGTTAAATCGTCAGCAAATGTCTGGTGCTCTCTCATGGTGCTCATTTTTCATGATTGTTTCTTCTACCTTCATGTTGCATTTTCTGATATCAGTTTCTAACACTAAGTTGATAATGTAGAGGATAAAGGATCTCCCTGTTCCAAGCCTTTGCAACCGTAAATTGATCTAATATGTTACCCTGCCAAGCAATTTCACAATTAGAGTTATTTAATATCATTTTTACTAGCCGTTAAGAACTTTTTTTTCTATTTGTAGAACATTTGTCATTCTTTTTCCTCCTATACTCTTCCAAGTCTTCTTCTCTACCTATCTTTAGCCATTTCTTTCGTGATAAGTTTTTTCTTATGTGTACTGTTTCGCAGTCTACGTCGTACCATTCTTTTTTTCTTTTTTTTTTTCTTTATATGCTATTACTTTTTCTGCTGCTATCGAAATGTGACCTATTATTTTTTTTCGCATTTCTTCTATATTATTAGGGTTTGAGACTTTTAAATCTGCGTTTACTTTTAAGAGTAATATTTCTAAATAATATCGGAATTGGTTTCCCTACATTTCATTTTTTATCTTTTTGTGTATATTTGTGTGTTTTGTATGTATTTTTATTTTCATATTTCCTATTACCAGGAGGTTTTATAATAAGTGGTCAGAATCTGCATTTGCTCGATGTAACCTGACATAATGAACTTTTCTCAATTTTTTTAAATCCTGATCCTGATCCTAATACTTTGATTATCCTTAGTTAATCCCTTTATATACCTTTATTACTCATGTTACATTATGCTGATTTTTGTGTTTGAAATGTGTGCTTATTATAATATGTCTGTTGCTGCGCCTGCCGCTAGGTTACAAAGCATTCTCCAGTTAGTGTTCGTAATTGTGAATCGAGTTTCCTTTCCAGCTACGTCTTTATTTATATGTTTCTTCCTATCAATGCATTGAAATTGCCTAGTAAAATTAATATGTCATTCTTGGGTATATTTTCGTATATCCCTTCGAGCTTCTTGTGAAACTCTATTTTGTCTTCCTCTTTTGCATTATTAGTCGGAAAGCATATACATTATTGATTTTTCAATTAAAATGTTTGTTCTTTATTCTGATATCAATTTTCTTCCACATCTACATTTAAAAATCCGTATTACCTGCACCTTAGTTTAATGCTAATTAGAGGAAAGTTGTAGTATTCTGACCCCTGTTTGGTATTTTCGGAATAAAAACATTGTATATTTCTTATTTATTATTGCTCCTTAGTCTTTATATCGACTTATTTTTTGTAAACGCTCTATGATTTCGATCTTAGCTCTCGATTTTTCTTATTCATATCCCATTTTCGTTTCTTCTTTTTACAGTTGTTGTATTCTTAATTGGTTTTTTAAAGTATCATTTTTCTTTAATATTTATGCTAGTTTATCTTCTGTACTTAAACTGCCCATGGGGATCTTTAACTGACTGTTTTAGCTTTATGTTTGTTTTCCTGTAATTTACTGTGTTCTTTAATTGTTTATTCTATTCTGCATATTTGTTTGCCAGTTCATTAATTTTTTAGATTTGAAGTTAGTCGAGCGAATATCTTTCTCGAGAGAGCGAATATCTTTCTTAGTCGAGAGAATAGTTATGCCTGGTATTCTCCTTGTTTTACTTTTTTTTACATGTTCGACGAGTTGTTTTCTTTTAGTGATTACTTGCTTTGAAAGGTCTTCGTGTATATATATATATATATATATATATATATTATATATATATATATATATATATATATATATATATATATTATATATATATGATTGTCATACTTTTTCTTTTCCAACCAAAGAAAAATAAATAAAAAAATCCATCGAAATAAAATTTCAAGATATCAATATAAACAAATTGTATATAGTAATTTAAGATAAGATTTAGTGTAGATAAGAATAGAAATTTGTTTGGCAAACGACCTTTTTCCGTTTCAAACAAAATTATCAAAAAACCTTTGTTTAGAATTAGAAGACATTTTACCTGTAAGTTAATCTTTTCATTGTTTGTATAGTCGAGTATTAAATGACCATATTTTAATCTTTTGAAATATGTATAAATGATGTATTGAAAAAAAAACCAATTTTAAAGTAAGCTATTTAGTTTTCTCTGAAACCGAAATTAGGCTTTTCCAAAATCATGGTAAACACAATTTAAGCTTTTTGATTGGACGGTCGTTTTTAAATGGGAATTTGGTGAGTCGATCATGAGAGAGGAGAAGTTAGTCATATTTTGGTCATCGAAAGAAAACAGTCGTTTGTCTCAAGATAGGGTGTGGTTCGTGAGTTTGGATACCGGCGTAACGAAAAGAAGTGAATAGTTTGAAGAAGGAGATAACAAGTGGATTAAAAGAGGTCCTTGTATCTACCGTGGGCATTTTATAAAGTATATGTGAAAGTATTCTTACGGCAGCAAGTTGACAAAAGGAGGTCCTGGTGTCATAAATAAGTAGCGGAGTTTGGAGAAGTGAATCAGGTGTTTTTTGTGTAGTCTGAAGGAGGTTTGCAGAGACGTAAAGAAGGAGCCGAGGTGCCAAAGAGGGGAGATCACATATTTGAGGAGACTGGACTTTTCTGGGTATGTTCCAACATACAACTCAAGAAGAAAATAAACTGTAAGTGTTTGTACAATTGAATTTTATATCTGTGAAGGATCGTTTCGACATCATGGTCATTATCATTAAAATTTAAGAACTGAGGTTTTGTTAGGCTAATCAAAAGTTTAAAGTTTTGTGGTTTCTTTTTTTTCAAGTAAAGAAAATTTTAAGTAAAATTGGTTTTTCACGTAATATAAATGTATGTAGCTTTATAATCTTATTATCATAATAATTTGATTTATTTTCTTGTATGCTGATTGATAAGATAACGACAGAATTTAATAATTGTTTTATTCGTTCATATAAAATAAAGAAACGTAAATCTTTGTAATATAATATATTTGTATTCTTATCCTTTTCTTCTCTATCCCGATAAAAGACAACTAGAAAATCTTTTGAATCCATCGAACACAGGTAATATAAGGATTATTTTACTTTTGATAACAAATAAGTTATAATTCTTTTTTATTGGCTCAATAAACTAAGTTTGAACTCAAAATAAACAATCATAACAATATATATATATATATAATATATATTATATATATATTATATATATATATATATTATATATATATTTGTTAGTTCAAGATATTTGGACCCTTTCAATATATCTGCTTTCTTATTTTTATTTCTCATTTTCATCAATATAGGTTAGTTTTCCATTTTTTAGCAATCCTGTTTTTCCTATTTTTTGTATATTCAGTCATTTCTTGTTTCGAGTCTATCTTTGTTCTTAGTTTTTGCATTAATGTTTGGATTTTGCTTTTAAGGTCCCTATAATTATCTCTTTGTTTTTCCTCTACTTCGTTTATTGCTAGGTTTTTTCTTCGAATTGTTTTTTTAGTATTTATATTCTTTCCATTGGATTTTAATTTTTTCTTTTATTATCTTGTTTTCCATATTCAGCTGTTCATTTAGGTTAGATACTTTTGTTGGGTCTAAGTGTGTATTATCAAATATTTCTTTGACTCGTTTATTGTGGCCTTTATTTGCAGTTTCTCTTAGGATTGTATATAATATCGTGTTCGCCATATTAGCCTTCGGTGAGAGTGAAAGAGGAGTACATCCTCCTCTACGGATCAAAGGCTCCTCTCTATCCGTCCCTACAAGAGCAAACATGTCCCTACAAGAGCAAATACTTTCTTTTTCTATTTATTTTGTACAGTTCGGCAAACATCTGTTGGCCTAGTTGACTAATTTTATGGTATTATAGGTTAGCTTATGCTTTTGAATATTATATATATTTTAAAATTTTTAAAACGTTCTCGATGTCGTTAAGATATATTATTTCTACTCAAAGTTCTGTAACTTTTTTAATTAAATACTCACTATATTCACTTAATTAAGTCGAATATCTATTTAGAAATTCGCACATGTATTTACGTTTCAGGACTATGTTGCCAAGTCCTACCACTTAAACTATTATTTTTAGTTATTTAACAAAGAAGATTGTTGTAAAACGACGAATCGATAATTTGTACGCGCTTAATAAAATGTTGACCATTCCACAGAGTTCTAATAAAAACCTACTGGTATTAACCTTTGTGTCTATACCCAAATAACTGTATATCTTGGTAATTGTTTTATGTAAATCATCTGGCCATAGTATATAATGAGTCGTCTAGTTTCAAAATCGGCCATTGCAAAAAATTAAAAAAAAAATATAAAAAATTACAAGTTAAAGATTCTAGAAAGCTTCCTGCTAATAAATGCAAATTTTTCAAAAGCGGCCATTTTAACATACTTACCAACTATATTAAAAGATGAGGGTTAGTTCCACAGCGGCCAACTGCGTTAATTCGGCGACTCAGAGATAATGCGCGCCACCGACAACGTGTTCTTGATAGGTTGTTTCACATGAAACTAGCATAGATCATTTTGTTTATTTTTATACACATATCGTTGAAAAGGTTTAGTATTCTATATTTTTATTAAGTTTATCTGCATTAATAAACTTGGATTGGATGGATTCATTAATTCCACAAGAAGTTCATTTAACAACAAAAGAAGAGGGTAATTCCAGCAATAATCGACACAGTCGGTGGGGTCACCCTCTCCGATTTGGCTGAAATTTTACACAAATGTTGTACAAGACGAAAAAACATGATTGTCAAATTTTCAAACCTTAATATTCAAAATGGCGGCCGTGGTGCGCTATTGCAGTTTCACGATTTTTATCAATTTTTTTTTCGTGTTTCGCCGATTTTTTTAGCACAGCAAGCTAAATATGCTTAAACAAATATTTACTATATTGTTTTTCAATGTAAAATTTCCCGCTGAACGCGATTCCCAGTGTCGCACATTGCTATTTGACGTCATGTAAAGCCACAAAATGCGAAACAAAGCGCTTTTTTAAAAAATTCATATCTCAAATACACCCTTTTTAATTTTTTTCAAATTTTCACAAAAGATGCCTCAATACAAGTAATTTCGAATAAAAGTTATCTCAGAAATCCTTTTTATATGTTTAAAGCCGCTGCACCATATATAAAGTCCAAAAAACGACGGTGATTTTTTTTTTTTCGGGGAAAGGCGATTTTCCGCCTTTTTTAGCGCTTTTCCTTCGTTTTCAGCTTCCAAATAACTTTTAGAGATTTTCTGACAACGAATTCGGATTCGACGGAAAATTTTACACAAAAAATTACTATTTTGAATTTATTTACCACCGATTTTACCGTTTTATAGGGGGCGACACAATATACAACGCAGAATTGCGCACTGTAAACAATATATTTTTTGCGCTAGGATTTAATTATTATACATATTATAATATTTGTTCGTCTATATACACAAGGGTGTGTGTGTAATATACGTTATACTATAAAGTATGTATTACCTCATTAGAATACTTACAGTAATGTATATGTTTGAAATTCTTTCACTACTATATTCATCACTAGGCAGCGTGTTTCCCACTGCTGGCTATGTAAATAAAAATAAAAAAAAATAAAACGTTTATTGCCCTAATTAATATGTACCTGTGTGCGAACATAAAAATCACCTACAATTAGGCAGGACAAAATGTAACTTTTGTCTTTTTATAAAACAGAAAAATGAGAAATAAAGTATTATTTATTACAATAATAGTACATTTTTTACCGGGTAGGAAAAGCTTAACATTCCTGGACGACTGTGAAGATTGCTAAGCCGAGACTTAGCAACACAGAGTCCAGGAATGTGGCTTTTCCTACGAGGTAAACATACTATTTTTCCGCAAATCGTTTAAATTCGACAGATATTGATTGATTTAAAAAAACGCGATAATTTTATTCCCAAATAAATGGTGCTTTGAAATTCCTAATAAAATTACTTGGGTTACTATGGAAACGTATTGAGGTTGAATTGTCAAACTTGACGCTTATGTATGTAGAACACTAACAACTGTACGGAAATATCATTTCCTCACAGTAAGGAAATGACATTTCCTTACAGTAAGGAAGTCCTGACTTTTTCTTCAAGAAATTTTGACAGGAATGTCAAAATTTCCTGGCGATTTGCGGAAAAGTAATATTATATCACATTATAACAGCTTTGGTGATTGATTTAAATATGATAATTTATATAAGCATAATACATACATCTATATATACACACACACGCACACACACACACCCTTGTGTATATAGCCGAACAAATATTATAATATGTACAATAATAAAATCTTAGCGCGACCCCGTCTGTGGCTCAGTGGTAAGAGCGCCTACCTTTAAACCTAAAGGTTGTGAGTTCGAATCTCATCTGGGTGGAGAAATTTTCATTTATTAAAAATTAATGAATGAAAATAATTTCTATCCTTATGCGATCGGTACTCACCAGAGGGACCGCAGACGTTCGGATAAAATTAGCGTCTCTTAGCAAAGACAATGACGTCGACTTTGCTAAGTATCAAGACAATTACTCTACACACACACACTACACTAGGTACCTGACTTTACAATGCCAATGATCATATTTGTCGAGGCATTAACCCAAAAAAAAAAAAAAAAATCCCAGCGCAAAAAATGTATTGATTACAGCGCGCCAATTCTGCGTTTAATATTGTGTCGCACCCTATAAAATGGTAAAATCGGAGGTAAATAAATTCATAATAGTCATTTTTTGTGTAACATTTTCCGCAGAATTCGAATTTGTTGTCAGAAAACCTCTAAAAGTTATTTGAAAGCTGAAAATTAAACATATAAAAAGGATTTCTGAGATAACCTCTATTCGAAAGTACTTGTATTAAGGCGTCTTTTGTAAAAATTTGAAAAAAATTATAGAGGGTGTTTTTGAGTTTTGAGATATGAATTTTTCAAAAAAAGCGCTTTGTTTCGCATTTTGTGGCTTTACATGACGCCACATAGCATTTCTGACACTGGGATCCTGTTCAGCGGGAAATTTTTACATTGAAAAAACTATAGTAAATATTTGTTTAAGCATATTTAGCTCAGTATGCTAAAAAAATCGGCGACACGCAAAAAAAAATTGATAAAAAAGCGTGAAACTTCAATAGCGCGCCACGGCCGATATTTTGTATATTAAGGTTCTGAAAATTTAACAATCATGTTTTTTTGTCTTGTACAACACGTGTGTACAATTTCAGCCAAATCGGAGAGGGTGACCCCACCGACTTGTGTCGATTATTGCTGGAATTACCCAAGAGAAATGAGAGCAATTGAAAGAAAAACGAGAGCAAAATACAAAGGTATGTACTAACCTAATAAAATTATCAAGGGAGCTGTTAAAGTGTAATTTGTCTATTATTTTGTTTAAATAGAATAATATTTGTTTTTGAGTTAAACAGTATCGTGTATCAATTTTAATTCCCAATAAAACTTTTTAAGGTACCGTCGTACGGGTCCACCAAAAATTGATGTGTGCAGTCATGACAAAAACAAAATTTATAAATGTAACGAACTTACAAAAAGTGGAATAACGAAGTTCCATCAAAAATTTTATAGGAATGAAACAAAAATCAACCCAAGGACTGTTGTATTTTTAAGTATGTTGATGGAAGTCAACCTCATCGTAAACACAAGGATGTTAAAACGGTAACAACAGAATATTTTATTCCTAATAAGAGATTAAAACTGTATCGTGTATGTAGGGAAAAGTTTTTAAAAAAGTTAAGTACAACTAAGCACCGTGTACAAGGAATCCTTGCCCGTGTTAAGAAACTTGGAAAGGTTCCATTCGAAACAAGAGGAGAAAATAGAACTATACATTTTGCTCAAAAATTACAAAGCGTTAAGAATTTTATTAAACCTTTAAGAGGCATAGAAAGCCACTACTGTTGAAATATTTGGATCTATTTACGAAGCTATTTCAATATTAAATCTATGTGGCGCCTATATCAAAAACAATCTACCACAAACTTGTGGGTAAAAGAAAGCTATTTTTGTATGATTTTTAATTGCAATTTCAATATTGGATTTGGAACTCCAAGCAGAGATGCATGTTTTACCCCTGAATTAGGGGAAAGAATAAAAATAAAAAGAACAAACAGAAAAAAGCAAATCTAATGTGTTGCAAATGTGTCCATTCTGAAAGCAAAAGCTTTTTATTCTGAATTAAAAGACAAAGACCCAATGTTATTGACATTTTTTTTAATTGCCAAAAAAAATCAAACTCTACCCAGGGTCCCGGATCAATCGGCATACTATGCCAGGCAGCTATATCAGTACAATTCTACCATTGTGCAGGGCGATTCAAAAGCGTCATTGAACAAAGACAATGTGTTTATTTACATATGGAACGAAGTAGATCATAAAAAGGATTCAAATGAAATTGCCTCTACCTTATTCCACAAACTACAGAACACCATTTTTAATGAAAGTATAACCCGAAGAAAACTAGTATCAGATGAGTGTCCAGGGCAAAACAAAAATTCAACTGTCCTCGGAATGTTAATGCTTTGGTTAAGTAGACATGCTCCTGAACATTTGAGAAAATCCATTTATTTTTCCTGTAGTTGGCCACAGCTTCTTGCCCCCGGATCGTGTGTTCGCTAGGATAAAAAAAGTAGTATGCTCGCCAAGTCATCGCCAATCCACAGGAATATATTAACATTTTTAAAGAGCATGAAACTGTAACAACTCTAGCCAATCAGTGCATTCTATATGACTGAAAGGAGTATTGCCATAAAATAGTCAAGCAGCCAGGGCAGTGGCACTTCAAATGTGCGCCTACAAAGAGGTTTTTTATTAAATAAAATAACAATGGCAAAATTTTGGTTCGTGGGGAAGTCCCGTATAAACATGATATGGGAAATTACAAAAGCATATAATAGCAGAAAATACTAAAGCAGGAAAGAAAATAATATAATATATTAAAAATACCTGTCAAAGGTACACTTTTACACCATTACGTGGTACCCGGGTAACACTAATGTTTAGTAAATCATGAAGATGTGTCTAGTTTTTTTATAATAAAAGTGATATAAAAGCATAAATGAAAGTTACATTTCAAACACATTGTTCACACTTACTTATATTTACTGAGTGTTCTTTACATAGTGGACGATTACCAACATAACATGATTTTCGTGTCTGTCTTTCTTAGCCGCCTTCCTTCTAAATACATACAAATAAAGCAATTTCCAACAATTTTGAGGCGACCAGTGAAATCTTGAAGAAATAATGACTCTGCTGTATTACTTCATCTGTAGGTAGAGGTTTTCCTAACAAATACTCAATTTCTCACCTTGATGAAAAATTTCGATATAAATTTGGTACTTTAGATCTAGCAGAAATTGCAGGCATCACTAGTTGTTTACCTAAGTCCTGTAGAATAATTTTACGCTTACTAGTTTCAGTAGAACTCTGTGTATTATTCTCTGTATAAATTATATAGTTTGTTAGACAAACTACGTCTAGAATATTGAAAAATAAAGCTACTGGCCAACGCAAAATTCTGCGTTTAGTGGAATAATAAAAAAAATGTTGTCCATGTTGTCTACGCCTTCTTTAGTTTTATTATAAAACTGCATTATTTTTGGTTTATTACTTGAGCCACTCAAATTATCGTTATCATGGATTGTTAAAAGCAAGATAAAGCTTTTTTTGGCATATATGAACAAATGGTAACACGATTTGCACTGAATCCGTGTAATGTTGATTCAGACTCACGCTCTGGCGAATGCAGCATTTCTTGCGGATTATATGGTTTGTTTATTTTTGTTTGTTTCTTTTAAAATACCAACTAATGATAAATTTCAAGACAACAGGAGACGGGCTAGTGAGATAGTCCTGAAAACATTATCCATTGTTATGTTCCATTCAGAATTTTTGTATAGGGAACACAATAATCTTTTACTCCGCGTTCAGCTTGATTAGTTTCACGTCCAGTTAATTTTTTTCCGGTAAGTGGATTTTGTCCGGTACAAATTTATCCTGTAAGTGTATACGAATTATCGGCATCACAAACCCACCAAACCTTGATGCCATACTTGGCAATTTTTGCTTACATGTATTGCGTGAAACGTTTCTTACCTCTAAAAGGAAATAACTGTTCATCCACAGTAAGATAATCCGATGGTACATAGTTACGATGTAAATTATCATTAAGAAGATGGAATGGATCTGTCATAGCTGCACGCATTTTGTCAATGAAAAACCGTAGGAATCTGCTGATGCTTCAGAAGCGATTTATGCACATACTTGCTCAGTACAAAGGATAAAAATATGTTTTACATACTCCTGCTATAATAAGAATACCTAAGTATGCACCAAATTCTTCTGTTGTGAGTGCCTTTCAAACTTTTTCAGATTTGTCGGGGTTTCTAGCATTATACTTTTCTTCTTTCATGTTACTTTCTTTCTCTTCTTCTTTCATTTACTTATAAATGCCATTAGCTTTTCGATTGGTTTCGCGTCTACTGATGTAACACATTACATTACTTAAAACACATTTAAATGTATCTCTAATAGAAAGAGTTTTAGTAGAACGTAATGGGCCTGTCTTTTCATGCAAATGGTTATGTATTAGTGTTCGACTTACAGTAAACGGTTTTCGCTGCCAAATCGTTTTATATTTTGCAAATAGAACATCACCTTGGAAAGAACTTTCTTGAAAATCGTCAAAATCTTCATCACTACTATGGTTGTAGTCGGTATCGATTTACCGAAAAGTCCTCTACGTTATAGGCTGCATCTCCATCTGGTTTGCTTTGCGGAACCTAGTCCTCATCTGATTTCTAGTTTTCGATATTTTTGTCTACTTCCTTATCTATATCGTCTATAAATTGTTGCAAGTACTTTTGTTGCTTTTCATACGTCATTCTAAAATTGAATGATCTATGTATAAAATATTGTAAAAATAAACCACAATACCTTTTAAATTTGCTAGCACTCAATTCTCTTCTTGCCATTATTACAACATAAAACACGCATATAGTCACAAAAATTATTAACAACTTGTAAGAACAGTTCAACACTGAAAGCAAACAAACAAAAATGCCATCAAGCGTCTGTTATTTTCGGAACGTACAAGCGAAGTTTACCGAAGGTACCTGGTAGCACGGGTATAGATAGACTATGGTATCAGGTACTTGGGTATAGACATAACTGTTAAGACGAAATGAAGTCGGCTGTATGCAATAATTTGAAAATGAAACTTAATTGAATATAAGAAATCCGTCAAAAGAGGTGTCCGTCAGGGGTGTATATTATCCCCACTCCTATTCAATATGTATTCCGAGGAAATATTTAACAAATGTATGGAAAATGCAAACAAAGGCATACAAATAAACGGCGAGTTAACGAACAATATAAGGTACCATAGACGAATTACAACAGGTAATGGAAAGAGTTTATTCAGTTAGTGAGGAATACGGCCTGAGCCCAACGTCAAGAAGACAAAGTGGATGCTGATAAGCAAAAAAGCAACAACCTGCTCGACAATTACGAATAAGTAACATACTAATTGACCATGTAGAATCTTATGTGTATCTTGGCACCAACGTAAATGCAAAATGGAAATAGGCCACAGAAATTAAGGCGAGAATAGAATGAACTAGAGCAGCATTTAGCAATATAAAAAAGCTCCTCATAAGCAAGGATTTGTCTCTTCCCCCAAAACTACGTCTAGTTAAATGCTACATTTTTCCAATCTTACTGTATGGTGTGGAGGCCTGGACGCTGACAGAGACGCTCACGGGAAAACTAGAAGCATTCGAAATGTAAGTGTACCAACGCATTCTTCGTATATCCTGGACCGAACATGTCACCAACATAAAGGTACTCCAAAGAATCGGAAAGGAGAAAGAAATCGTGAATACAATTAAACAAAGAAAGCTTGAATATCTAGGCCATATATTGAGACACGATAAGTACCGTTTGCTGCAATTGATTGTCCAGGGAAAAATAGACAGTAAGCGAGGCCAGGCAGGAGAAGACACTCGTGGCTTCAAAATCTGCGGAAGTAATTCGAGCTCACAGCGGTCGAACTATTCGGAAGATCAGAAGATCAGAAGATCAAACAAGATCAGAATTGCCATGTTAATAGCCAACGTTCGCAACGGACAGGGCACTTGAAGAAGAAGAAGAAGAAATCCGTGTAGTAAAATCGCTAGGTGGTGGACAGGGAACGCCCTAACAGGTCCTAGAACCGGAGGGTAGGTGGAAAATAAATCCGTTTGTTATTTTTTCTTAAGATCGTGTATAGCAGCATGCTCAACGTCATCTTGACCGCTTTCTCTACTATTCAGCTTTCTTAAAATATTAATTTTAACTTTCAAAGTTAGAGTCTTGTGTGTTCTTTTGCTTGACAGCGAGCAGAGGGTGCAGGATTAATAAAGTTGTCGAACTATTGAAGTACCGG
>OU898278.1:48693017-48726241 GCA_918026665.1 Diabrotica balteata
AACAAAGCTTAAAAGCAAGTAAAGCGGCGGGATCTATTAATGGCACAATCTGAAAGATTAAACACCTATGATAAGACACAAGAACAAGAATCTATAAAGTAGTAATTAGATCTATATTAACATAAACGTTGAAGACAAGACCTTCTAAAACAAGACAATTACTAGAAACAACTGAGATGAAAAATACTCCGACGAATATCTGGGAAAAGTCTGTTGGATAAAGAGAGAAGCGAACACATATGAAGAGTATGCAATATAGAAGAAATAAATGGATTGGTGACAAGACATGGGCAACAGGAGTGGAACGAATACATTAGTAGAATGGCAGAGGATAAGATAGTATGAATAGCATAAGATAAGTCACCAAATGGTCAGAGAAGTATAAGCAGACTAAAAAAAATGGGGCGATAATTTAAGCAATTTAGCTGGTTAAGAAGAAAAAAAAGAAGAAGTCTGTATACTTCCAACTTTTTGATAAAGTTATTAGTTTCATCTGAGATATAATAGTTAGCAAACAAAACTATATACAGGATGACGGTATAAAAGTCAGAAATTCCTTACTGGACAGAGTAGAGAAACTCGTGTATCTCGGCAGTAATATCAGTGTCAACTGATATCCAACCGTAGAAGTTAAAAGCCGTATAGAACAAAGCCTACGCTACTTTCGTAAAAAGAAGAAACGTACTTTATAGCCACGATTTTAGCATTGACCTTCGCGTTCTAATATTATACTGTTATATTTTTTCAGTGCTACTGTATTTAATGAAAGGATGGACTCTAAGTGAGACGATGCTTAAACGCTTGAAAAACTTTGAGATGTGGGTATTTAGACGACTACTACGAATAAACTGGGTCAACAGAGTGAGGAATGAGGAGTGTCCTTATACGCCTGAACCAAACAATACAACTGGTCAATATAATAAAGAGATGCAAGCTGGAATACGTCGGTCGCATTATAAGACACCCTGAAAAAATATGAACTTTTACATAGGATAATCATTCAAGAAAAAGTCCAAGGTAAACGTAGTCTTGGTGGAACAAGAACATCATGGCTAAAAAATCTAATACAACGGTGCAAAAAATCTACTACATAATTATTTAGAACTGCTGTCAATAAAGTCATGATAGCTAATAGGGTAGTTAACATGATACCTAACGATCGATAAATGTTATCAAACTAGAAGAAGAAGAAGGAAATGAATAGAATTTGAATTTTTCGCCCAATACGACCTGACATCTTAAATTGTTCTTCTTCATGTTTTAAAATCAAGACACAATCTACTTAATATCGTTTAATTAATATTAGTATTAGCCATCTTATCCGTTGTTCTTTTTTGTGTTTGAAGTGTGTAACTCTTATAAACGTGTCTATTGCTGTTGCCAAGTTACAAAGTATTCGCAATTGTGTGGAGAGTTTTCTTACCAGCTACATCTTTGTTTATGACTTCCTTTCCTACCTCTACGCTGAAAACACCGTAAATGAAAATAACACCATAACATTTTCTACAGGAAATCCCCGAAGAAAAATTTAATGTAGAATCACTATGGAACGACTCTACACGAGAAATGTACCAAAGGAGTCTAGCACAGAAGAACAAAACATGAACACTGGGAACAGTTTACAAAAAAGATGGAAAGTGACTTCTATGGTTAACAAAAACAAATATGAAGATTCATAAGCAACCAACGGAAAAATTTGGTGAGGAATACAATAACATACCAGCGGACGAATGGGAAAGGTACCTGACGGAACTGCTTAAAAGAAAGGAAAATCATAATTAACACAATAACCTACCTGAATTAAGACGCTAAATAGAAATCAATTACCAGGAAGTGAAGATAGCCATCTATTCACTCAAAAATAGAAAGTCGCCAGGACCAGACGGAATAACCAACGAGTTTTCGAAAACACGGAGGAGAAAGTATAACCGTAGAATGACAAAACTTATACAAACACTAATATTGTAATGCAAGATATCAGACGCACCGGAGAAACAGCATAATGATACCAATGTTTAAGAAAGGAGATAAAGTAGACCGCAACAATAATAGAGATATAAATCTACTAAACACCGCACTTAAGCTTAGCACAAATGTCCTAACCAACAAAATCAATAAAGTCAAAATATTATCCAATGGACAAATAAGGATCCAGATCCGGAAGATCCAGATAAGTGACAGTCGATACGACACATGACTTAATTAACAATTGTTTTGTCAAAAAAATGCCGCCACATGGTTATATGAAACTAGAATAAATTTAAATATTTAATTTAAGATTTGTTTGCCATCTTCCTCTAGTTGGGAGATGCGTTTGGTTTGTGTTTAAAAACAATGTGTAGTTCCACATCTAGAATATTATACACTAAGAAATAGTGTCTTTTTTTTATTAAAGGATAATACGATAAGAATAATAATAAACGATAAAAAAGAAGAATTATTTTGAAATAATGAAAGAACTGGACGTAGAAGCTGGAAAGATAGGCCTTATGTATGAATTACAGCAAGACCAAAACTATAACAAATACAGATGAAAACATCACAATGAGAATCGGATAAGATGAAATAGAACAAGTTAAGGATTATATATATCTTGGTCAAACTATAAAACTTAACAAAGAGAACCAAACAGCAGAGATCAAGAGACGGGTTAGACTGGCATGGCGGTATTTGCCAAACTAAGCTACATTCTTAAAACAAAAGATATATACAGCATCTTAAGACCAAAATTATATAATCAATGCGTACTCCCTGTTCGCAATGAGAAGACAAAGAAGACAAAGAGCAATGGAAAGACAAATGTTGCACATAAGACTAATTAATAAGAAGAGAAACGAGTGGATAAGAGAGAAAACAAAAGTAAGGGATGTTAGACAAGAAGTTGCAAAAATTGAAATGAAGATTTGCCGGACACAATATAAAGACAAAAAGAAGACCGATGTAAAAAAATTCTTATAAGTTGGAGACCTTGGGAATATAAACGAAGCAGAGGAAAGCCCCAAATGAGATGGGCAGATGATATCAAGAAGCACGTGGGCTCTAGATGAATGACTGTAGCGACAGACAGAGAAGAATGGAAAAGGATTGGGGAGGCCTATGTCCCAAGATGGACCGAAGAAGTCTAATTAGATAGATAGATAGAAGAAATAGTGTCAACGTTAAGGTAATATTAAAAATAACATCTTTAATTATGATGATTGAAAAGAATGTTTTTCCATTACAGCAAGTTCTGATGAAGCTCAAAATTATGTGGCGAAAGCTTGACTTTTAATAAAAGACACTCACTTTGAAGCACCCGTTTTTTATTGCTTCCTTAGTATTGGGATGTTCCCGGTTACCTTCAACTGTCTGTTGTTTACCAGTAGCCCGTTACTGTCCTCGACTTTCTTTTTATAGACTAATATCTAAAATGGGAACATTCTACAACAACATTAACTTACGATATGGAACAGAGACCATGGTCACATTGAAACAAGTAACAACCTTAAACCGTAAGCTAGCTGCCCAAACCAACCGACGGATCTTCCTCCTGGAGTGCAGACGCAACACAGTCATACCTAAATTTATCACCAATAACACCAAGAACATATGAAGCACACCACAACACCTAGGCACTACTAACATCACACAATTAAAAAACATTACACACCAGGTAAATAGTAGACTCCAGAATATAACCGTTAACGACACAATCCGGTACATTTCTAAACTTAAATTAAATATTGATCAATGCATCGACAAACTCAGTTTTTTACTTCCACATGATATATTGGATGAATTTATTTTCAGAGAAAATAATTCTTATAATAAATTATTTAATCAAAAAAAATTGCTAACATTAATAAACTTAAAAACTGGATAAAAACAAAAAACAACATCTATAGCAGGTCCAATCTTAAATGGATAAAAACATCTCCAACATTGAGGTACCCCCTCCAATTTTACGCTTTTTAGCTCTAGGTCCTAAATTTAGTTTACCTACAACACCTAAAGACATTGACATCTTTAAGTTAATTAGTGAAGTAGAGGATATTATCACTTGGACACCACAGAAAGATCAGAATCTTATCAGAAGTTTAGCTACTAATCATATTACAAATTTTTTACAATACAATAAACATCTCAAGTCACCATCTTTTGCTATTGAAAAAGAAACTAGAATCTTCATTAAAAATAATCCTAATCTTCTTGTCACAAAATCAGACAAAGGTAATGTAACTGTCCTTATGAATAGAGACACATATATCCAGAAATCATTTCACCTCTTAAATGATCGCGATACGTATGTATTAATTGATAAAGATCCGACCACTTTAATGGAGAATGCGTGCAATAAATTGGTTAAACGACTCAAAGAAAAAATCTCTTCTGAAATAGCTAAATCTATCACTACCTATAACGGTATTTGTCCAAAATATTATGGATTACCCAAAGTTCACAAACCAGAGATACCTCTTAGACCTATAGTATCTTGCATTAAATCTTATATTCAATCGTTAGCTAAAATGATATCTGAGGTGTTAACTACCTCCTTTGATGCGTTTAACAAATTTAAAATAAAAGATACTTTTGATTTCGCACAAAAAATCAATAACACAGTTATACCAAACAACTTCGTAGTGGTGTATTTTGATGTTGTCTCACTATTTACCAATATACCTCTTGACTTAATAACCTCAATTATGGAAGAACATTTTGACCTGATACAACCGAATTGCAATATTCAAAAAACAGTGTTCGTACAGATTATTGCCTTTTTGTATAATCATACTTATTTTTCATTTGACAGTAAATTTTGCAACGAAAAAATTAGGACTACCGACGCGGCCGAGCAGCCTCACCAATCTTAGCTGAAATCGTTATGAATAAATTGTTGTATTTTGTACATCAACACGTACATTTCCAATTTCCTTTTCTCTATCAATATGTTGATGATTTAATAACATCAGCACCACAAAAAACACTCACAAATTTAATTCATTTGCAATTCACGGTTGAGGGGTAGTCAAACTCTTCGGTACCCTTTCTTGATACAAGAGTTGTTAGAACGGAAGATAACACATCTGTTTAGATTGGTATAGAAAAACTACCAACTTCGGTAGATACATACCCTTTAACTCATATCATTCAATTAAACAGAGAGTTAACACCGTTTTAGTAATGAAAAATAGAATATTAAAAATCTCACATCCTACTTTTAATGAAAAAGAATTTAAAACTGTTGTTTGACACATTAATATGCAATTATTATCCTAAAAATTTGCTTAATAAACTTTTGTATTTACACACAGAACGCAGTCCAAGTGGCGATATATCTGTTCATGATCGGTCGACATCTGATAAGTATGAAGTATGGATCATTACCTTACATTGAAGGTTTAATGCAATTTCTAACTAGACTATTTAGTCAATTTAACATAAAAATAGCCAATTATAAGAACAAAAACTCAATTTATTCTACTCTAAATCATACCCTGTGAATGTGGCAAAATATACATAGGCCACACAAGTCAACCACTTAGCAAGCGCCAACCCTTCACAAAAGTGATTGTAAACATAAACCCTAGCAACCAGTTTGAGTATGCATGTCAAAGACAATAACAATCGGGTCTTATTTATAATGAGACTATAAATTCTAGATAGACTGAAAAAGAAGCTCATCGAAAAATCTTAGAAATGTGTTATATCAATAATTGTTCTAATTCATTAAAGCACAAAAAAATGTTGATAACTTGAGTTTCATCTATACATATGTTTTACAACAGAAATTTACTAAAAATAAAAAATTACCACATTCGTATATTGGATTTACATAACACTGCTGTCCCACACTTCACTGAAACGTACGTTTATTTTATTGTTAACCTCATATGACTCAGTTGATTGCCTTCACTAAATTTATCATCATCATCATCATCAATTAGCCTGTTTGTCCACTGCTGAAAGTAGGCCTCCCGTAAAATTTTCCACCTATTTCTGTCTTGTGCTTCTTGCATCCAGTTTGTAGTGATGCGCTTGATATCATCCGTCCATCTAATCGGTGGTCGTCCTCTGCTTCGATATGCATCTTGCCTTGGTCGCCATTCCAGAATCTTTTTGGTCTATCTGTCATCCGTTAATCTGGCAACATATCCGGCCGAAGCCCATTTAGCCCTGGCTATTTTTCAACTGCATCTGTGACTACTGTTCTTCTTCTTATTTCTAGGCTTAGTATTTTATCTCGAATGATAATACCTATATATAATATATATATATATATATATATATATATATATATATATATATATCTATATATTATAATATATATATATATATATATATATATATATATATATCCAATACAAAGTTAACTAGGATGATTTGGTTTCTGACCGTTTGGGTCTTTTGGATTTTCAAATCCCTTTTATTAAAAGGTATGTGGATGATTTATTATTAGCCCTACCACCTGACAAGGTTCAGGGTACCCTATCCCACTTTAATGAGTTTGATTCTCATTTACAGTT
Organism: Diabrotica balteata; assembly: GCA_918026665.1. Lineage (NCBI taxonomy): Eukaryota > Metazoa > Arthropoda > Insecta > Coleoptera > Chrysomelidae > Diabrotica > Diabrotica balteata. The sequence goes on from OU898278.1 coordinate 48,699,521, forward strand.
CACTGTTGAACTTGAGAACACTACCACCAATAGTATACCCTTCCTTGACATGCGTGTCATCAGAATGGGAGACAACACCCTAACCACAAGTTGGTATAGAAAATCAATGGCCTCTAATAGGTTCCTTAACTACCATTCCTGTCATCCTATGAAATACAAACTAAACCTTATAAAAGCTTTAAGCTTTAGATTAAATAAATTGACACATCCAATTAATCGAAGGGAATCCTTTAAGTTATTGAGAAATATTCTAATAGAGAATTCATATCCTTCCTCTATCATCAATAAATACCTTTATTCGCATAGTTATGGATCCTCAATTTATGACATACCCGATGGTGACCAACTTAGAAACATCTCTAATAATTCTATAAATAGCACTGTTCTGCATAATACCGATCTTGAGAATACTATCACGCATTACTCTTCCTTACCATATTTCCCTCAAGTTACTGAGAAGCTTATTAAATTGTATAAACAAAATAATATACCTGTTAAAATTGCTGTTAAGAATGCAAAAACTGTTAGAAATTTGTTCTCTAAAACTAAAACACCCTTGTCCACTTTGGAACAAGTGAACACAATTTATAAAATTCCATGCGCTAATTGCGATCTATGTTACATTGGGCAATCTGGTAGATCATTGAAAGGTCGTCTCACTTCACATCGTAGCGACATTAACTTATCGAAACACACTTGTGCTCTAGCACAACATGCGATAAATACAAAACATGAAGTGGATTTTAATGAAGTTAAGATTCTTGCCACTGAACGCAATCTAGCTAAAAGACAGTTTTTGGAAATGTGTTCAATATTAAAACATCCTAATGCATTGAATAAGAGAACTGACATAAGTAACTTGAGCCAGATATATCATGCTTTAATTTTGCAGAATTAGGCTACTTAATCTTTTCACTACATTAATGTCATATTAGGTGTACTAGTTGAACTTTTTTCCACTTTTCATAAAACAATTTACATACATAAATAGAAATAAAATAAATAAATATATCAATTAAATAACTTAATTTCTTTACTTAATTTTACTATTACATATGCAACCCATATTGCATTTCATTACACTAATTTCTTTGATTAGTGTTTCAAATTATATATAAAATAATACAAACATTGTAATTGATTCATAGAATCCTTTACAAATCACAGCTCCAAGTATATTGAACCTTGGGCTGTTTGGAAATTATAATATCGTTAACCACCTGGCTATTTAACTTGCCACATGATTAACGTCATTACATTATTATGAGTTTGAATGAAAATCTCCGGTTTGTAAATTTGGGCTGGTTAGTGAGGGGAGTTGTGTTTACACTACCAACTTTTTTCACTGTTGTGTCCTTTACAACCTGGTAGTCATCCAGACTCAGTTAAAATTAAATTAACCGCCCAAAATTTTGGGTTGGTATTTACACCTTGTTGATCTGTCAAAAGTAATTTTGACCTCAAGGTTGGCTGTCTTTTTGCGGTTTAGTTCGTTCCTGTTTCATCTAACGCCATTTTCACGGCGACATCCATAGGGCTTTGATCGGTAACTTCATATTCACTATTTTTTAGAATTTTATTAATATTACTTATAATGCTACCTAAAGTTAAAAATCAAAGTTTAATATCCATTAAATAGTTGGAGGTTATTTATGATTTTCTTGGTTCTTTCTCACTTATTAACATTAAATAACATTGAATTTATTTTGGACCACATGGTCAATTGCTGTGCTAATTTTTGTACAAGTTCATATATGTTGTTAGTTGCTTAACTGTTTATACAAGATCAGCGTACTATGTCCATTTACTTAGTTTCATTCACATATTTGTTAATAACATTGACTGCTACATATCTTTTTAAGGTAACAATTAACATCGTTTCCATGATTGTGTGGTTCTCATATTGTAATAATTTTTTAGATGAACTGATGATGCTTTCAAAACTCGAAAGCGAAACGTCTTCAAAATAGATAAAGTAGCCTATCAACTTTGTCTTTTATTTCTCCACCTAGAGACCGATATAAGAACCCACCACTCGTCTGAGTGATCCTTATATATATATTGGATTGACGGTCGTACTCCTTTTTCCGATATAATATATAATATATATATATATATATATATATATATATATATATATATAATATATATATATATATATATGCTGTCACTATTTTTCCGGGTTTGACTCCGCGTCGTAAAGTGCTGGTTTTCTCGAAAACCATTGTTTTGGCGACGTTTCGGCAAGGTCTCACTTGCCATTCTCAAGCCTGGTGGAACTACTTCTCGTCGTTACTCGATTAGTACTGGTCTGAGTAACGACGAGAAGTAGTTCCACCAGGCTTGAGAATGGCAAGTGAGACCTTGCCGAAACGTCGCCAAAACAATGGTTTTCGAGAAAACCAGCACTTTACGACGCGGAGTCAAACCCGGAAAAATAGTGACAGCACATATAGCTCCCGCGGAAACCTCAAAACAAACATATATATATATATATATATATATATATATATATATATATATATATATATATATATATACAGATTGAACCAAATTAAAACGAAACATACAATTTAATACATGCCTGTTTTGAACTGCATTTGAAATAGTGGACCAATATAAAACTTGGACAAAAATAAATCCATACCTGGGTATAGACATTGTATAAAATATCGTTCAACTATCTGTCTTACAACAATGTTGTTTGCGTAAGACGGGTTTGTCTAAGGAAACGATAATAGTTCAGGAAATGAATCTCGAAAAAGTTAAAACCTCGCAATTTTTTCGTCCTGCATGTATCCAGTTGAAATTTTAACAAAAGGTAGGTGATAGCCCAAGGATCAAAATCTATATCGAACCGAAGTGCGCTGAAGGGTTTTAGGGGTGAAAACTACCCCTAATTTTCAAAAATTGTAAAATAATATTATAAATCTTAAGATGAGTGAAATTTGGTTTGGATTAGTTAAATATTGATTTTTTTTACTTTAAAATACAAATTCATACATTTTCAACCCTTAAAAATCAATTGTTATGAGTGCTATAGGTGAAAACAATTTTTTGCCAAAATTTTGCAACTTTTCAAATTTGAAAATCACCCTTTACAACATTGCAGTTTTTTATAAACTAATTTATGAGATATAAATTGAAAAAAGTAGAATTAAATACAAAAAAATTTATCAACATAAAGAGGCACCATATATTCTTATACATTTACATAAATAGTAGAAAATATTTACATTTATAGGTAAAACAATTATAATATTAATTTTATTCGTCATCAATTACATCTTCATCGTGATCTATGTCATCCTCATCTTCAATTATTGGTGGACTATTATTGCACCCTTCACCAGAGCACCCAGAACAAGTAGAGTTACAGTATAAACCAACTTTTCTGTACCCACATGAAACACCGCATCCTTTTTTGCATTGCCAAAAAATAATTTTCAAAAGTTCATCGAGTGCAGGTTGTTTGTTCATGCGTACGGGTAATAACAAACCATCTTTGGAATACCATCCCCAATCTGTTGCTCTAATATTTTTATTGCCAAGCCATAGACATATGAGCAGATATTTTATTCTGGTGTATGGGATTTCAAAATAAGAACGCTTAAAATTTCGAATGTATAACGCCCCACTAACTAATATACCGTTTTGTAGATTATTATGCTCCGAAATGTACTGTATTATACTAATAGAATTTTCCGGAAAAAAATTCACTGGTTTTTTAACGTATTTCTTTTAATTTTTAACGATAGAGTGTTTCTTCAAAAACGATTTGTAGAGGTTTTTAAGAGCTACAAGGGTAAATTAAATCTTCTTGGAACCCTTGGTTTTTAAATGGGGTGAGTTTTAAAGGGCTCGAAAAAGATGGTGCTTGATCGTAAATCGATGCTTTAAACGGCTATATCTCGCCAAATATTCATTGTACAACAAATCTAAATGAAGAATAATTTTAGTCATTAAAAAGCTACAATTTGGTAATTTTTATTTTTTCACATATTCAGTATTTTCGGGCATATTTAAAAAAGAAGGTTAAAAAATATGAAATTGTAAATCGTTTCTCGCTTTAAGCTGTACTTTTTCTAACACAAAGCATTTTAAATGGTCAAACTTCTTGGACGTATTAACAATACATGAACAAAGGGAATTTCAAAAGGGTAAAGATCGATTTTAATTATGGAGGAGGTTAGGGTGTTTGTTTCGATTTTTTCGTAAAAAATGAGGTATTGACCTTATTTTCATCATAACTCACTCAATTTTTGAGCTAGAGTCTTTTTATGATAGGTCTATTATGCTCTTTAAAAAAGGTTTTGTGAGTTTTCTTCCAAAAATGCATCATTTTCCCGATATTTGATTTTGAATCTTTCAAATTTCGTATTTGAAGAAAACCGCTGAACATTGATAGGCCGTATTTCGGATCCTATTATATCCAAAAACATTTAAAAAATGAATTGTATTTGTGTTTTAAAAGCTACAAATTTGTTCTCTACAATTTTTTTGATAAAATACACCATTTTCGAATTATTCGCGAAAAATCGATTAAAAACGTGGATTTTTTCGTCTAAAAGTTATTACTTTCAATCGCGGATAACTTGAAAAATATCATTTTATAAAAAAAATGTATAGCACATTTTTTGTTTAGAATCACTTTTTTAATCGAAACCTGTAGTTAAAACGTAAAAAAAATTTCACCCCGGAGATGGGGTGGCAACCACCCCCTAGGCTTTGGCGCACTTTGGTTCGATATAGATTTTGAATCCTTATAAAAAGCAATCCAGAATAAAAATTGCGTGCTGAAATGCTTCATTTCCTGGTTTATAATGGTTTGACAGCATAAATCATAGATTTATGTGTAGCTTTCAATTTTTATGAGTTCAGAATCCAGCAGCCCGCTGAAGTATTGGATTTTTATAATATAATTATTTGACAATATTTTGTTGGCCAGCCACCTACAGCAGAATTGAGCCGAAATACATTATATTCCTATGTTTCGAATTTATTTTCGTTCAATCTGTATATATATATATATATATATATATATATATATATATATACAGAAAAGAAATTTAATCTTTGCAGATAAGTTAAATAGTAAACTCTTAAATATTGGGGAAATCTGCAAGAAAAACTCTAATGAGTATCATTGTTTCGCCGAACGTTTTCGCCAAAGAGAATTAATTTGGCTTCTTCAGGGCTGAAAGAGAATAAATTAAAATTAGCTACCATATATTATGTATTAAAAAACATTATTGGTCTTACCGTAACTAGAATTGTCGAGTTATGATGTTATAAAACTTAGCTAGTAACAAACATAGTGGTGTTTTTTGTTATTATGTGCAAAAAAAGTTTTTTTTAAGTAGGAAATGTATGATAGCTTTGAACTTAAAACGCAAAGGTTTACCCAAGGTTAATCGAAAAACCCAATGCAACTACATTTAAAGGAAGTAGTGCTTTGAATTGTCGGCAATAACTAAATTTTTGATTATTATAAAGTCTTAAATGTGAGGTTCTGTTATCTCAGAACGCATGTTCTGACAAATGAAGTAGTGCTTTTGAATATTGATGTCTTTAAGGGTCATTGGTAAAATCGAATGAAGTTAAATCCCAGTTTGGGGAAATAATAGTTTAGAATTTTCTTAATTGGAATTCTTTTTTAATTATAGTATATTGTTCATGTATTATTAAAATAATATCTTATTGAAATGTATCTAAGAAAAACAAGGAAATGTTATCTTTTTTAGTTAATGAAAATTATTATTAAAGTAGGTTAGTTGTTAATGGATATATCAGTCAAGTTGATTATCTGTGATGTTGTATTGTCCTTGGTATCTGATTTAAGTAAGAAGTGGTATATATCGCTTAGATTCTTAATGTCACTCTTAACATTGATGGAGAAATCGTTAAGGAAAATATAAGAAAATTCAATGAACTCTCTTTTAGATGTATTAATCTCACAGTGGATAATGCAGTGTTGGTATAGTTCATGAGATGACCAGTGGAATGGTCATGTTTGGCTAATGCACAGTGGTCAGGGTGAAGTCGAGAATCACTTTTGTGTAGTGTAATATGTGATTTCAATAATTGAGATGTTTAGCCGATGTAGGAATTGCTGCAAGATAGACATGGAATGTTGTAGACAATGTTACTAAGCCTATCTATGGGAGTCTTATCTTTTATCTTAGAATAAAGATTACAATTAATAATCTTTCCTATCCCAGCCTTTTCAGACACTTGGGCGGATAGAAATTCACACTTGGAAAGTCCAACGAATGTCTTCCAAAACTTTACTACAACGTAGTTAGCTTACAAAGGCGTTATCTGCTTTGGCGGCCTTAAACGAAAACAATATGATAACATCGTTTTCTGTATCCTCTTCTTCTTCTTTTTACAGTGTCGTGTCCGACTATCGAACGTTGGCGATCATATTAGCAATAATAACCTTATTCACGGCGGCTCTAAATAAATTAGCGGTGGTTTCTTGATACCATTCTCAGAGATTTCGTAGCCAGGAAGTACTTCGTCGGCCTGGGACTTCCTTCCTGATTCCTGTATCCTCTACTCTATGCGAAATGTATAAAAGATTAAATCTGTTAGCGAAAGCCTTTGTCCTCCTAGCACACATATTTGGCCATTAATTCGATAAAAGCGATAGCGGCTTACGCTAAAAGATTTAATCTTTTACACATTTTGCATAGCGCAGAGAATACATAAAACGATATAATCATATCGTTTTCCTTCACGGCCGCTAAAGCAGGTGGCGCCTTTGTAAGCTAACTACATTTTAGTGTTTAAGTTTTAGGAGACATTTCGTTTTACTTTCCGAGTTTGAATTTGTATCAGCCCAAGTGTCTGATGAGGCTGAGATAGGCCGAAATGATCATTAACACTTTATTAATACCGATTCGAGCATGGGAAGTTTAACGAATTTGTACTCCTAGGCCATATATTTGGCTTATTTAATTCAATAAAGCGATATCGGCTTTCGCTAAAACAAGACACAAAACCATGAATCTATAAAGCAGAATTCGACCTATATTAACTTACACGGCGGAGACAAGACCTAACACATCTAAAATGAGGCGACTACTAGAAACAACAGAGATGAAAAAATACTCAGACGAATATCAGGATAAAGTCTGTTGGATAGCGGGAGAAGCGCAAACCATAAGAAGATTATACAATATAGAAGACATAAATGGATGGGTGACAAAACGAAACCAGAGTGAAACGAATACATTAGGGAAATGACAGAGAATATTATAGTATGAATAGCACGAGATAAGTCACCAAATAGACGAAGAAATATGGGCAGACCAATAAAATGATGGTGCGATAATTTAAACAATTTAGGAGGCTAATATTGAAGAAGAAACAGGCTTTAAAGCTCTTAGAGTTTGTCTTAAAAATTGTTTTTGTCTTCTTTTTTTCGCATTCTCATTCGGAAAATATGCTTTAATGAATGTTAAATTGAATTGCTTGTTCTTTATTCTAATGTAAGATGGTCTTCCACATATAGCTTTAAATTGCGCCTTGTCCGTTAGTTTACTACTAATTATAAAAGTTATACCTTACGACTTTGTTGCCTGTATCTCCGGAATAAAATATTGTGTATTTCTTTTCTACTATTGCCCCTTATCTTTTCATCGGATTTCTTGTAATAATAATATTTCGATCTTGTACTTTTTCATCTCATTAGCCAGCTCTTTCATTTTATCAGCTCTTAATAAGACCTTAGTATTTCATATTTCTATTCGTATCCTGTTAGTATTTATATTATATTTTGATTTTTTCTTTTTTGTTTTTTCTTGTCCTCTTTACAACTTGTTTCTTATCGTCAATTTTCCTTCTTTATTTTTACCAGTATTGTTTCTTAGTGTTTTTTTTTAATGTTGGTTGCCTTTGTTATTTTCGCTAGTTTATGTTCTATACTTAGGCTTTCCACGATAGATCTTTGACTGACTGTTCTAACTTTAGTTTTGTTTTGTTCGCTTTCCGAGTATGATTATAATTTTCTTTGACTATTGGCACTATGTTCTTTAATCTTATATAAGAATTATTTTAAAATACTTTTTTGCTATTTTAACTTTCCGGTAGGTACAATAAACGTATTTTTTTTCTAAATTTTCTCCGCTATTTGCTGTAATCCTTCATCATTGTATTTTTTTCTTTTTCTACACACAGTGTATATTTTAATAAAAGCATGCTGCTTCTAAATTATCAAAAATATGGATATATTCCTCATCACATCCGACAAAAAGGGAAATGGTTTTTATATACCACACTTATATGTATTTTAAAATATCACTGATCATAGAAGTTTAATAATTGCTTGTATTGTTTCCAGAATATAACACGGAATATCCAGACTATAATACTCGTATACATTTATTACATATAAAAAAGCGTTTTGCTCAACAATTGGCTTATACTATATTTTAAATCAGCAACTTGTTTTTATAAGTGTATAAAAATCACTTCTTTGGCACACAGTGTACATAAAAACTGAAGTGGTCGGAATAGCTGTCGCTGTTGGGAGAGAAGAGGAAGTCCGATCAAGTGAGCCAAGCAGAAAAGAAAGACTCACTCACTCGTGTTCAGACAAAAGAATATAAAATTCGTTGTTGAAGTAGTAGCCGGTATGAAGGGCCTAGCTCAGCATTATTGTACTGCCACTTGTCAAGGCCTGCTTTAATTTTCGAGTTGGCACCGCCACTTCGCATAGTGTAGTCTGTTGGCCGAAGGACACAACCTGTGAAAACAACGTTGTCAGAAGTTAAAATAGTATATAAAGTTTCGATAAATAAGGTTGTAAGTTTTTCAAATATATACAAATTACACATATTTATTGCAACTAAAAGTAAAGGTATAAGATGAAGTTTGGTTAAACATAAATTACAAAGTAGAAAATGAATTAATAAAATTCCAAACACAAATTAAAAAAAACACAGTCATAAATTTTTACTTTTTCTAGAGAATTCACTCCGCATAAATAAGGTTCTCCAATTTTGATACATTTGGAAAATGAAAAAACTAAGTCACAAGCTCTAGCATTTTGTCAAACTTAACATATTTCTCCGGGCTGGCTTAAATAAGCTATGCTTTTACAGAATATCATATATTTTTATTTGAGATTTTGGGATAGGCTAGACGGGTAATGTAAACTTGGCAACATATTTTTATATATAATTATATTCTTATATATAAATAAAATAAGTTTAGGATCATTTAGTTTAGGTCTTTGTTACTGTCTGTCATGATGATATAATCCTAAAATCTTAACTTAATAAGTTTATTTTAATTCTCTTCTCTACACAATGAAGATCTTTAATATTTTTTCTGGGCTAGAGTGAACAATATAGATGAAATTGTATCTACCTTTCTTATTCTTCTTTTAATTTGTAGTTTATTGGTTTAAATGTTTAGTCTAAATATTTGTGTCGTTTTATCGTTATATTCTTTACTTGTTTGTTTATCTATGAACAATTGTAACAGTGCTTACCCTTTAATTAAATTAAATGCTTTTCAAAGTATATTGACAGCTACGTTTGCACTATATTACATTCATTTAATATTTATGTTCATAGTTAATGAATTTAAATATTTTGTATATTAATACGCTAAATAATTTGTATTCAAACCACCGAAAGAGACGTCAAAAACTAATACGAATGAATACGAAATACAGACACGATACCTATAATTATGACGACTAAGACAACAGATCTGGCAATAGAAAAAGCCAACGAAAATAACGAAACAAGACGTGCAGAAGAAAAAAAGAAATATCATATAAGATAAAAAATAAAGCTCATTAAAATCGAATCCCGAAAACTAAAAACAATGCTAGCAACAGGTAAGATAAAAGAAATAGCCCCAGAAATGAAAAAATATGAACTAGAAATTTTAGCTTGGCAGGAAATATAATGAAAGAATCGAGGAGAAATTGAGAAAAAAACTTTACGATGTACTATTCGGGATAAAACAAACAGTACACAATTAGTACAGCCTTTAAATATAGAAGAAATAGAAGAAAAGGTTATAAGGTAAATACAAGAAATTGAAGAACAGAAGAAAAAAGAAGAAAAAATAATACAATTCAAAGCACTTAATGAAAAGATATTTATATAAAATCAAATGAAATAACAAGCAACAATAATACTCCATGCTATGCTCCTACAGAAGAAGGGACCATGAAATAAAGTGAATTATATGATATCCTAGAAGAAATCTTAAAAATCCCATATAATTGAAAGACTGAGACAGACAAAGAAACAATATATGAACTCACAAATGAAATAAGAAAAATATGCAACCTTGCATATACAACAAACAAATATAGTCAAACACAATAAAATCAAACAAATTAAGAACAAAAGAGAACTTGAGATGAAAGGAAATGGAAAAAAATGGAACATAGATAAATTGAAAACACAAGAAATAAAACCACAGTATACTGATGAATTGGGACAGCATCTGTGAAGATACAACAATAATGATATAGAAAGGGAATGAAACAACAAATAAAGGATTCTAAGAAAACAAAAAATCAAAGCATAATGTAGAATGTCACAAAAAAATCATACTAAAAACCACTCGAGAATTAAATGTCTAAAAAATGGAAGACAGGAACAACTAGAACAATACCAAACAAAAAAGCAAAAGCCACGAAACTCTTAGACAAAAGAAAGAGACATGGATCTCTGAACAAATAAACAATTAGAAATAAATAATAAGACAGCAATAGTGTTCGAATATATAAAACAATACAAATAAACAAAAATATTGGCAGAAACATTTACGAGTCTATATAAACCAGCTAAGAAATAACAGTATATAGATGCAGAGCATCACACCAATTTTTAAGACAGGAGATTCTTCCTAATATGTAACTAAATACAACGTATAAGATCCCGACTACAATCATCAGAAACCGATGAGATTGTTTAATAGAAAAAAAAATATAGGACACATCAACAGGAATTTAGAAAATGGAGAATAACAGTCTTGCAATACACGTACTAACGCACACTATCGAAAAAAGCTAGGAGCATGACATAAAACTACACATATTCTTCATCCACTTCCAACAGACCTTCGACGGCATATACAGACATTTATTAAAAGAAATGAAAAGTATGGAATTATCCGCAAAGTTGTAAATTAATTAGAATGACAATGAAGGACTTATCAGTAAGAGTAAAAAACAGAAGATAAAAACGATATTATATAGAACATGCTGTAATATACGAAAATAGTCTGTAAACGACGCTATTTAATATCATACTAGAAAAAGTAATTAGAGACGCAGAGCTTGAAAAGATACGCGGACGACTCAGGATTGGTAGCGCATAGTAAACAAAAGCTAGAAGAAACTGTCCAGACAATCAATTACTTTAAATACTTGAGGGTGTTTAAAGACAAAATCTCAGCAAAAAAAAAAGACAAAATTATACGATGCAGCAATTAGATCGGTTAAAGCGTATGAAGCCAAATCAATGTGCCTTACGACAAAGATGAAGCAAAATAGGGAAAAATTATCAGAACACATGGCCCAATAAAATCAGAACAAGGAGAATATAAAAACTCAAGAACCATGAAATAAAAAATATAACAGAAGAAGAAGATATAGTAAAATTTATTAAAGCACAAAAACTGAGATTGTTTGGAACACATACAAAGAAAAGAAAAATATTATATAATATGTAAATACTTTTTAAAATATTTTTTTTAATTTATTTCCACTCAATATGTATTAGATAATAATATACTCAAAATTTTGGAATAATAGTGGTTCGAAGGGTCTGGATGATGGTCGTTTTTGAAAATGAGAAAATAATCTACTACTATTGTATTATTGGAAAGCACAATTTATATATTATTTCTAGTGTTAGAAGTATCGTTTTATTAGATTTCTTTATTATTTTAGTTATGACAGTATCCTCGTCTAGTGCGTTCTTATTTTTATTCTTATTTTAGACAGAGCGTAACTTAATAAGCTACCAATGTCACCACTTAACTCTACCACAATAATCATCTTATGTCAACATAAAGCTAATCTATTTTAATTGTAAATGCGTCTCATGAGATTACCTGTAAACAAAACGTTTTGTAGTATATGTTCGAAATATGCTATTTTTTCTAGATTTGACGTTACCAGTTAACTCATGAGTTGCATCTCTTCTATTGAGAACTGTTTGATTTGTTTGCATAGTCATAAATGGTATTTTGTCTGTCTAACTACATCTCAGAAGCTTTTAGCATGAGAATATTTTCAAGGACTATACTTCGACACCATATTATAAAAGTTACCTACGTGCTTTTAAGTTCAATTTTTAATTTCAATAACGCTCGGGTTTTAAAAACTCTTCAAAAAATGTATAATAAATATTATTGGCTTCCTCTAAAAACTTACTCTCTCTAATTGTTTTACCCGATTAATTATTCTACTTTTTGTCTTTCAATTACAATTTGGGTTTTAAGAATTAATATTTTATAAGCTTAAACTTAATTTAAGCATGAAGTAGCTACATTAACTAAATTATTTCAAGATGACAGACCAAACTTACAGAGAAGTGTACATTAAGAACGATCTACAATTTTAAAATCTAAAATTATTCAAGCAAGAAAATCAGTCTTCTTTTTCTCTTCTTCTTTTTTATGTAGGCTTTAAAGTCTGTTTCTTCTTCAATATTAGCCTCCTAAATTGTTTAAATTATCGTACCGTCTAATTCAATTTGTCAATACTTCTTCGTCCATTTCGTGACTTTTTTCGTTCTATTCGTACTATCCCTTCCTCTGTCATTCTACTGATATGTTCGTTCCACTCATGTTTCCGTTTTGTCATTCATCCATTTATGTCGTCTATATTGCATGCTCTTCTTATGTTTGCGCTTCTCTTCCTATCCTACAGACTTTTCACTGATATTCGTTGGAGTTTTTTCATCTCTGTTGTTTCTAGTAGTCGTCTCGTTTTAGATGTGTCAGGTCTGGTCTCCGCCGAGTATGTTAATATAGATCTAATTGCTGCTTTATAGATTCTTCTTTTTGTGTCTTGTCTTAGGTGTTTAGTCTTCCAGATTATTTCATTAAGAGATCGTGCTGCTTTACTTGTTTTTATTCTTTGTTGTACTTCCTTTTTAACATCTCCATAACTAGTTATATCTATTCCCAGATATCTAAACCTTGCTTCCTGCTTTATTATTTTTCCATATTTCGTTTTTCTCGTAGTGGTATTTAATTTGTCATGCATTTATTCTAATTACAATGTTTCTTGCATTAAGATGTGTTAATGTTTGGAGCTGTCTCTGTCTCGTGATTTTGCGACGTCGTCTGCATAACATAAATTTGGATTTCTTTGTGCCCATTCTGCAACCATGACCTTTACGTCCTGTTTGTATTATTGCGTCTATAAAATCAGTAAAAACCAATACAGCAACTGTACTAGCAACATCCCAGCTGAAATCTTAAAATAATACTAGACTGCTTAACTATAGCAGGGATGTCGTCTCTGCTATAGTTAAGCTTTTCTATGACGTGTATATTACTGGTGAAATACGTTAGGAATGGTTTAACTGCAACAGAGATGGAATGACTGCGGAGATGCTGCAGAGTAACAAGAATGGATAGGAGAAGTAATGACGAACTAAAGCAAAAACATCAATAGAAACAGACATATATTATATAGAATAGAAAAAGACAATGGTGTGGACATATAAGAAGAACTAGCGACAGTAGATGGATAAAGAGAATAACCAAATGAAGGCCCATAGGGTGTAGAAAAGAGAGGAATCCGGAAGATCCTGGAGGAACGAAGTAGACGACGCCATGAGTAAGAGAGGCCTAAACGATGGAGAATGGGACAGCAGATAGAGATGGAAACGATTGAGCGAGGGAAGGCCGTGAATACTGTAGAATTTCTGAATATATATTATGGTTTAAAATCTTTTGTTATCGCAATTTCGGAGAAGCAGCGGTAAATAGGTGTTACTATAAAGGTGAGTTGGCGGTTAATTGTTAATAAACGACAAATGCCTTTTGTGAGTTACTAAAAACTATTAAATAAGAAAAATATCATACCTAAAGCATTTTCTTAGATGAAAGCGGTTTAATAGCTTAAGACCGTGAACAACTCGCTTAGGTAATTATCAATGTTAGGGGACCTTATATGGCACCGAAAGGAGAAGAAGCTTAAACTACTATGCTTATATATTACTTTCAATACTCCTTGAATGTCTGCTTAAGCTATTTTCATAAACTATATCCAATGTCCCGAAGACCAATATTAAAGATCTTTTCTCAATAATTTTATCTATACCGATTGAGCTGCTTCCATTTATACTTGATATTTATACTTATATAATTTCAAATATTTAATTTGAACTCTGATTTTTTTACTCTGTCAATTTTTTAACTTTATAAAAATTAGCCTATTGATAACGGCTTATATATAAGAGTTGGCAACGCTGCAAAATTATTTTCTGTCCTTTGGCGTTTAGGTTCTTGTCAACTTCGTACACGCATCGTTGGGGATCCTTCTGGATTGTGGAAAGTGTAGAGAAACGGCGGAGGAGGAAGGAGAAGAGAGAGGGCACTTGTGTTTCTGCATATTTCGCTGATTCCAGACAAGGATACGGCATTTTAATCTTATCGGGGAAGTTGATGAGGGCTGGTTGCTGAATCATTAGAGAAATCCTTCATTTTCGCGTTTTAGAAATGATTGGATTGTTATTTTGGTTTTAAATAATACTTGACGTAAAAGCAGTGTCGTCGAGGGAAAAAGTGGTCATGACAATGTGATTAAAGTCTTAAGGTCCTTCAAAATCACCCAAATTATTATATACTTATTGATATAAATATCAAAACCAATCAATCAAAACTACTATTAAACTAAACATAATTACATAGCCAATAAAAATCAAGAGATGTATGCGGTAGGAAAAACTGGTTTCACCTAATTAAAAAAAAATAGTAAAACATGTCTTAATGCCACTACAATAAAAAATATAAATAACAAATTATAAAGAAAATAATAATGTCTTGTCAGGTGCCTTGTGGCTTTGGAATCTTTAAAATGTAGAACATAAATGATTCCACGTATCAATTTATAACATTTCTTTGCCGTTTTCTGATTTTCAGTTTTCATTGGTCTCAATAATTTAGAAGGTACTCTTGTATTTTTCTCGCTTTTATATATTGTCGACTCCTCTTCAACTTAATTATGGTCTGCACTTCTTTCGACTTTATTGCTGTGCCAGTTTAATACTTTTTTAGGATTCTACTATCATCCATTCATTTTACGTGCTCGTACCATCTAGTTGATTGATTCTATGTCCTCTGTTATTCTATGTTTTTCGCCTATGATTTCTTTAATTCTCTCGTTTCCTACTCTTTCTAATCTTGATTTAGCGGTTGCTCGCCTTCAATAGTGCATTACTGTTAGTCCTTATGGAGCTTTATGAAGCTTCGCAGGTAACACTGCAAGACAAAAAGATAACCATTGGAAGGCCACAATACAACATTGAAGAATGGCCGGAATAAATTGGAAGTAGTTCCAGGATAGGTTTCCCAGGATAGATATTTTTGTGTTTAACCTCTTTATCCAAATTTCTGTCATTTTAATGTATATGACTAGATATTTATACATTTGACAGTGATTTATTGTTGGTGTTGCTCTTTCAAAATTAGATTTTGTTGTTCTCTTGCAATACATATATATATAAGGGTGGTCCTTAAAGTAATTGTACAAAAAGAAACCGTAGATTCTACACTTTAAAATATTACGATTTAAGTCAAGTTACTTTAAGAAAATGTTAATATTAAGAAAGATACAGGGTGTTAAAGTGGAAATTTAAAATTTTATTTTTTGCTAATACACTTTCATGTTTGTCAACATTTATGTATAAAAAATTACAACTGGGTAGTATTAAATATCAAAATTTTAATTTGATGTAATACTTTGATGTATCTGATAGAGGGCGCCACATATGCCACATATGTAGGCATATATTTGCACTTACTTTTTGTGCTCCTTAAGTTATGACGTATTTTTATTAAAAAATATTAAAGATACATTATTTTAACAAAAAAAAGGTATACTTCTTAATATCCTCAAAACTCAACAGTTTTCGAGATAATCGCATTTTTAAAAAATCAACTACATAATTCTGATTTATCTCAATTACTCCAGACAACGAAAGAAAATTAAAGAAAAAACATAAATACTTCTGAATTTTGGTATAAAATACCTTTAATAAAGTTAATAGTTTAACGAATTATTAAATAAAATAAATATATCAGCAGATAAAATAACAGGATTTGATAAATAACAGATAATAATGGGATTTTACATCGTAACATTTACGTTTTGTATTAAATTAAAGGCATAATTAAAACATTTTATTTACAAACCAAATTAGGAAATAGTTAAACTAAATAATGTTGAACTTTTTGTCAAAGTAAAGTGTTCAAATATGTCCACCATTTTCTTTAATCAGTTTGTCAATACATTCCATAAAATATCGTCTCATATTAACAGCATCATTGGTTCTAAGAAACTGCTGCAGTATTTATATATAAGTGTTTCACGTATAATAATAAGTAATTTTTTGAAATTTTTATGAATTAAATAATTATATTTAATATCTACCACAAGAATATGACTACCACGAAAAATTCAACGTTCAGGAAGTTGTTTTTAAACACTGTCTCACTCCGCTTTCTCTGTAACGTAATGGTGTACCATCTTATAGAAACCACATATTTCGCCTTAAGTTTGATGACAAGTCTTTGAATAAATCAATAAAATAATTTTATAAAAAATGTAAATAAATCTCGACATTCAAATTGCAAAGTAATTCGCATATCCGTAAAAAATAATTACCAATGGATTCCAAACCATAGGACATGCATTTTAAATATGAATTTTGAATGATATTTTATGATATGCGAATTACCTTCAATTTGGATGGTTAGATTTCATTTAGATTTTTATAAAATGATTTTATTGATTTATTGGAAGAATTGTCATCAAACATAAGGCTAAATATTTGGTTTATGCAAGATGGTACACCAATACATTACAGAGAAAGGGGAGTGAGAGTATTTAAAAAAAAACCTTCCTGAACGTTGGATTGTTCGGTGATGTCATATACCTTGATTATGTGGTAAGATATTAATATAATTATTTACTTCATAAAAATCCCAACGAATACCTATTGTTATACACCTACTTATAATAAGTACTGCAGCTGTTTCTTTAGAACCAATGATGCTATTTAATATGAGACAATATTTTATAGAATGCATTAACAAATGAATTAAAGAAAATGGTGGACATATCGAACACTTACTTTGACAAAAAGTTTAATGTTATTTAGTATAACAATTTCTTAATTTGGTTTGTAAATAAAATGTTTTGAATTATGACTTTAATTTAATACAAAACGTAAAATGTTTAATGTAAAATCCAATTATTCTGTTATTTTATCGAATTCTATTATTAATTATCCTGCTGATATATTTATTTTATTTAATATTCGTTAACTATTAACTTTATTAAAGGAATTTTATAACAAAATTTAGAAGTATTGATGTTTTTATCTATTTTTCTTTCATTGCCTGGAGTAATTGCGTTAAATCAGAATTATGCAGTTGATTTGTAAAATGCGATTATCTCGAAAACTGTTGAAGTTTTGAAGTTATTAACAAGTATACCTTTTCTTTGTTAAAATAATGTATCTTTAATATTTTTTATCAAAAATACCGCTAACTTGAAGAACAAAAAAGTTAAGTGCAAATGTATGCCACGTATGTGGTATATGTGGCGCCCTCTATTGGCTATATCAAAGTATGCATCAAATTATAATTCCTAATATTAAATAGTACCCAGTTGTAAATTTTTATACATAAATGTTTACAAACATGAAAGTTATAGCGAAAAATAAAATTTTAAATTTCCACTTTAACACCCTGTATCTTTTTTAATATCAACATTTTATTAAAGCAAGTTGACTTTAATCGTAATATTTTAAAGCGTAGAATCTGCGGTTTCTTTTTGTACAATTACTTAAGGACCACCCTGTATATATATATTAATTATATATATATATATATATATAATATAATAATATATTATTAATTTAATTTTTTTAGTATTTACTTCTAGGCCTCCAGTTGTGATGTCCTGATTAAGTTTGGGTGGCATATATTGGAAATCTTCGTAGTCCTGAGCTAAGCCATTTTTCCGTCTACAAAACATAGTGTGTACAATGTGTTGTCGTTTTAGAGGGATTCCCATTACATATTATTCCCTTCCCACGTCTTTCGCGATTGCTACAAGTAGATCTTAAACAAAGTCAAAGAATATACAGCATTCCTGTTTAAGTCCTTTGTGTATCACAAAGCCTTTGGATATCTCTTGACCTATCTTTATTTAACTCGTGTTGTTTTTAGAGAGTTTTTGCACTGCTTGATTAAAGGTACATTGATATATGTTCTTTCTAAAGCCTTCCATAGTTTTTGTTGTGATACACTATCTTTATAAAAACACCGTTGTGAATGGACTCAGGTCTCAAATGCAGAACAAATACTTTATATTGCAGAAGATCGAGAAGCCTTCGCAATGGTGATCGCCAACGTCGGATATTCTGATATGGCACTGCGAAGAAGAAGACACTATCGTATCTTTTCAACGATCTACATATAAAGGTCTTTGCTTGGTTTCGTGCCGTTTTATTTTCTATAAGTTCTTCTTCTTCTCAGGTGCCATATCCGCTACGGAGGTTGGCAATCATCATAGCGATCTTAATTTTGAGGCAGTAGCTCTAAATAGTTGTTTTGAGCTGCATCCAAACCATTCTCATCAGTTCTTCAGCCATGAAATTCGTCTTCTTCCGATGCTTCTTCTCCATCTATTTTTCCTTGCATTATGATGTCGCAGGATGCCATACTTATCGCCCCGCATCACATGTCCGAGATACTGTAGCTTTCTTTCTTAATTGTAAGTTCAATTTCCTTCTCTTTGTCTATTCTTCTCAGTATATTCATTGTTTGTAACTCTATCTACCCAGGAAACCCTCATAATTCTTCTATAGGTCCACATTTCAAAGGCGTTAAGTCATCTCATGGTATCTAGGTTTAACGTCCATGATTCCACTCCATAATATAGTACACTGTATACGTAAACCATTTTGTTAGGCGTACTTTCAAGAGCTAATGTTTAGATCTTGCCACATAGGACCCTTTTTCATTTTTATAAAATTAGAATCGTGCTTTTTCGATTCTGACTTTGATTTTCTGCCGTGTAGTTCATTATTTTCTGTTATAAGTGTTCCTAGGTAAGTGTACTTTTTTACTCTTTCGATCTGCTGGCCCTCTACTATCAAGATTTCGTTAGTATTATAGTTGTTTTTTACAAATTTTCATAAACTTCGTCTGTTTTGACATTAAGAGAGAGTCCATACTCCCTACTACACATGACTATTTTGCTCATGAGTCTTTCCAGGTCTTGTAAACTATCGGCTATTATTACTGTATCATCTGCATATCTGATGTTGTTAATTAAGACTCCATTTACTCTTATGCCGACTGTTTCATCTTCCAGAGTTTCTCGCGAATTACCTCTTTCAGAATAGGCGTTAATAATAGAGGTGATAGAATGCAGCCCTTGCTGACTCCTCTCTTTATTTCCATTTCTTCAGATGTTTCTTTTTTCGATTCCTTACTATTGCTCGCTGATTGTAATAAGAGGTGTTTATTAGCCTTAAATCTCTGTCATCTAGGTTTTTATTTTTTAGAATTTCCAGGAGTCGATCATGTTTTACTTTATCAAACGCTTTATTGTATCCATAAAACAGACGTAAAGAGGACGGTTAACATCAAAACATCTCTGTGTCGCACATGAAGGAGAATAATGCCTCTCTGGTACCCATACCATTCTATAAGTTGGATAATTATAAGAGATGGTCAATAGGCGAACGACCTATTCTAAAGCCAGCCTGTTCTTCGCCTTTATATCGGTGTATTCTTTTTCTATTTATTTATTTATATAATTTTTCGTACATTCTCGAGATAGTGTCTAGCATTGATATTTCTTAAAAGTTTTCACATATTATGTCTTTAGCAGCTCCCTTATTGTGTATGGTTGATATAACCGAAGTTCATTACTCTTCCGGTATATTCTCTTTATTTATACATTTTTGAAAGGTGCTGTAAGCTGCCTGTAGTAGTTCATAGGTTCCATACTTTATTAGTTCTAGTGGGATATTACCTGGATTGATGATTTTCCGTTTTTCAACATTTGACATACTTTTTTTACTTCTCTGCTGTGAATACTAAGTTTGCTATTATATTTACATGATTCATAAGAATGTGTTTGTGGTGTCTGTAGATATTCTGTCTTTTCCTTCGTCAGTAGTTTTCAAAGTATTTGTCTCAACTGCGTAGGCTAATAGAAGATAAATCTTTAATCTTTTTGTTTTCTAAGAGATTTAATTACTTTCTAGCTTTTGGTACTTCTGCTACCTCACAGATAATTATTAATTCTGGAGCAGTTTTTCACCTAGCATTTGTTTTTCTCTTTTATTATTGCACTTCGTACCTCTCTTTGAGTTTTCTGGTATTCTTGTTTACTTTGATCTGTTTTTACGTTTAGAAATGAGTTGTTTTTATCACATTTGATTTTTATTTTCTCTTCGATTATCTGCCATTTCTAAACATTATTTTATATGGTTGTATTGGTCCTCTACACTACCAAAGTTTTCGCGTATGAGTTTTGATCTAGTCGTTTTTTATACAGTATTTTTGAGCTATCGCTGTTAAAGGTTTTCCAAGTTGCACTTAATGTCCAGAGTTGTTTTGTTTTGCTCCTGCGCATCTTCTTTTTTCGTGGCTAGTAAAGGGGAATTATTTGAGCTTTGTCCAAGTGATGATCACTTGCACATGTGTTTCCTCTATATACTCGAACATTTCGTACCTTAAGCTGTGTATTTTGTCAAGATATTACATATTCGATGATTGATTTTAAGTTTCTTGTTTGTTGTACCATCTAAATTTATGTATTTTCGCGATGCTGAAAAAAACCATTTGAAATTCGTTAAGTTGTTTTGGTCACCCCATATGGTCTTCCACGAATTGGCTAACTATATTGTCTTTAAACTTTTTTCTTGTCCGAGCATTTAAAGTCTCCTAGCAAATGAGTTTCCTCGCGCTTCTAACTTGTAAGATTTTGTATGAGATTTTCTCAAAAAACTCATCTTTTTTTCCTATTAGAGCATTCTCATATACGGCATAAACTTCTATAATGGTAACTTTACTAAATAGCAAGTTTAAATTTAGGTAAATGCATATGCTGGCCCACAGCTTTGAATGTACGAATGTTTTATAAATCTGTGTTTTAGTCTTCATATTTAGGTGTCTATCCCAAAATACTGAGTTAAGTTGTCAGATTTCTGTCATTGTATATACTAATCTTTGCTTAATATCTACGTCTGTTACTTTTTTCGTGATTATAAACCAGAAGTATTTAAATTTATCCTTTCTTTTATTATTACGTTGTCATCAATCTGTAGATCGTCTATGTCATCTTCACTTGTTGATAGGTACTCTGTTTGCGCTATCTTTCCATACAATCTTCCTATTGATGTTATTACGCTTATTCTTCTGTAGTTTTCGTATCGTTTTCTATCTCCTTTCTTAAATAGGTATATATGTCATATATGCCTCCGTTCATTCTTCTCTGAGAGCCTTCTCCCAAAGGAATGGACGGAGGCAAAAAATAATTTATATAAATGATCAAACTGAATAAAGGAAAGAGAAAGCCTTATTAACAATCAAAAAAAGATAATGCAACCTACAATAAACCTGGATAAATTATAAAATGCCCAGAAGTTAAAGTACTTACTATTTTGAAAGACTTAAAAACTAATTTAAGGGGATGTTCTGTCAGTGAGTTTAAGTTAAACGAAGAAACCCAGGTTTAAAGACGTTCAAAACTCTACCAGCCTTAGGTGTTTTAAAGAATACAACGGCGAGTGTTGTGAATTGGGTCAACAGATCTAGACTGGGGACACCGAAATAATTTATTTAAGACAAAGTCATAAAGGAATTATAAAAAGTAAATTATATTAACTAAAAGGGAAGTAGATAAATAACAGAACTAACTAAAAAGGGCGCCACCTTTCTTTTTAACTGAGTGAGGGATCGTAAACGTTAAAACAAGGATCGTAAATGTTAAAAAAATAATAAAAATAATAATAATGTAATTTTTATATATCTTATAATTTTTATAATTTAAAGTTGATCTTTTTCTAAACCCAATCACTATCTAAAGAAACAAATCACAATTACCTTATGTTGTTCTTAATAAAAATTATTAGGATTGTTTATTGATTGTCCAAGAGAACGGAAGACAGTTAAAAGAAATTAAAGTCATAAAAAAGCTTTTACCTACTTGCTATGTTTATTGCAGGATCTAAAACATAGTATAGGTAACAAAATGGCAGGTATTAAATTGCATAGTACAAAAACAGAAATTGTTCATTCCATCTTTTTCTGTCATATGCAGTTGCCTCTTTTAAGTCTCTTGCCGCCATTGCTTCATCAATATGGTTGCGCCAACTTCTCTATGGTCGTCCTCTCTTTCTTCTTTCAGGAGGGATTCATTCTAGTAGTCTTCTAGGCCATCTGTACTCTGGCATTCTTTTAACATGTCCAAACCAGACTAATTGTTTTCTTTCTATGTCATCATTGATATTTCGCTCCATTTTCATTTCTTTTCTTATTTTTTCGTTTCTAACTCTCTCCAGTTTCGATCTACCACAGCTTCGTCTCAGATAATCTATTTCTGTCGTCATAAGTTTATTTCCATTATTTTTCTAATGACCTAGTAAATGTTCAGTTTCAAAATGTTCTCTATATTAAAAGTTATTTAAAGTAAAAGAATAAAAATAATAAAAAATATCAAGAATTTACCTTGGTTATATAATCACTAATTATTTTTCTCGATATACAGGAAAATACGGAACAAAAATATATACCCTTGACTCACTAATATTACCCTTTAACACTTTTACTGGTTACTGAATATTTGGAAGGGTATTTAGGAGAATTTTAGCTGTTGTTAATCTTATTTTTCATACAACAAAAATAATGACAATGACTTACAGTAAATTCTAGTTGTTTTCACCATACACTTTGATCGCGGTATAAATGGGTCCATTTTACCATTAAATGGAGAACTTGCTTTCTAGATGTTGCAGAATAAAGCTTGAACACAAGCTACTAAAGGAAACCATCGAAGAGGCACACTGTTTCAGCTCTCATACGCCTCCTTAGGTATTTCCATTTATTGTTGTACGCCGCCTCTGTTTATCCAATTGGTCACAATTCTTTTGAGATCATCGGTGTATCGCATTGGGATCTTTTCCGGTTTGTCAGCCCGTAGTATCTAATTAAGCAATTTTTTTCTTGTAACGAATAATACACCATGAATTTTAAATACCACAATCACTCCCTTAAAAATAAAAGCACTAAAATTGCCAAAGAAACCCATCGTCAAAACAGTTTTTATGCAACCAAAGTGTAGCATTGGGCTGCTCTCCAGTAGGACTTAAACTGGACATCTGCATTGCGAAAATGATAATCTCAAAGTGATCTCTATGGGAATAAACGAAAATGTTCCTCATGCGATGTTAGCGTCCAAACTCTCCTCGCAGCCTATTTCTGGTAAAAATTTAATTCAAATCCAATGTTTTTTGGCTTTGGATCATACGCGGGCTATATAAATAAACATTTAGATTATTACTATTCTTGTTCGAAATTCTAAGACACAATTTTTTAAGTGTTATTCAAAGATCTTAAGGGGTAATTTTCTAAGTGGTAAATAAAATCTTAAAAAATTTATATGATATACCGAGAGGAAAAAAATTGCTAGAGTAGTAAAGAAGAAGTCTAAGAAGAACAAACTTTAACATTATATAATGATGCAATAACTTGTGGAGAAGATTACGACGTAAAAGGATAGCAAAGCAGCAAGAATAGGTCCAAATAAACATGGGCGCCTCTTGTTAAGGATAACAAATTGTATAAATTAATGTTGCAGATTTGTTACAAACAGCATTGTTAGTCTAGCATTCTCTTAAAACTCATTCTTTAAAGAAATATATTTTTTATGTCTTTAGTTGGCAGTTGGTAGCACCTAGAAAATATTTTTGTTGTTTGTTCTAAATCTATTTTATAATTGCCTTTCTCTTTACATTTTTGAGTACAAAGCAAACTCAACATTTAATCTTTGACATTGTATTATTTTTCCTTTTTAATTTCGATTATTATTATATACGATTAGCCTACATAAAGCTGTCTAGCTTTAACTGCAGTATTTTTTTTCTAAATGCGAAAAACTTATAATTTCACCTATATTTGTGTTAGGTTCTGTATTGTCCAATGAAGTGTGTATTTTAACGGCTATGCTTTCACACACAGTTATATCTGATGCACCAGATGAAAAATCCTTTAATGCTAATTCTACAATAATGCAATGTCTAATTCTACAACAAACTAGAACAAATTATTATACTCGAACACATCTAAATGCATTAAATATGCATTTAGATGTGTTCGAAAAATGCGTGTTTCTAAATCCGTTACTCTGAAAATATTCAATTGTTGCTCAGATATTAGATGCAGGTTTTGTGAAATGTCAGGTTATGTCAGTGTACCCATGCTCAGTAAAATAACTTATTCTACTAATTATTAGATAACTCTTATGTGTATATAAACTTTTTAAGAGAAAACTTTCTTCAAATGACCGCTTTATCGTTTTAACACATTTTCGTTACGGATTAGGGTGACAACTGAAGGTCTTCTTCTTCTTCTTCAAGAGCCATCTTTGTTCCGAAGGTTGGCGATCATCAGGGCTATACGTATTTTCGAAACTGCTGACCGAAACAAAATTCGTTGTTGCTGCAGCTATACAATTCCCGTAGATTCTTTAGCAGGAGTTTCGTCTTCTTCCTAAGGACCTTTTTTTTTGCTATTTTTCCTTGCATAATTATTCGAAGCAGTTCATATCTTTCGCCTCTTGTAATGTGTCCCAAGTATTGCAGTTTTCGTTTTTTGATCGTAAATATGACTTGCTTTTCTTTATTCATTCTCTTCAAGACCTCGACATTTGTGACTCTCTCGGTTCATGATATTCTCAGGATTCTGCGATATATCTACAGTTGAAACGCCTCTAATTTTTTGGTATCAATCTTTTTCAACGTCCATGACTCCATTCTGTAGAACAGCATAGAAAGTACGTAACATCTCATCAGGAGAAGTTTCATTTCAAGGCTCAAATCTCTTCCGCAGAACACTCTCTACATTTTAGTGAATATGGATCTGGCTTTTTCTATTCTTATTTTGATTTCTGCTGAGCTGCAACTGAAGGTAACGTAGTTTTATTTACTCGTAGGTAAGAGAGGTACGTATAAATTTGAGTGAATAAAGGAGGCAACAACTTCAGATACCTTTTTTATCCGTTAGCTTTATTTAAAATGCTGTCTCCTACACCTTATATGACTTGGCAAGTTTTTGTTTCTTTTTGTTTTTGCATTGAAGTTGGTAGGTCATCATGCAGGGTAGAGTCGATGTCAAAAACGGAATAGGCAGAAAGAGGAACTCATGTCTGCGAAATATTTGAGACTGGACAAACATGACTGTAGACGAATTATTACACGTTGCAAAAGATAGAGAAATTTTAAGAAATATGGTCGCCAACCTCCGTTAATGGGGACGGCATAGGAAGAAGAAGAAGATTGAAGTTGGTGGTACATGTTAGATTGTCACTTGCCCTTTTAAGCGTGTACAAAAGTCTTAATATAAAAAATATAAAAAATGTGTATAATTATAAAACCGAAATAAGACAAACGCCATACCTAGTCTGTGATGTGGCTGTGAAAGGTAGGTAATGACACAAAGAGGTAACTGTAGAATTCAATATAGCAACGTGAGATTTCACAAGAAAATTTAAGGCATTACAAGTCTTGGTAGGCAGAAAATTAAGTGGTAATAACAGTACTCAATATCCACTGGATCAACTAAACAATAAAACAAAGAAAACAAAAAGAAAACAACATATAACTAGAGTGGATAAAAATCGATAATGAAAACAATTATTAAATAACAAACTGAGGAAAGTAAAAGTGTAGGATGCCTCGTGAAAAGATAAAGCGCAGTTTAATGCTAAAAACAGGCAACAAATACCTAATACCTAGAATAAAGAAGAAGAAAAAAAAGTAACCAGCATCGACAAAAAGGCAAAAAAGAACGATGATAATAATTACCTTGAAAATATATGGTTTATTGCATTCAAAAGATGTTTAGTCAATATGTTTTGTTATGAGAAATTCATGCAGGTTTAATCTTTAGTTAATAATATAGTTTTTAAATTAATCTCTTTAAATGTTATTTTTTAATCTCTTATACTTAATTACTTATTTTACGTCTGTTGGTTTGTGTTCTAGTTGGCTTTCATGCATGTTATAAGTAAAAGCATTTTTAATTCCCAAAAAATTTTCTTTCTATGAACATTATATTTAAAACATGACCATGGTCTATGCAACTATTATTTTGCCATACAATTTTACTTTAACAATTATTCAGTAGTTCCGAAAAGATTATTATTTATTCAGAAAAGCCAAGTATAACCTCCATACAGCTTAGAAACGACGGCGGCAGAAA
>OU898278.1:48726741-48780210 GCA_918026665.1 Diabrotica balteata
TTTTACATTGGTCGACTTTCCGGTTTGTAGTACAGATCGGTATTTCGTAAAATTTCTAATATTCTCTTTAGTGTCTTTGCTGCTGTGCTCTCGTTTTAGACATGTCGCTAGATACTTTCAATATTTGGTAACCTGAATGTTTATAGCGATTAGAGACGTGTTGACATTACCATCATCATTCCAGCTTTACAACCCTGCGTGGGTCCTAGTCTCCTCAAGAATTTCTCTCCAGTCTACCCTATTCATCGCCTTCCTTCGCCAAGCAAGTATTCCCATATTTCTCATGTTTTTATCGATGTTATTAAGGAACCTTGTTCTGGGTCTTTCTCTTCTTCTCTGACCAACGGATCTATCAAGGAGTGTTTTTCTAGCTGGGTTATTTTCTTCCATTTGCATTAAATGCCCTATCCACCTCAAACGTCGCATAATAATATGTTGTAGGATATCTGGTTCCTGGTATATTCTGTAAAGTTCGAAGTTGTATCGTCTTCTCCACACTCCATTGTCTTTCACTGCTCCATAGATTTGCTTTAGTACTTTACTTTTAAAACGTCCTAACATGATTTCATTACTTTTTGTTAATCCAGGTCCCTGAACCATATTATGTTAGGACTGTGTGTATTATTGATTTGTAGAGTTTTATTTTTGTATTTTTTGATATAATTCTGGATTTAAGGAGGAAATTGAGTCCAGAATAGCATCTGTTGACGGTGCCAATTCTGCGGTTTATTTCAGCGATAGTATTATTTTCAGTGTTAAGGAGAGCTCCCAGGTACACAAATTCGTTCACTGCTTCGAGGACGTCGTTTTCTATAACAAGCGATAGTAGAGTTTGTGATTTCGTGCTTATGTTCATATACATTGTTTTGATAGTGTTTATTATTAAACCCATTTTTGTAACTGAATCTTTTCCTGCTACATATACCTCTCGTATATCGTTTCCCGTTATCCCAACAATATTGATATCATCAGCATAGGCAAGGATTGCACTCCTTTATTATATATTAAACCAATGGTTGTGATTTGTGACATATGTATTACTTTTTCCAAATCCAGATTAAACAGTATACAGAAGAGAAGCTCTCCCGGGCGCAGCATGTTATTTATTTTGAAAGGTTCAGACAGTTTCCCCTGACTTCGTACCCTACATTTAACTTTTCCAAGAGTTCTTTTTTTTCTTCTAGTTCCATGACCGTTATCAATCGTTGGATATCATGTTGGCTACCATATTCGCTATCGTGACTTTATTGACAAGAGTTCTAAATAACGATGTAGTTGATTTTCCATACCATTGCCTTAGATTTTTCAGCCATGATGTTCTTCGTCTACCAGGACCACGATTACCTTGGATCTTTCCCTGAATGATCAGATGTAAAAGATCATATTAATCAGGGTGTCTCATCATGTAACCGAAGTATTCCAGCTTGCGTTTCTTTATTATATTGACCAGTTGTGTTGTTTGGCTCAGCCGTCTAAGGACTTCCTCATTTCTAACTCTGTCGACCCAGCTTATTTTCAGTAGTCGTCTGCATACCCACATCTCAAAGGCTGTCAAGCGTTTAAGCATAGCCTCAGTTAGAGTCCACGCTTCCACTTTATACAGCAGGACAGGAAAGATGTAGCAAGATATCATACGAACTCTAAGGTCAATGCTAAGATCGTGACTGCAAAGTACGTTTCTCATTTTTACAAAGGCAGCTCGGGCTTGTTAAATGTATGTAGAATGTAGTTTTGTTAAATATACCAACTGATTTGGTATTCCTAACTCTTTCACTGCTTTGAACATTTGTCTTCTATTCACAGAGTCGTAGGCTACTTTGTAGTCTACGACTCTGTGATATATATGTGATAAGTATCAATGCCATACTACAATGTTTTTTCTAAAACTTGTTTCAGGGTTGCCGTTAAATGAATTGTCGATTTACCACTTCTGTGGTGAATCCACTACTAAGTTTCCTAATATCCGTTCTGCATATGGAGTCATACTGTGACATATTACTGTGGAAAATGTATTAAACGCTGCATTTAGAAGTGTAATTCCTCTGTGATTAGAGCGTTCAAAGTTAGCTTCTTTTTTATGTATGGTACGAAGTACTCCAATATTTCAATCATTTGGAAGGACTTTCTGGGTGAATATTTCTTTTATAAGCTGCCGTGATGCCATTATGGTACCTTATTTATGTAGTTCAGCTGGAATATTATTTCTTCCGGCTAGTTTTTTAACTGCATCTTTAACTTTCAGAATCGTTGGTGGTCTTTTTTGCCTCTCGTCTGTTCTTCTTACCGTATCTTTTTTGTCTTTTAGGTTTACTTCTTCTTCGTCTATATTAAGTGCCTAAGTATTCCACCTATCTATTCAATAAATATTTCCTTGATGTTAATAGGCTACCATTCTGACTTCTACATTGTCTTGTTGTTGCCTTCAATTAATTTTGTTGATGTTAACTTTCTTATAGAATGCTCTTAATTTTTTCACTCTCTTAAAGTTTTCTATGTGTTTAAGTTCCTTAGTTAAATGGTTTTATTTTTTCTTTTGTGTATTCTTTTTTCTTCTCTTCTCTTTGTTTGGTAATTCTCTACAGTTGTTATAGTTCATCTGGTAAGCATCTGTCTGCAGGCTTCTTTTTTTTTTCTTTTGTTGCATTCTTGCATAAATTGTCAAACTAAAGATTTTTACGGGCATAAATTACTAATGATTTTCTATCCATTTTATTTTCTTTATTGAAATTTCTTTCAATGTTAAGATCACTTAGAATTGATCTGCATCTCTGTTTGCGCCACTAAAACTTCTGCAGTTTATTAGATCTGTTCTATGCCTTGAATCTATTAGGATGTCATCAATCTGACCATTCGTTCTTCCATCTGGAGATGTCCACATTACCTTGTGTATATTCCTGTGTTTAAAATATGTACAAGCGACTGTCATTTTAGTGCTGCTGCTAAGTTTATCAGTCGTAATCCATTATCTCTACTGATATTGTGTAGGCTATGCTTTCCTATCGTGGACATGAAAACTCGCTCTCGTCCTATTCTTGTGTTCATGTCACCTAATGACATCTAAATCTTCCAAGAACTGTTCTTTTATTTCGTCTGGTTCTTCATCAGTTGGAACATGCGCATTGAAGTCTTTTAAGTCAATAATAAAGCCTTTTGTTCTTTAGTTTTGCAACAAATCCCACCCCATTTATATTTTGCTTTCATTGCAGCTATAATCGAATGTATTCTATTGTCAAGAGTGTCAGTTCCTGTTTGTCGTATTTTCTGTAGTGCTAAAACATTTACTTTGTACGTGTTCACTATATCTTAAGTGAGAAGTAATAGCTTTACTTGTTAACTATACGCATTCCTCTTTTTTTATTTGTTTTAAGCTTAGTTAAGTTAGGTTTATTGAAATGTTTAGTAAAAACGCTTATTTTACAAACGTTTTTCTTATTTGCTTATTTTTAAATAGTAGGTAAATCCTTTTTAGTTGATAACAAGTTCAAGTAGTTTCAACTTAAGGGCCGTTAAGAATTTTAAGGTATAAGCAATCCCCACTTACTGACAAACAGCTTCAGGTGGAAGAGTCGGTAAGTGTAAGGGCATCTTCTTGTCCTAAAAATGGAAAATCATTTCTAAATGAGGACGAATCAGACATGGTCAACGGCGTGGAGATGCATAAGGCAACGGGCAAACCAATGCATTAAAGGGTCATAGAGCATCCCTAGTTAATCATCATGACTAACAATAAAACCAAAACTCAGAAAACTCACAAAACTGTAAGGCCTCCCGGTCGTCAACATCGAAAACCTTGCAAAGTATCAACTTGGAATATTTAAGTTTACATCAAGCTGGAAAGTACATAATGCCGTTAAAGAAATGAAAAGGCTGAATGTAGATATTTTAGAAATTAGCGATATCCAGTGGCCCGACTCGGGAAAGATAAAAATCAACAATAAAACAATTATATGGACGGCCTCAGTGCAAAAGGTAACATGTCAAATTACTTGGTTTTGAGGAAACGAAAAAAACGATTCTTTGGTTTTTTTTCGGATAATTTTTTTCATATTTTTTCAGAAAACGATACAAAATAGTGGTTATTATTGAACTTTAAAAAATTTTATAGCTGAACTTTCAATTTAGTCAAATTTCCTGACTTGTTACAAAATGCACAATATTTTCCTTACTTGTTACCAATTCCACAGACTTACTCAGGTACTATTTCTTTTTTTTTTAGCAGCTTCAAGGCACAAAAATACATTAAATTTATTACAAAAACTTTATTAATAAAAAAGGTATATCTAACGTGTATGTATTATTATAAAAAATGGTAAATAAAAAAATGCTAGTCCTCTTCGTCACTTATTAAAGGATCGAGCAAAACACCTTGGGCTGGTAGATCTTGATAAAATTTATGATACACCGGAGAGAGGTACAGAAATATTGACAAAATTTCTCTTTTTTTCCTATGATAGTGGCAGTGGTTGTTGGTAAGCCTGTTTTTTTGTAAATGATAATTCTGTTTTCAACAGGTTTTTAACCTGTGCATGAGTCGCTGTACAAAACGACATGTGAAATATTGTTTTCTATTTGGTGGAGTCCATGGAACACACAAGAAGCAATCTCGTTTCCTCCTCTTTTTGCCATACTCTCATACCACAGAAAACATGAAGCGACTCCTGTTTTCATGTTGTGCATGGTCAGATTAAATGTTCATAATTGTCGTTTACAGAAGGCCCCTGATGTTTGCACAAGTGAAGTTCCCAAGTGAAGTAACCCAAGCACGCTTGTAAATCAAATGCAATTGAAGTAAAGTTTGGGTTATTCTGACTCTGCTGCTTGTCTGCCAACTTCATTGCATAAGTTAATAAAACTTTCATGTGATGATTCTTCCTACTTTCCAGTAACAATTCCTTCTCGATAGCTTGAGCGTATGAAAATTTTATTTTAATTTCGTCACGTGCATGAGAAGTACCCTTTTTAGGATTTTTATTTTTATTCCGGAATTACGAAAGGCGTTGCCATAAATTGTTAAACTGACTGGGTCATCTACTTCTTATTTATATTTACTGTAAACTTCCTCCGGCGTGTAGTGAGGTGGCAAATATTTTTTAGTAGTCTTTTTACGACAGTAATAACTCTCATATGCTGGAAGAGATGTAAGGTGCTAATGCACCAAAGCCATTCTGTCTGTGGATATTTTATGTCCAAGGATATGATTACCTAGTTCATCTGGGGTGGTTGTTGAAGCATGGAAAGCCTTGTTTATTGGACAATGGTCTATACAAATTTTACTGTCTCGCCAAATATTGTGAGAAAACAGCTTTTACAGACATCGATCCTTTGGCCCTGAATCGGAATATTGCAATGAACTAAAGCTGTTCTTTTCTTCTGGTTTTTAGGCATATTTTGTCGCGTTTTTTAACCCTGGTTCAGGTTATCATCTTTACTTAAGAGACCGCACAGATAGTCTGCCCTTCGGTATCATGTCTTTAAATTCCAATAGGCAGTGAAAATATTTTTTTGATTGTCAAGTGAAATTTTCCCACTGCACTTTTTTCTGCAGGAGGGCAGTGGTAGCTAAATTCGGCCCAGCAACTTTCATACCTTGCCCCATAAAATAAGCTAATCCTTGATTTCGGGAAAACTTTTTTTTTGCTTTTTTCTCTGGTGTCACCTTTTGAGCCTCTCATTTTAACTTTTTCTTGGGGTTGATTTTCGTCTACATTTATTACATCATTGATGACCTGAGGAAGTAAGACTTAAGCACAAAAGTAACCTCCAACAATACGTAACCTTTGCATTGCACCAAGCACATGTCCATAGCATACTTCCACCAAGGTTGAATTAATCTATGCACATGTCATTGAGGACAGGGTTGCCAGAGTAGTAGTGTCTTAAACAAGGACGGACAAAAGATACCAAACCAAACCAAAATGTACTGTTACTAACTGGAAACATGACATTCAGGCAGTGTTTGGTGAATTTAAATACTGTAAAGGAGGTATCAAGTCCACTTATTTCCTTTTGCACAAATGAAGTTTTTCATATTATTTAACTTATTACGTTCTACACGTAAAAAATTTAGTTTTTCTGTGGTAGTAGACTTGTTTCTTTTTGCACAGAGTTAGACATTGGTAAACCAATTATCATCACATGAGAAAAAAAATCTGAAAAATGACTTGTTACCTTTTGCACTGAGGCCGTCCATATTATTCAGGAAGTCAAGACGGTTCACACAGATATGGTGTCGGGATAATATTAAACAAAACATTAATAAATCTGTAATAAATTTCACTCTATACTCCAACAGAATTATACTCTTACAATTTAATTAGAACAAACACAAAATAAACATCCAACAAGTTTATGCTCCAACTCCTGACAAACCAGAGAGCGATATTGAAACTTTCTACGAAGACCTAGACAACATTTTAAAATCCATTAAAACGTAAGATATAACAATTACAATCGAAGACTTTAACGCAAAGGTTGGGGAAGAAAAAGTAGAAGAATGTACAATAGGATATGGTCTGGGCAACAAAACGAAGAAAGAAAAGGAGTGACAGGCGTATCGAATTTTGCCAAAACAATAATTTTTTTATAGCTAATAGATTGTTTAAAATGCCAAAGAGAAGACTAACTATATACCTGGAAGTCACCAGCAGGTCAAGAAGGGAGAATTGTGAAAAACGAAATAGACTATGTATTAATTAGAAAAAGATACAGGAACGCAATTATATCCGCAAAAACCTATCCAAATGCCGACATAGGATCAGATCACAACCCAGTAGTGACCAAAATTAGGCTTAAAATGAAAATAATAAAACAAAGAACAACAAATGCATGATTCGATACAAGTAAATTAAGGAACCCACTCATAAGGCAACGCCTGGCAGATGAAATCAACAACGGATTAATGAATCTTAAAGAACAAATTCTACAAAATACTGAGACGGGTAAAAAATAGTTATTAATAAAGACAGAAATAGATAAAAGTCAAAAAGAAATTATAATTCCAACCAGATATAAAATATCATAATCAAATAAATATAAATATAAAAACAAAGAAAATCAGATATACAAAATTGGATAAACAAATAAAATGCAGAATTAAGAAAGCGAAAGTACAATGGCTAAAAGAACAATGTGCAGAAATAGAAGAATACCAGAAAAGACATGATAGTTTTAACACACATAAAAAAATTAAAGAATTAACTCACAACAATAGAACAATAAAACCGGGAATACTGAAAGATGCAAATGGGAAACTTGTGTCGAATACCAATGACAAATTAAATAGATGGACAGAATACATCAATGAACTGTTCAAATCAAATAGAAGAGAGCAGATGGAGATAGAAGTAGAGAAGTATATGGTTTTAAGGATATTATGATATTATGATATTATGATATTATGATATTATGATTTATGATATTATGATATTATGATATTATGATATTATGATATTATGATATTATGATATTATGATATTATGATATTATGATATTATGATATTATGATATTATGATATTATGTTATATGATATATGATATTATGATATTATGATATTATGATATTATGATATTATGATATTATGATATATTATGATATTATGATATTATGATATTATGATATTTGATATTATGATATTATGATATTATGATATTTGATATATGATATATGATATTATGATATTATGATATTATGATATTATGATATTATGATATTATGATATTATGATATATGATATTATGATATTATGATATATGATATTTGATATTATGATATTATGATATTATGATATTATGATATTATGATATTATGATATTATGATATTTGATATTATGATATTATGATATTATGATATTATTGATATTATGATATTATGATATTATGATATTATGATATTATAATATTATGATATTATGATATTATGATATTATGATATTATGATATTATATATTATGATATTATGATAATTATGATATTATGATATTATTATTATGATATTTGATATTATGATATTATGATATATATTATGATATTATGATATATGATATTATGATATTATGATATTATGATATTATGATATTATGATATTATGATATTATGATATTATGATATTTATATTATGATTATATATTATGATATTATGATATTTATGATATTATGATATTATGATATTATGATATTATATATTATATATGATATTATGATATTAGATATTATGATATTATGATATTATGATATTATGATATTATGATATTATGATATATGATATTATGATATTATGATATTATGATATTATGATATTATATATTATGATATTATGATATTATGATATTATGATATTATGATATTATGATATTATGATATTATGATATTATTGATATTATGATATTATGATATTATGATATTATGATATTATGATATTATGATATATATATGATATTATTATGATATTATGATATTATGATATTATGATATTACGATATTATGATATTATGATATTATGATATTATGATATTATGATATTATGATTATTATGATATTATGATATATTATGATATATGATATTATGATATTATGATATTATGATATTATGATATTATGATATTATGATATTATGATATTATGATATTATGATATTATGATATTATGATATTATGATATTATGATATTATGATATTATGATATTATGATATGATATTATGATATTATGATATTATGATATTATGATATTATGATATTATGTTATTATGATATTATGATATGGATGTGGATATGGATATGGATATGGTTTTAAGGATATGAGGAAATTAAAATGACATTAAAAACAGCAAAAATAGTAAAGCAGTGGGTCCAAACCAAATCCTTATAGAAATCTTAATATGCATAAATGATGAAACCTTAGAGATTCTAGTAGACTTATTTAACTCAGTATACAAAACAGGATCCATACCAAAACAATGGTTACTCTGCACCTTTTGTGCTATCCTTAAAAATACAAACGCTAAATATTGCAGTGAATACAGAATAATATTACTAATAAGTCACATTCTCAAATTATTCATAAAAATAATAAATGGTCGTATAAATAAAAAACTGGCAGAAGAAATAGATGATAGTCAGTTTGGGTTTAGAAACGCACTAGGAACCAGAGAAGCGTTATTTGCTTTTAATGTGTTAGCTCAAAGATGCATAGATATCAATGTTATTGTGCTTTTTTGTTACGTTGATTTTAAAAAAGCATTTGACAAAGTAAGACATAAAAATTAGTTCACATTCCAAAGACAGAAAACATAGACCATGGATACTTACGAATAATATTAAACCTCTACTTGAATCAAAGAGCACAAATCGTAATAGATAACGAGCCCAGTCCGCAAATTGAAATCAAGAGAGGAATTAGGCAGAGATGTATTATATCCCCATTACTATTTAATGTATATATAGGAGCCATTTTTGAAGAAGCATTACTATCTCAAAGTGAAGGAATCTTATATACTAAAACGCTAAGCCCTTTTCTTGTCAACCACTTTACTCAAAAACCATATTAGATAATTAAAATATTTTTTCGGAATTTTATTAGTATAACGTATGAGATTGTCAACATATACTTTTGGTACAAAAATTCACTTCCGGTTTTGGGATGACCGGAAGCTAAAATTTACTTTAAGTTTTAGACCCCACAATGTAGGTATGGATCGAAAGGTCTCGTCGAGACGAA
This sequence comes from Diabrotica balteata, assembly GCA_918026665.1. Lineage (NCBI taxonomy): Eukaryota > Metazoa > Arthropoda > Insecta > Coleoptera > Chrysomelidae > Diabrotica > Diabrotica balteata. The sequence continues at coordinate 48,736,455 of OU898278.1, forward strand.
TCAAAATATGTACTTTCGGTTGCGATCCGATACCGGAAGTGACCCGAAACGCACATAAAACGTCAAGATAGAGCAAATCTGACACCGGATTCGTAATCAGCATGCAAAATTAACTGCGTAATGATATCCATGTCGACATTTGATGAACTAAAAATTGCATTCCGGTTTTGAGGTCGACTTCCGGTTTCGTTTTTAATAAAAAGTAAAAAGTAAAAGTTTACATAACTCCAAAGCCAAGCAAAAGTTTTCAGAAAATGGAGACATTGTAACAAAAACATTGTTTTCGACGAAATATTTCGTGATATTTAATACTCTTTTTACTTGCATTATTATTGATGAATGTTATGTATATTCGTGCTTATATTGTTTGTATTATTTTTTCTTAATTTTTCTCGCAAAATAAAAATTTAATTTAAAAAATTCGATGTCGAGTTGGTCCGCTAGTAATAATTAATGGAAGATCTATTAACAACATAAGATATGCAGATGACACCGTGATTATGGCAAACTCTGCTGAACAACTCTAATTACTGCTAAACAAAACAAACAGTTTCTGTGAAAAATATGGACTAAAAATTAATATAAAAAAAAGACCAAATATATGATAATAACAAATAAAACAAATATACCAACAAACATACATTTGGGAAATGTACCAAGAGGCTTGATAAATACAAATACTTAAGAACCTGGATTTCAGGCAATAATTATTAAACAACTGAAATAACAGAAAGGATAGAAATGGGAAGAAATGCGTTTGTAAAAATGAAAACAATTCTCTGCAACAAAGACCTTAAATTAGAATTGAGAGTAAGAGCACTGAGATGCTACGTATTTTCGATGCTGTAATATGGATTTGTTGCAATATGGAAGCTGTAGATTGAACCAAGAACACATAAATAATTTGCAGTCCTTTGAAATATGGTGTTACATGAGGATGCTTAGAATAGCATGAACTAATGATTTTGGTAATAAAATAACTCGGTTAAATAATAAACTCGGTCAGATTACATGCTAAAAATATTCTAATCAGACGCGTACTATAATCTTCCTTTAGGGATGTACAACGCAGAAAAGATAACTCAAATAAGGTTAACCTTGTTTGTTCTAATTTTCTCTGGATATTTTTGTCTCTAATGGGGGAAAAAATTTAGGCTTTAGGTACTTTAAATATGTAGTGCCCAAACTACTTAAGATACGTGCATGTACAGCAGCTTGTTAAAAAGCGGAGAAGGCGACAGGTATAATTATATAGAAAAATCTGTTAAAGACCTATTTAAGACCTATTCACAGCTGATCAGGATCTGTTCTAGCTCTGTTCAGGATCTGTTTTAGCCCTGTTCAAAGCTGATCAGAAACTGTTCCAAACCTGTTCTTGACCAGTTTAAAGCTGATCAGGACCTGTTCTAGAGCGTACGGGTCTAGATACAAGCAACTATCTCTTTCCATCGCTTTTATCCTGGACGACTCTTATAGATTCAAAGAATGTCTAACCACTGGCTTTCTGCACTTAATTTGTTTGTTTATCGAGTGGATAAGCGACCTCTGCCTCTGCTACTTTCAATGTTTTTCAAAATATAAGTTTCTAAATTTATCGGCACTACATCTCGAATGAGTCAATTAAAAATATTCTTTATTAACTTTATTATTCTTTATTATTGTTTATTATTCTTTATTATTATTCTTTATTATAAAAATATACTTTCTTATTGTCCAATTGCATTGTCCATATTTTGGACCCGTAACTAAATATAGGAAAAATTAAGGTACCAATCTCATTTTGGTATTCTTTGACAAGGAGCGATCTTTTCACAGTTTTGTTAATGGACTCATAACATTTTTGGCCATTCCCTTTTTTTTCTAAAATATTCGATTTCACAAGAGCCTGCACTACTATTGAAGGATTCTACTTAGTTCAACTCTGTAACCATTTCAAACTGATCCAACGCTCCGATTGTTGGCAGTAGTATCATCTGCATATTTAAAGATAAATATCTTTTGAAAAACTTAAAATTTCTTTTATTTTAAAAAGTTTAAATAGACTAATTTGTTAAAATAATTAATAAATATTATTTTGCAGCTATATAAAACGGGTTAATGAAACATTTTGGTATCCTAACATGTTAATGATGCTATGGTGTTTTACAGCATACTGTATTGAAATATTTGAAATAGTAAATTGGTAAGTAAGGTTTTTTATTTAGACTACATGCAATTTTTTAAAGTTTCTTAATAAAATTAGTGTGTCGCAAATATGCAACACAACAAACTAGCATTGAAGACCTTAAAGAAAGGATAACTACAGAAATATGGAATATTTCACCTTAAACTTTAAACTAAGTTCGGGACGAGTTTAATAGAAGACTGTGTTGTCAAACAACAATCCTCAAAATGTTCTCCGTCTTGTTGCCGACAAGGTGGAGAACATTTTGAGCATGTAATCCAATCAATTATCTCAGGTATTCTATGAATTAATTGTCCTGAAGCAAAGTATACTTAATTTCAAAATTTCACCTTGTATTATTCATGATAGACCCTACATGATCTTTTCGTTGAGATCAGGTTGTTAAAGAGCTTTTAAAAACATAAAAATATACAGGGTGTTTTATGTAAAATACAGATTATGGACTATGCCAGACTTGCGTGGATCACCCTGTACATTGAAATTTATGTTTAAAAAGCGCCCATTTAAATTTAAAAATTAAGGTATCGTAACTTTTTTATTATTTTCTAAAATAAGGACACAAACAATTTTATTCCATAAGTGGTTTCCACACTGTATGTTATTTATACAAACTATGAAGAAAACAGGTAACCGATTTTTTCCATGAATTTGATAACGAAATAAAATTGTTCTAATATTCTAAGTATATATTATGTTTTTATTCTTAAATACATAGAAATAACTTTTTTTTAATTTGGATTATTCTTCCTTTTATCTTTTTAATTTTTCACGATATCGAAAATCAAATTTTTCCCTCTTCTAGAGCTTTCTCTACCATATTTGATATTTGATAAAGCTGATCTATCGTTAACTGACTTCCACAAACCAAACTAATGTTTAGGAAATGGTAAAAGGATTGCTGGTGTAAGCACATATTTATAAATATTAGGAAAATAAGTCTTTTACTCACAATTTGTAATAAATTTTATTAAAGTTAAAAAAAGACCCTACTACCGGTTTCGTTGTTTCAATATTTTAGAGCATATTCAGGCCCTCAAGAATCTAAGGCTTAAATGTATAGTGTATATAAATGAATGTTTATATGACAAAACAAACAATTATTTGAGTAGTACAAAGGATTTAATCGACGGTCAGTCAATATTGACAACTTATAGATAAAATAAAGTAGAAGTATGTACGTGTGTTTTAAATTTAAATTATTTATTGTGGATCAACTTCGCTCTGATGTTAACAGTATGAGTAATTTCATTGATTATAGGCAATTGATATTGCCAATATTTATAAATTGCGTTCCTGGGACGACTTTGTTGAAAGATAGTTAAGTCGATTACATGAAATCAACCCTAACTCAAGAATATCCGTCACAAAAAAATCATAACATGTAATAAGACAACCTTTAAATAGACAACCACATGCAATGGTGGCAGTAAAATTCTCGCGCTAGAATATAAATATAGTCCCAAGAACGCAACTCATAAATATTCGCTATATCATTTTAAAGTCTTCTACTTTAAAATGTATAATATATGTCTGAATTGCCAATATAAATGGGTCAGATTGAATAAATTATTAGAAGATTTTTTTTACTAAGCAACAATATTTTTGTTTAATGCATTAATAATTTTTGTATTTTGACAACGACACCCGATTTGAGCGTCGAAACGTTAATAAAACAACATTTTTAGTAAAAGTGTGGCTTATTTCCCATCAAAACTAGATAAGACCTCGATTAACAAACATTTTTTTCATTGTTATAAATGCTTGTCTTGCAATTTCAATGCGTGTCCTGATTTCTCTAATAAATACTTGGTCATTGTTTTTATTGTATTAGTATAATGATCTGTAAGTTTTATTTGTTCAACGGGCTTATGTTTTTAACAATTTTTTTTTAATTTTGAAAAAAAATGCTTTTTTCAAAACAACTTAAAATTATTAGTGACACCAAAAATCACAAAGATTAGGGTTTTGCTTTTCTGAATATTTTGGTCATAACTTGCTTACTCTTTATGCAATAAACTTAACAAACATAAACCTTTTTTAAAACACTTTAATAAAAGTTGTAATTGAGTTTTCGTCGAAAAGTGCTTTAGTTTTTTATTATTTCACGTTGAAATATTCAACATGGAATTTGACGAATAAGAATCTATTTTTCAATAACTCGAAAAATATTGACTTAGTAAAAAAACTCTATAGAACCAAAGTTGCTTAGAATTACTGATTTTAGGCACTTCCAAACTTATCTTGAACATATATTTTTCACTCCGGATAAGGGGTGATACTAATCCATAGGGCAAAAGCATAATCTATTTTCTTTGACATCTTAGTTAGGCATAAGCCAAATTTCATGTCAATCCAAGCGATTCTTTAAAATTATGAGATTTTGCAATATTTTACCGTGAGTGAATGGACTAAATCTGGAAATAAATTCTGTATATTTAGCTTGAAATATTTTAGTTTGCATCAATTCTGGAAATTAATTTGTTTGAAAAGTTACAAATAAGTAATTTACATGAGATGTAATTTATCACTGCTAATTTTATTATGTATTTTATATTTTGTTATTTTTTTGTATTGTGTTGTGTGTGTGTGTGTGTCATCGAATTTCCTGACTGTGGACTTAATCCATTAGCCGAACTTATTTTTGCTCTACAGATATTTATGTCACATATTACTATTAAGATAAGATTTTGTATTTTAAAGATATACCTAGATTCTATAACAATAAATGAATAATTTAATCTTCGGTTACAATCATACATTATTACACATTGATATAGATATATCTATATCATAAAATATATTCTAGTATTATTCACATTATTCTTTATTGTATGTTTTTTATTATTATTATTATTTTTTTTTTCATTTTATTTTTTTATATATATGTAATGTATTTTTTTTTCTTCTTTTTTTTCTCTTTTTTTTTTTTTTTTTTTTTTTTTTTTTTTTTTTTTATTTACATTATAAGGAATGTCAACAAGGAGTACTTCTGCTCAGGGGTCTTTCAGAGCAATGCACACACACAAGACTAGACCACGGAAAGATAGGTAGACAAATGGGATAAACACAGGTATTAATAGTTCACAATTTTAATTTTATATTAAGTATGTGTTTAATTAGGATCTCATATACACGTTCGTCTAAACTAGATAATATTGTTTTTAGATTAAAAGGTGTTGTAATATTGGTTTCGCTATATACTTGATTCATGAATTGATTTATTTCTATTATCTTTAGTCTACAGTTTAGTATCATGTGTTCTGCAGATCCTAACTCACCACATTCACAAAGATTACTATCACTAAGACCTATTTTAAATTTGTGTTCTGGAACTAGGCAGTGTCCAAATCTAAGTCTGCATATGTATGAAACAACGATTTTTTCGCCGTGGTAATGATTAAACCAGGATTTAGCTGGAATATTTAATTGTATGTTTTTGTAGAATAGCCCTTTAGTTGAGTGGTTATACCATTGCTGCCAGGTTTTGGTTTTATTGCTGGTAATATTTGCGTAAACATCATTTAATGTTAATTTATATTCACTTTCATTTTCTTGTTCGGTGGCCTTCTTAGCTAAAGTATCTACTATTTCATTGTGTTTAAGATTAGAGTGAGCTTTTACCCAACAAAATGATATTTGTTTGCCCTTAGCCTTAAGTGCGATATATGCTTTAATAATGTCAATACATATGTAGTTTGATATGTCCTTCAAACTTTCCAGTTTAAGTAAAGCACTTTTGCTGTCTGTAAGGATTAGAAATTTCTCTTCGTTATTGTTTATACTGCTTATATACTGCATTGCTCTTAGTATTGCAATAAGTTCTGCTGAAAATGTTGTAAAATTTTCATTAAGTCGTATACCCTCTTTATACCTTGTCCTAGGGTCCCACACGGCAGCGGCCACTCTCGAATTCATTTTTGAGGCATCGGTATAAATTTGGTAATGTTCCGGAAATAAAGTTTCTATATCCACATTAAACATGGCATTCCTTAAGTAAACTGGAAATTTCGAGTAATCTCTCATGTAGGTTGGTTGTATGTTTGGTATATTGTTGAGATTTATCTGATGCATGGATGACAGAGTTGATGTGTATAGTTTATTTTTAAATTGTCTTATTCTATTGTAACTTTCGGCAAGTAGTAATGTTGGCTTTTTCCTCCAGTATTCAGTGGTTAGGTCATTTATATAAAGTTTGTGGCAGTTGTTACATATTATGCTCTCTTTAGTTATCATTTTAGTTATAAATTTTTCACACATAGTTTTCCTTCTTAACCATAGTGGTGGTTCATTACATTCTACGCTTAGATTTGATATTGGAGTACTCATCAAAGCTCCTATACATAATCTGAGGCATTTATTTGAAAGGATGTCTATTTTTTGAAGATGGGTTTTGGCGGCTTGATTGTAAAAGTAACATCCGTAATCTAATATTGATCTTATATATGATCTATACATTAGTAATGCTATGTTGGGATCTGCTCCCCAGGTTGTATAGTTTACTGCTCGTAACGCATTGTACCCTTTGTCAGCTCTTGCTATGATGTACTCAATATGATCTTTCCAAATCATTTTTCTATCCAGTATAATACCCAAATATTTAACTTTGGGTTGAACTTTATACGAGACATTTTGCAACTCCACTACTTCTGGAATGTTTCGTTTTCGGGAGAATATGCAAGCTTGTGTTTTTTTGGTTGATATGTTTAATGCTATTTGATCTAGGTCTTCTTGTAGATGTTTAAATACTGTATTTATTTTTCTACCGCCTTGTTCGATTTCCAATTGATCTACATATATGCATATATCATCTGCGAATTGTAATATTTTACCTTGTTTGCTAGTTATTATGCTTTGACCTATATGAGCTGTGTAAATAGTATATAATATTGGACTTAAGATGCTCCCTTGAGGTAACCCGATGTTTGAAACTCTCGGTCCTATTAGTTTGTTATTAATTTGAAGATAAAGAGTTCTATTGATGTAAAGTTGATGAAGTTTCCAGCAGAGTATATCTGGCAGTCCGATTTCTTTCATTTTATGGTATAGAAGTTGTAGGTTCACATTGTCATATGCATTTTCTATATCTATGAATGTAGCAAATATCGACTTGTTGACGGAAAATGAGTTATATATATTGTATTGTGTTGATAAATAAATAATTTTTAGAAAACCTTTACTGTTTTTATTAATCAATTTTTAGCGTTTTTTCTGAAGTAAAATCGGAATTTCATAATATAGATTACAAGCACGTTAAAATTATTTGTGAAAATGCTTAGTGCCATCCTTATATCGTCCGTCCATCCTTACACTAGAAAATTGGCGGAGCATGGAACTCAAATTTATTTTTCAATCTTGGCAAACATTTCAATGAATGTCGCCACCATACAGTCAGGTAGTACTTAGGCGTGAGAGTCAAAGAGGTGTAAGTGGGCGGAGTTTAACACTGAATTAGTTTTTACCTTAGAGTGAGCTATCTAGGTAGTGGTTTATAATCAATAGTAATTTTTAATAAAATACCATTAAATAAATAGATAAAAATACTTACATAACGGTACAATTCTTATCGATAAGGGATTACACTATGTATTTTAGCCTTAGTTTTTTGAGAGCCCCAAGATGCTGTACAAATTTGTAAACAGCAAAACCGGCAACCTATTCTTTTTTCAATTTTAATAAAACCTATTACAGATTGTAAGTAAAAGACTTATTTACCAAACATTCATGATGATTAGGAATTTAATCTTTCTCTATAGTGAGGTTTAGTCTCCTCAGGAGTAATCTTTCAATAATTTCGACATGATCAGCAACACTAAACCCAAGCCAAAAATAGATCACTTGAGAAAGGCAATCAGCCGAAACAGCTGTAGTGATAAGATTTAAAATAAATTTTGTGGAAGTTTGAAAACGAAGTTTTCAGTGTTTTATTGTTACATAAAATGAATTTCCATCAAGTAACGGTCGAATCCATCAATACTGAAATAGGCTTCTATAAAGAAGTCCCTAAAGAAGACCTTCCTGTGAAGGTTTTTCTGATTTTAGTATAATTATGATTTCTGCTACCGTACATACATATCTTCGCTTAGTACTTCAGTCTAAAGGAAACATTTATAAGATGTGTTATAACTTGAGACTGGATTATATGCTTTGAAAAATGGTTATGCATGCAACATGCACTTAAAAAGTAACAAAATATGCCTTTATTATATGCAATATGCATTTATATACTCACTTAAGAAATATATTTTTTCATTTTTAGAGCTTGAGATTTGGTGAGAAATAAAATTATAGTATAACTTAGAGAGTGTTTATTTATTACTACATTTAATAAAAAATATAAATGAAAATTCACAAGAAAATGTCCTCGTTCTTGCTGTTATAGTATATAATCATAAAATGTTCAATATTTTCAAGAGTATTATTATGCCTTCTATCAGTTAATATGTGTTTATATGAGGAAAACGATATTTCAACATCACAGGACGTAATTGGCGGAAATCTAAAATTTGACAGTAGCGAGGAATCCATATTAATAACTTTGTTAAAACTTCCATTGATTATGCTATTTATTCATCGCAATAAAGAAAAGTCTTCATTCCGGTTTAAAATTGTCCCTGAAAGGTTTAGTATTCTTTTTTTGACAGAATCAACAATGCAAATATGTACTATCATTTAAAGATAATTGTTGACTCTCTAGTTTTGTAATAGAGTTTACAATTATGTCAAAATTTGCTTTTATATAGGACAGTTCATTCTAAACAGAATTTTCACTAAAAATATTTTGACATTTCTGAACAGCAATACAACGGATGGATCTAAATTTGATATAACATTTTTGATATCAATATAATTATTTGCAAAAAATATGGCACTATTCAATCACGTCCCCCATCTAATTAACACTGGTTCCGGTGGTAAAGGGATATCGGGAAGCATCTCCCTATATACTTCTACTCGCAATGGTGCTTTTACAAATACTTTCTTTACATTGTTGATTAAAGTGTTTACATTTGGAAACTCGAGTCTAACTTTCTCTGCCACCCTGTTTAAACCATGCGCTAAGCATGTACAATGAATCAAATTCGAAAAAATAACTCTAAAGACTAGTAACAGCTTTAACCATGTAGGAAGCGGCATCGCTAACTAGTAGCAAATTTTTTTCAGAAGGTACTTGATTCGGTAAAAAGAAATTTGTCAAAGATTCATTAACAAATCGAGAAATTGTTGCATAGTTAGTTTTTTCTAAAATTTTACGCTGATTAAATACGACTTGTTGGAGCCATCAGCTGAACTGTTTAAAGCTTCAATAATTAAATTCGCGATTTGCCGACCCTTGGCGTCAGTAGTCTTGTCGACAGATATCCACAGATATTCATCTCTTACACGGCTTTTAATACCTTCAATAACGTCTTTGTAAGTTGCTCTCCCATATTACTTGCGAAGAGTTAAAGAACTTGGTACCTGTACTGACTTATTTTTAACTTAAGAATATGTTTTCAAAAAATTTTGACACATCTTGCTATACAATTTATACAGTGGGATATTGCAACTTGCACTTGCAAAAAATTGCACACATCTTTTGCAAACATTTCTTGTTCCGTCTATGTGTGACGATTTTAAATAATGTTGATCTGCAAAAGCTGCTGGCGTGGTTTCCTGAAGTCCTTAGATAGTTTATATTGGTGGAGAGCCGTTTTTAGGTGTTGGGAAATTTGGAATTTTTTTTTCACATGGAATCTGTAATAAAACGGTTTAGTAAATAGGAGTCTAATGCAATAATATGGACTTATATATAATATAACTTATATTTTTTTTTCTCGAAACTAAAACTACCGCCAATAGTTAAACTGTTACATGTTTAGTATAGGTGTACCAATTTTCTTGCAAAAATGAGATTTTAAATTAAATTTTTGAATCGTTAAAATATAAGTGGGCTCACCTTTTTATCACAAATAGTACAGAAAACACTTTCGTTGTCTATAATCTTCATAACTGTTGCCACCAACCCTAACTCCGCAGTAGACTTGATTTTTGTTTCGTTACTTTCGGCATATTTTCAAAAAAGAAATTATTTTTATTTTATTAGCACAATATTCACAATCACAAGTTGCTTTGCCAGCTGGTAAAGAGAATTTAAAAACGAATTTACTGTATAATACCTACCTGCATGTTGGCCCTATTTTCTGATAAATCAGTCCCCGATGGGTTTTCCCAAACAATAAAACTTGTAGATTTAGTAGCTGTTTGTAATAAAATTATTTCGTAGTTACCTTACCTAGTACCTGCTATAAATAATTCTAAGAAACTATTATCTAAATATGTATAGAAAACCATTTTAGAAAACCATTTTATATATGTGATATTTTCAAACGTGTGGCAATATGCTTTTATAGTGTATTTTTATGTATGAGAGAGTAATAAAACAATAAATTATGTATGCAAATCCCTAAACTGTTGATACGAGTGACTCAATGAAAAACAGATATTTGTCAACAAGTTTACAGAAGTATATAGGAAAACAATTTTAAATTGAGTATGACCACCAGGTATAAAGGTTGGAACAGAATAAAATACAATAGCTGTGAGGGTTACTAATCCCTAAATAAGGTTGCCAGTGTCAGAGTGATGGAGTTTAACAGGTACTAATGAATTTGCAAGAAATGTAAGATGTTTATTTTATTGGTTATATATAACCAATAAAAGTTTAATAAGTACCTACCTATTTGCAAAATAAAGTTTAATTCTTTAGATAAAATAAAACGTTTTATTTTATCTGAAATAAGTGCATTCCACGAAGTAAGGGTTTCAACAATCAAACATTTAATTCTTTAATTCCAGGAATCTACGACAGTGATTGACTAGATAATTACCTTCTAAACTTATTCCACAGAAAATGTGATAGTGGGTTTTTCCATTGTGTAGGAAGGTCCAAGTGGCGTATTCAAAATTCTTAACAGTTCACTAAAAGTAGGTACTTCAGTTGCAAGGTGCAGTTTATTGTGTATACTAGTGTTATGGAAAATTTGGAAGTGCCGTGTAAACGCCGAAAAATTGGTCCTTTAACAGTTAATGAAAAAACATTAATATTTAATTGTTTTAAATCATTTACAGACAAACGTTTATGTGAAAGTATTGATGAGACCGTTGAGTTAGTTAGCAGTACACTTGGTGTTGGGAAATCTACGATTTACAGAGTTATTAAAGAAGAGAGATGTGGTAGTTTTCAAATGCCACGTAATGCTCCAGGGAAACCAAAATTTCAAATAGAATATCATTTTAAAGAAGGACTTCGACGGAAAGTGCATGAATTCTTCTTTAGACAAGAATTTCCAACATTGGATAAAGTTCTTGTCTCAGTTCGAGATGATAAGGATTACCCAGAAATGAGTCGAAGTACGTTATAAAAACTTTTAACAGAAATAGGCTTCCGCTGGAAAAAGAATCCCAGAAAGTCTATTTTATTAGAAAGAAGCGAAATTGTCATATGGAGAAGACATTTTCTAAGAACTATAAAGGAAATGAGAAACCAAAAAAGAAAAATATTTTATCTTGATGAAACATGGATCAACGAGGGTCATACACCAAATAAATTTTGGCAGGATGAAACTGTTACAAGTCAAAGGCATGCTTTTGTAAATAACTTATCTACTGGTTTAAACCCACCATCAGGAAAGGGACGCAGGCTGATAATAGTATACATTGGCAGTTCAGACGGTTTTGTTGAAGGTGGTTTATTAACTTTTGAATCAACTCGTACCGGTGACTACCATGAAGACATGAACGCTGATGTCTTTCAAGAATGGTTCGAACAAATGATAGATCTTCTTCCTAAGAACTGTGTAATAGTAATGGATAATGCAAGTTATCACTCCAGACTTATAGAAGGACTGCCCACAACCAAGTGGTTAAAAAGAGACTTGCAGAATTGGCTGAGTTCAAAAAATATTACGTACCATCCCGGATCTATAAGAAAGGAACTTTATTCGTTGTGTGCCCTTCATAAAGAAAAATTTAAAAAATACGAAATTGATGAAATTGCCAAAAATCGTGGAATGATAGTACTTAGATTTTGGAGGCCGTAAATAATGTAAAACCTGAAAACTGGGAAAAGGCAGTAAATCACACTATTAAAGAAGAGGAAAAAATGTGGAAGCTGGACAATATTACTGATAAAATGATCGAGCCAGTTATTATAAATCTTGGTTCTGAAAGTTCATCTTCTGAATCTGATTTGGATTTGTAACAAGTAGCTGTAAGTTTTATATTAATATTTGTATTCATCTATTTAACATACCTTAGACGGTTTTAAAAACTGTTTTTCTCTTTTGTAATTTTTAAAAATTAAAAAAAAAATGTGAATTTTTTAAAACCCTTTTTAATGTAGGCCAGTCAGTTCTAATATGGTGTGTGATAAAAGAGGTCACTTTTGTTTACATACACATAACACTTTATAACACTGAAATAATTCATTTATTTTTTACAATTATTCAAAGTAATTTTTCAATTAATCTTGAGCACGCCCATGGAGTGGTCGGAGCTACCAGTTAAAATTAGGCTAATTACTCTCTCGTTCATAAAAATAAACTATAATCAATTAAATATGAATAACATATTCATTTATACAGAAACCCATAAATATGCTGCATATATATGCACATGCATTTTTCATATAATCCAGTCTCTAGTTATAACAAATAAAGAAAACTGCTTGAAGTTTGTTATTATTCTTCAACAAAGTCATTACATGAATTGCCCTCAATTTAAAGTTCTCTGCATTACAATTTTGTTAAGAATTTCATATTTCGTCATATCCCAACGAGAAATCACTAACATTTTGATGTTATGGAGATATTTGAAGTTAAAGATAAATATATATATATATATATATATATATAATATATATATATATATATATATATATATATAAGATATATAAATCAGGTTAGTTAGTGATTTTTTGCATCAACAACAATAATGAGTTTTAGTAATAATTATTACTAGTTACACCAGACGGTATTTGAAGAACACTCTATAAGTTAAGCGTTGCAGATTTTCAGATCTGATCTTATCTTCTTCTTTAGCAATTGTGACCTGCCTAATACCATAATTAATTAATTTATTTATTTTAATAAAAGTAATGTGCATTTTATTTCTTTATAACTGTAATAATATCTAAATATAATACAACTAGTACCGAATTTTTGTACATTTTACCGTTAATATACTTGTATACAATGATTTATTTGCTATTATAGGAATGATAAGATACAGCTTTTATAAAATCTAACCTACGTATTTGTTGGGATCGTAGTTTATCCATCATTTTTTCCAAAAATGCCAATTTAGCCTTAACAGTAGTATCTTTGATTTTTGCTGGTATATGTAAACTATTTATTTTGACATAAGGGTCTACTTGAAATTCTTTTAACTTTTCAATAAAAATAAAAATAGAAGGATGTGTTGAATAAAAAGAAGAATGAAATCTCGAATGAAAGGATTCACAGGCATTTGTGGTCCTCGCAATAAACGGATTCTGATTAGACCATATGTGTGGTGGACATAGAGCGCTATCGAAAATGTTATTTTCCAGTAAATAATCTGCATATATATCAAGTGTTGCGTTTATAGATTTATATGACATTAAATCATAAAGAAAGCATTCTTTAACTTCTGCTGGATTTAAATAAGTTAAACCAAACGTATGCCTTAACCATTTTCCAATTTCTGAATTTGTATCTTTATATTCTTGTACCAAACCCAAAGACTGAATTTTTTAAACCAGTTTTGGTGTAAGTGAAAACGGCATCCACTAATTTTTGCATTGGGCCACATATGCAATAAAGCACAGTGAATTGGTTTTTTGATAGTCCACAAATACTTCAGTTGGCTCTAATGATAATTGAAATGTTTCAAAAATCTTAGACCTTAATAAAGAAAATAAATTTTTGTATGTCATTGACAATTTGTCCTTTAACCAACAGTATGCTAAAGGAACATAATGTCCATTTTACAAGCCATGTATAGTAAATACTTGTAGAAAATATTTGGTACTGTATGAAAATGTACCATCCATATACAAAGTTTTTAATTTACACAACAAACGAATATTTGTCTCGCATGAAAATACAATTACATTTAATTCAGGATGATTTAAAAACAAAAAACTTTCATTGCGACAGGTTTTAGGAGAATAATTACTAACCGCGTTATGGACTTCTGATATGCTTCTTCGTAACGGACCTGGTAACAGTTTACAACGACAGTTGTAAATGTTCTTTCTTTTCTTATGCTAGCTATGTCAGGAACCATCAGCAAATTGGTATCACACTCAGCAACAGCAGTTCTTGTAATTTTATCAGGCTTTTCCGATATGTCCTCTTGGGCTTTTCTTTTACATGCTTTGGTTACCATCTTTACTTCAAGCTTTTTTGGATCGGCTTCATGATTATGTACCAAATCACTTCTTGTGGTGGTGAGGTCCTCACAGCCTATTGTAAACACTTTTGCAGAACACTTAGTGTTTCTTTGGATGCAGCGCCAAAATATCTCGCCGCTTTTTAACACTTTCTGTTTCGAGAACGAATGATGCTCCACCACTAATAAATCTCGACCACGGGAACTTTTTATCAAACTCATTTTTTAAATATCCGTATACGTGCACAAGTCAACGTCAAACAAGAAATAAATTGCAACTAAAATAATTTAGTCACAAGTACACAAGTGCCACGCCCCTCGCCGTGATAATAAATATTGGGAAAACCCGCTTGTCCTGCTTGGGTGCAAATGTTCATCGCTGCTAATTACCTACCTACCTGCTTAATGCCGCGGTGTCGAAATTTCCTATAATAAAATTTGACCCTTCGATTGCCCCAGGTACAAAGACAATTTGTTGTCGAAAGTTCGCCCGCCGATTTTGCATCCCTAAAATTATTACAGAGGGTGCATTGATCCTTTTTTGACACGAAAAATGATAAATTGTAACACTTGCAAAATGTTTTTCTGTACTTTGAATGACTCACCAGAACTCCATTATTTTCGTTGCAATGGACGGTATACAAGGAAAACATTTTTCTAATAGACAATTTTTCATCTGTGAGTATTTTTCCTATAATAATGAGAGTCTATTGTAGGAAACATCTTGATGTGTAGTTTCACAAAAGCCATATCTGCTGGTTTAATTTTATCATGAGGAGATTTTTTACCTCGTCTATCTTCTGCCGTAAAAACACCATCGTTAGAACCCTTAAAGCCTTTATTAATAGGACCGTTACTAATATTAAGAATTTTTTGAAAGAAATTCTGACAGACTCGATATTTCTTGTCATTGCTCATAAGAAAGTATGCTCTACTAAAGTTTCTCTTTTTATTAATTGAAACTTTTGCCAAAGGTTTCGCCGATTCGTTTGTTTGAACCATTTATAAAATAAAATCTTTCTGTCTTTGATAAGTAGCAAATATATTATGTATACTGCATAGACTCATTACTACTTTCTAAGATATCAGTTTGAACCCAGTAACCCATCTTTAACGGAGTCGTCTTCTGATTTATCCTACAAATAAGTATTTATTACTTATTATTTTGAAAACTAAATTAACAGCAGAAATGATTTATTAAATAATAAATTTCACCTAAGTCAGTGAAAACATTAATAACCCAGTAAATGAACATGAAATACGGCGATACCGTGTAATAACAAGCTATATTTTTGCTAAGAATATTTTTTTCGATAATATGCTTGCTTTTTGATTTACTTGCGAAAAACCTGAAAACGAGTTTTTTTTGTGGAAAAATGAACATTTTCACTCACAAATAACTCGAAAAACGATTGAGAGTTAAAAAACTCTATAGAGCAGAAGTTACTTAGAATTAGTCAATTTGTCCACGACTATTTTAAACGTATATTTTTCACCCCTTAGAAAGGGTGAATTTACACCCTTAAAGTAAAAGCAACCAACGGCACACGTCCAATAATGAAATAGAGCGTAAGAGAAAACATAATCCAAATTTTCACGCAAATCCGTCGTGAC
The DNA here is from genome assembly GCA_918026665.1 of Diabrotica balteata. NCBI lineage: Eukaryota > Metazoa > Arthropoda > Insecta > Coleoptera > Chrysomelidae > Diabrotica > Diabrotica balteata. The sequence goes on from OU898278.1 coordinate 48,752,665, forward strand.
GCTGAAAATTATACTCCAAAACGGGCATTTACTGGGCTATAATATGAAGTTCAAATTTACCAAACTTTTAACCTAGATAATAAATCATTTACATGCACTTATATAACTATCAAATAAGTCAGTCTTACTGTAATTCATACAGACTTCCTTTTCCGTAACTTGCTCTGTCTGCAAAATCTTGCTGAATGTCAACATAATATTATGTTGACATTAGTATTACTAGTATTGAGTATTACTTGTCAAATCCTTAAAATCCGTAGAGTTGGTAAATACATACATACAAATTAATATCAACAAACTTACGAAGTTGCATACATCCGTTTCATTTAAAATCATGGATATAGTGACATCTAAAACTTTATCAGATTGCACCATTTTGCTAGTATTATTATTGTACAAGGAGATTCATAGTCCCTTTTTGATTCCTAAAATTGATACACGTAATAAATACCTTTTTCCGTTGTGGCTAATTCCAAGTGTTATGTCAAAAGTGGGGTTATAAATAATATTGTATAACCCGACAAGCGAGAGCTGGCGGGTTGCGCGTAGAACAAATTGAAAAGTGGAAGGAATTGCTTTTTTCTATTGCAGTCGGCTAGGAGTTCACATCGTGTATAACCGTTTAAGTACCTATACTATATACCTATAATCGCGATTAAGTACCTCTCCTAGAATAATTCCTTTTCTATTCGCGCAGCTCACCCGCCAGCTCTCGCTTGTCGGATTATACTTACACCATTCAAGGCAAGTTCTACCAGTTTTAAAGATCGGAAACTCATATTTTTAACTATTAAACTTCAACAATCAGGTATAAGAATATCTAACAAGAAACGTCACCAAGGAATATTTTTTTTGCGAAATAATACGTGTTCACTCACTAACTGCATATCAATAACTGAGAAATAGAAGTGAAAAATCAAACATAGCAGTGATTTATTATTCTGGAAAAGTCACTAAGTGCCATTAATGAGTTTTAACGCATATCTCTACCATTTGTTCGTATGTAAAAAGTTACTAAGTCTTGTAAAGTTACTAAGCTACCAAGTGACTTTTATAATAGAAAGATATGATTAATTTCATGTGATCGGAAGTTAATGAGTTTTCTCACAAAATGTCAGTTAGTGACTTTTCGCCGGGGTATGACGATTTATCTATAGCTTTTTGTTTTATATACGAAAACAATTTGGTTCTAACTAATGGTAATTTTTTAGTGCTACTGAAGGTGATTTTTTGACAAAATTAACGTATTTAATAGAATCTGCATATGAATTTTTTTTGTTTTATATTATACCGGGTCAATTATTGGCAAACGAGGTGAGTATAAAAGTAACAGTATTGTATGTAGATAATAATTCGTAAGCCGTAATATATTATGTTATCGGGTTAGATTATAGGAACTAACACAATTTATAAAAGAGATTGGGAATAAAAAATCCCAAGACCCAGAGTTATAAAAAGCCTTCAGATGTTCGATCTCCATCTTTCACTGCTACCCCAAGCATCTTTTTTTAGACCTCCATCTCTCGAGTGTTTGTTTATTGTTTGTTATCAATAGTACTATTGATTTTTTTTATATACGTTTAAGCCTATAAGCTTCATCTATTCTTTCACTATAGATACATTTTATAATCAGATATTTATTATATAATATGTTGTATAATTTAGTGTAGAATCTCTTTATTTATATTTTTGGATTTCTTGTATACTTTCTATGTCCCTAAAATAATTATTTGTTTTCTTTGCTCGTTCTGTCTTTGATTTTTGGTCTAGATCCAAGGCTGTTTTGAAAATGGTTTTGTTTACGAGAACTAGTCATCGTCTTGTTGCTCAACCTTTTCTTTTCTCCAATTTTACTATCAACTGTGGTAGTCGAGTGCTTCGTTAAATCCAGGAAAATGGCATATTTTGGATATATAATGAGAAGAAGACAGTATAATATTCTTCGTCCAATTATGATGGATAAAATCCAAGAACGCAGGGGAATTGGTAGAAATAAGGTTCCCGATTAAAGAATTGCAGAGAATTGACTAAGACACGGACAGTCAAAGAGGAATAGGGAAGGAATAGAGAAAACAAACAGCATCCAAACTAAAAATGGATCAATTTTACGCAAATTTGTTACACAGATCTATTATAAACTTCCATCTGAAAGAAAATGCTTACGATATTTATTGATTACATGCGGATTTGTAGAAGAAATTTATTAATTTATTGATTGTATGACATACAATAAGAACACATAATTAAAAATCAATATAAAACGTTACATAAAGTATTACAAACGAACATCTAATGTATTATCAATATAATTTTCGGTCGCATTCAGGAACTTATCGAAAACTCCAGGAAATCGCCTTTGGGGGCATTTTTCATCAATGTGCAATAAGTAAGAGCTTTTCCTCATCTATATAAGCTATCAGCACATCTACTGCTGCTTGTTTTTATTCTGTTTAGCGTTGTCCATGTATTTCCGGTCAGTTCAAAGCCTGGCGGTTTCTGATCGATACAGGCCATTTGATGTGCTTCCTGTGTTGGGTCGCTTTTCCATTGTCTTCTCCAAGCATTGGTGAGGTAAGATAGAAATGTTCCTGATGTAAGGAGTTGGCTCTTCACAATGGAGGATATCTGGAGCGCAGTCTGTTTATTTCGATATCAAGCTTATCATGGTGAATGGGTAGTTAATGGTTCGCCTCGATTTTTAGATATTCTCTGAGAAGAGAATGACTTCTTCGCAGTTTCGGCGGTGAAATGTAACTCAGAATTCAAAGCCAATAGTTCGGTGTAGGTCTTATTGTACCTGAGATCATTTGCATGGTCTTGTTTACTTGAATATCAATCCATATAGGAAAAGCATATTTAGCCGCCGAGTATATAAGTCCGAGGGCGGATGATTTAAGTATGGAGGCTGAGGACGTCCATGTAGTGCCACATAACTTTTGGACTACATTATTTCGCGTTTTCAGTTTTGCTGCCATTCTTTGTAGATGTTTTTTTAAAATATAATGGTCTGTCCAAGGTCACTCCACGATATTTTGGTATTGAGTTATGAGTGAGCAGTTTGTTTTCAAACGGATAAACGGATAGTTTTTCGTTGGCTTTTGTATTATTCAGATGGAAACAACACACTTCGGTTTTGATGCATATCCTCCACTTACAAAAGTATTTTCCTATCACAGCAAGGTTATTTGTTAGTATTGTTTCTGTTATATCCATGGTATCATGCCTTACTGCAATGGCTTAGTCGTCAGTGTAGCCAAATTTCTGCGAAGTTGTTCTAGGTAGGTCCGCGATGTATAAATTAAACAGTAACAGTGCCAAAACATATCTCTGTGGCAGTTCATTGCTGAGCTTTATTTGTACACTTTAAAAGTTGCCCACTGTAACTTAAAAAGGTCTGTCGGTGAGCATGCCATCAATGAGTTTGGTTTTTTGACACGGGATGGCACGTATTAGTTTGCAGATTAGTCATTGTCTCCAGAAAGTATCGTATGTTTATTTCGTCAATACAAACTATGTTGTAATTTCCTTTGCGGCACCTGCGAGTTTAACGAAGCTATTGATGGCGGCAGGATATAACCTCAAGTTTTTATAGTGCTTCTGGTTTCTTTGTCGTTAGTTTTATCTTGCGATGTAGACAACTCTCTGCCACTTGTCTGTTTATTTTCTGATTGTAATCGAATAGTCGAAAAATTTCCGTTTCGTAGAGCATAAATTGTTTTTTTTGGAAATGCCTGTTTCTTCAGATATGTATTTGATAATCGTTAAAAGTGAATGGTTTCCTTGATTTATTCAATAATTCGCCAGATTTATCAACATCTGTTTTTCTCCAATGTGTAATGCCGTTTCCTGCGGATGTTTCACAATATTATTAATGGTACAATAACAAAAATAACACAATGCCATTTATTTAATAACAATTTAAATAACTACACTAGCATATACTAATAAATACGGACTAACAATTTATTTTATACAGCTTTATTTTATACAGTTTTATACAGCTCCGTTATATAAAATTTCAAAAAAACTGTTAGAGATTATTTTAGAACACACTAAATTTTCACCTAAATTTACCATAAAAAATACAATAGAACTAGTTAATAAAATACAACATTTTCAATTACCTAACAACTCCAGATTAATTTCATTTGAAGTAAAAAATCTTTTTCCTAGTATCCCTCCTACAGAAACTTTTCTTCTAGTAAAAAACCTTTTAGACCAAAATAGTACAAATCCAATAATTACATCTGAAATTTTACATCTTCTTGAAGTTTGCATAAACCAGGACTACTTTGAATTTAATAATGAAATATATACAAATAACAGTGCAGGACTTATAATGGGTAATCCTCTAAGCCCATTGCTATCAGATATTTTTATGGATCATCTAGAGACAAAGATTTCAAAACATCCCGTATTCAAACAGTTTTTATATTGGTGGAGATACGTAGACGACGTACTGGTATGTTTCACAGGAACTAACAGGCAACTCGACCAATTTTTATCGTATATTAATTCACTTTATAGTCATATTGAATTTACAATAGAAACAGAACAAAATCAATCCATAAATTTTTTAGATTTAAAAATTAGCAGACTTCAAAACAAACATGACTTCTCCATAGTTCATATACCTACCCATACTGACACGACTATATACAATTCGTCATCCCATCCAACACAACATAAACTGGCAGCTTATCATAGTATGTTACATAGATTAACAGAAATTCCGATGTCAAAATACAACTTTGAGACAGAATTAAATATAATTAAGCAAATAGCAGTAAACAACGGATACAACAAACAAACAATTAATAAAATGTTAAATCAAAAACTACACAAGAAAGCCCTGAAATTAGTATTTTCACCACTAGAGAAAAAACCCAGTAGCTTCTGCTCAATTACATATACAGGCAAAATAACAACAAAAATTGCCAAACACATAAAAAAGAAAGGAATAACACCAGCTTTCCGAACAAATAACAACCTAGGCAAATATATTAAAAATAACAAGAGCCAAAATAAAAAACACTTAAATAGTGGTGTGTACAAACTTCAATGTGGCGACTGCCCAAAAACTTACATCGGTCAAACTGGTAGAAACTTTGATAAACGAATAGCAGAACATAAAAGGACTTTCAAGAATAGAAAAACATATTCGACATACGCACTTCACCTTCTAGATCATAATTATTCTTTTAATGACAAATTTAAAATTCTTCACATTCAAAATAAAGGCCTTAAGCTATCTTTGTTAGAATCTATGGAAATCAACAGATTAAAAAACACAGATATAATTCTGAATGACCAACTTGAGACAAACAGTTCTCCCCTTTTCAACCTATTTCATTAGAGACTATAAATTTGTAAACCCAAGCCAAAATAGATCACTTAATAAAGGCAATCAGCCGAAACAGCTGTAGTGATAATATTTAAAATAAATTTTGTGGAAGTTTGAAAACAAAGTTTTCAGTGTTTTATTGTTACATAAAATGAATTTCCATCAAGTAACGGTCGAATCCATCAATTATGAACTAACAATTTTTCAAACATGATCTTTTAAATTAATTGTTTCTTGTTCCCACTGACTAATAGGCTCTCCGATTAAAATTAGGTTATATAAAGGAAGTAAGACTTATAGTCGTAACAATTAAATGGAAATTTAGGTGAAAACAACGCTTGCACTTATCATCATCAGTGGCATAACAGCTCGTTATGAGCCAAAGCCTTCTTCAGAACAATCTTCCATTCACTCCTGTCTCTGGCAACTCTTCTCCATACTTTGATTTCGATGGATTTTAAATCATCCTCTATGTTATCTTAGTACCTAAGTTTTTGTTTTCCTCTGGCTCGTGTTCCCACTGGTCCTCTTCGGTCGAAAATTTTTCTGATCGTTTCATCTTCAACTCGCCTAATTACATGTCCTATCCATCGAAGGCGTGCTAATGTAATACATTTTACAATGTCAGGTTCCCCAAAACTTCAAAACTCCAAGTTGTAGCGCCTACACCACAAACCCTGTTCTTAAACTCCTCCATATATTTTCCTTAGAATTTCTACAGCTTTACTAGCTACAGGAATTTTTTCCTTGTGGATTTTTTTAGAATTTCTCTCTCGAAACGTTTAAGCAGTCTTTGGTCGTTCTATGTAAGTGGCCCCGTTTCTGAGCCGTATGTTAACACTGGCCTTATTAGTGTTTTATTATTATAGGTAACTTAAATTTTTCAGGGTAGTTTTGGGGCCATTTGTTTCGTCAAGCCCTAATAGCACTTATTGGCAAGCGCTATATACCTTCCAGTTTCGGATCATCAATTAATAGTTTAGAAATCTTGGTCCAGGTATTGGTAGTCTAGGTCAATACATGTACTTGGTTTTCTGTGCTTTTATTTTTAATTCCATTCTCAGTGCAGAGGCCCTTAATAATCAAAATGCTTTGATCAGAGATTCTGTGGACCTAGCAGTGATGTCTATATTACCAGTTACAACTCTCGAATTAGTTTTTCTAGTGCAAGGTTAAATAAGAGACACGATAGTGCATATCCCTATCTCAGTCCATTTTTACAATGAAAGGGTTTTGAAAAGTCGTTTTGGAATCTGGCTACACTTTCTACGCCTGTGAGTGTAAGTTTTGTTAGTTGAACAAGGTGAAGCGGCATTTAAAATTCGAACATAGCCGGTAGAAGTTTTTGTCTGTTAACGGAGTCGTATGCGGCTTTAAAATCCACGAATATGTTGTGGGTGTCGACTCCGAACTCAAGCGTTTTCTCAAAAAGCTGCCTGACTGTAAAGATTTGATCCGTTGTTGATTTATTGAGTCAGAAACCGCACTGGTAGTTCCTAATTATTTGTTCAGCATAGGGGATCAATCTTCTGTACAATACTTTATATACCACGTTAAGTAGGGTGATACCTCTATAATTATTACACACCATCATATCTCCCTTTTTGTGAAGAGGGTGCATTACACCTAATTTCCAGTCTAAGCGCGCTTCCTACCTTTACCAGATTTCGGTTACTAATTATTTGTGTATGTGTTTAAAAAGGGTGTCACCACCATTTTTAAAGAGTTCGGTAGGAAGATTGTCCAAACCAGAGGCTTTGTTATTTTTCAGTTTTGAAATGGTTTTCTTAATTTATTTTTCAGTGGAGGGCGGCTCTTGAGCGTTTTTATCCATTTCAGGTAAAGTAATTTCTATTTGGTCTTCTTCACGACTGTCTCCAAGCAGTTCTTTAAAATGATATGGCCACCTGTCTAGTATCTGTTCTTTGTCACTAATTATTGAATCACCTCTATCTTTACATGCTGTTATTCTGTCGCGAATCTTTTCTATTGTGGTGGTTAACAATTTCGTTTAGAGCGTTTTCGTAAGGCTCTTTCTTTTTCCTTCTAAATGTCATTTTTTCTTCTTGTCTAGGATTTTTATAGTCTTCCAGGTTTAATCTCGTTCTGCGCTGCTCCAGTGTCTTATATGCTTCATTTTACTGTTGGTTAATGGATCTACATTCTTCGTAAAACCTATCTTTGTTTATTTTAGCCTGGTTAGATTTTTAAATTTTTAGATTTTTAAAAGCCTTCAGCCGTTGTATGGATAGCTTCCTTGCGCATGCAATTAATTCGTACAATTATCGAGTAATTAACGTAAATCAGCAAAGAAAATAAAAAAATGGATATTTACTATACTATTAATACCAGAGTAATTATAATATTAAAATTCTATATTGTTAGGATTGTATAAATATCTTTCTTAGTATCTATGAATCAGTTAAAAATACTAAAATCCAAACTTAAATTTTCAAATTAAGATGTTTGAGATTTCTTGAATATTGTATTTAGACGGAATTTCAAGTGTTTCCCGCCTACTTAAAACTGGCAATACTGGGTTCTAAGGTTTCATATGATTTACATACCCCTGTGCTGGTCCTACTGCGAAGTAACTGCAAAACGCATTATAGAACACGCCTTTTGCATTGTCAGCTCTTTTGCTAGACCAAGGCGACTGGGTATTGTAAAGAAAAATAAATATTTCACTTTTACGTGATACAACTTCTGACCTACCCACAACATTTTTCAAAAATAAGTTTTGACACCAAATAATTAATTCGGGAAGTTGAAAGTTGTTAGACGATTTAGTATATATCTTCCAAAAAATACAGTGATTAAGAAGGGAATAAAAATGGGTGGGAAAAAATTGGCAATATAATTGTAACCCAAATTATATTTTGTAACACTTATTTGGCGTTTGGTTTCCACTACCAAAAAAGAACACTAACACTCCAATATATTAGACCACCGAACCTATACGCTGTTCCAGATCCTGGTCCGGTTCCTGAGACCCTTGAGGGTCACTAGATCAAACAGATGTAACAAATAAAACAAAATATTTCATGTTCATATATTGACGCCATTTACTTAAATAACTAGCAACCCATTTGAATAAGAAGGATACAGCTAAAGCTTATGAAATATAACAACATGATTCGCCCTATCCAAGGCCTTTAAAAAAGCAGTATATATGGCATCCACGTAAACCCTCTTTTTAAAAGCTGAAATAATGTACCATTGGTACATGATCAGATTAGTCAAGGTGAATTTTCCATTCCTGAATCCATATTGTTGGGTGATTAAGAGAGAGTTACAATACCAAGTCAATCATTTTCACAGAAAAAGGATAGAAGACGCATAGCCACAGGTCGGTAATTCTTCAAATCCTCTTTTATATCCTTTCTAACAAATAGGAGTAATCAAGCTATTTTCCAAATTGATTAAAATATTAAATAAAAAACATACACATACATAAATAATCGTTCCTTTTCTACTGTTAGGTTTCGAGGGAAGTGATTCTAGCTTTTGATGAATTGTCTTTTTTCTGTTTTTCACAAACTTGTATTGCTTATTGCCACGATTTGTTCTTATTTTGCAAATAAAAAACAATACGGAACACAAATAGTGTAAACTCACCTTTTTAGAAAACAACTAGAAACATTATCCTGACCACAGTTTATTATCTTTCAGTGACAAAATTTCATCATAAATGTCCGAAAAAAAATTTAATAAAGGGTATATTAACAATTTATGAGCAAATGACGACCCACTTATCGTTAATATAACTGTGTATGTTATTCCACGAATATACGACTGTTTTGGATTATTGCGACAACGAATATTTTACTGTGCAAGTATAAGTATGAAAGTAAATTGGTCTATTATAATCATTATTTTAATAAAAAGGATCTGCTGTTAGTATAACATCTAAACTAAAATTATTTTAGTTAATAGATGTTCAGGTAGACGCAAAATTTATTGTGAAATTCAATCCGAAAATAACAAATTTTTTTACGCAAACGCTCCTACATATAAATACAATGACGTGTATGAAGCCAAATGTGTTCATCAGACATTTGGGTTAAGTTTCAGTGAAATGTAAACACCAAAGAGACGTGCCGGGTTCCTTTGATATAACACTCTTTTATAATTTATTAGGTACTACAACTGTAATAAAAAGAAATATATTATTTTTAATATAAATGAAAAGAAATTGGCAGAACGATGGTTCAGAAACCAGAAAAAGAATCTAATATTTTACTTTGTTAGCTTTAAATATTTGTTTGCTTTGAGTAGATGTACTCTTAAAAGTTTCGAAATTAACGGGCAAAACATACCGGCTATTGATAGTTAAATTACCGAGTCGTTACAGATATTAAAAAGTAACGAAAATTTACCTACAGTTTTACATATCGTCGACTGATTTTAGTTTTAAAAACCGTCTGAATAGAAGTTACCGGTAAAGAGAGGTGTCCGTTAGTAGAGAGTGTCCGTAGTGTAGTGTATTTTTGTATTCAAGCCAAAAATGCTAAGTCGTGTTTTAGATGTCGACAACTATATTTAATGTACTTTATTTTACTGCTGAGAAAACCAACCGGAGCGCTTTGTGACTAGTTCAGTCCGTACATAAACTTGTGTGTAATGCATTCTGTATGAGTGAAACAAAACTATAATCGGTTTTGCAAAAATAAAAAAAAGGACAAAATGAAAAAAATGTCGCACAATATAAATCTTACCGACAACCAAAGACAATAGATCTTCTCGAAGGTTGCAAATTTGAAATCCGTGAGACAATATATAAAATGCGCGACGAGATATAAAAAAGAAAGAATATGTCTCTTTAGATTCAGTGCTACAAAAATTAAAAGACAGAAATATATTTGAAATTTCCAGAACAAGTCTCTGAAGAGTTTTAAGACCGATTGGCTTTAAGTTCAAAAAGAAAGACAATAGAAAGGCTTTGTTGTTCACAAAAGAATATAATTTTTAAGAAATTATAACAAATTAAAAAAAAATGTTCTTTCTTCGTTTATTTAGACAAAACATGGATTTTAGATACCGCTAAAGGTGGTATCAAACGAATTTGGCAGGACGAATGTGTAAAATCCATAAAACACATCGATAATGAAAGAAAGAGATATATTATAGTGAATACAGGTGGAAAACATGGTTTTATTAAGGGAACAGATCTTCTGTTTTCATCAAAATCAAAATCAGCTGATTATCATGACAATATGAATACGGAGATGTTTGTGAAATGGTTGAAAGAAAAACTGTTGTCAAGTTTACATGAACCATCCGTTACAGTACTGGATAATGCTGCGTACCATTCAAAAAATTTAAATAAGCAACCAACAAACACCTGGACCGTAGATTAAGTAAAAAAATGGCTGTTTTAAGCCTCAATTACTAACGTTAGCTAAAAGTCATGCGTAATCAAATAAATATATATATATATATATATATATATATATATTAGACAAAATTATATACAGCTTTAAATATCGTGAAGCTAAGACTACCTCTCTGCCATGGCCAATTCAATACAATTGAATATATTTTGGGGATATGCAAAATATATTATGACAACCATATTGGATTGAGGGGTTACAGCGACGAAGCAGTCTTGAAAACAAGGCAACAAGCATTTTATATTGCCACTCCTGAAATTTGAGAAAAAAGTGTGAAAAAATGTGAAGACTTAATTGAAGAATGGTGGATCCGTGAAAGTCGCATCGAAGTAGTAAATCCAGTTATAATTTACCATTTGAATGAGGATAGCCACGACAGTGATTTGGCACTGAATCTAATGGTTGATGATAGTTTTAGGAGATTAGGACAATAAGAAAATAAGTAAGTTTTTTGTTTGTTTTATACTAATTGAATATTCTACTAAATAAATTACAGTATTTAATCACTTTAAATATTTTTACACTTCGTTTTAATCACCTAATCTAAAAACCATCTTCATATTTAAATCTATGGTTTATATCTCTCATAACAGTATTTTAATTGTGGAGAATTTACTATTGTACAATTCAGCACATTAGACCATTTAAATCAATACCTTATACCGAATTTAGAACAGTCGTATATTTGTGGAATGGAGTATAGCTTAAATATCCCCACCTTTACCATATGCTAACAATTTTCGCTGTTTTATAGAGGTATGTCTTATAGTAGTAATATTTTCAATTTTAGGCAGAAAAAATGGAGGATTTTGCATATTCGAGCAACTGGCATGAATATTCCGTGGATATTAAAAAACCATTTATAAATATGGTCACCTGTATTAGTCGGAGGCCGGTAACTTTAAACGCTGGAAATTTTCTTGATTTTAATTTTAGAAGTGCTTGCGAGGTAAGTATAGCATAGATTTGTACGTCATTTATCCGAATTATAGTTTATTCGTCTTCCGGTTTGGACCGTGTCATTTGTGAGTGACCCAAAAGTGGGTTCATCTCGACGTTTCGCTACAATTGTATGTAGCTTCTTCAGGAGAACAAAGAAAAAAGAAAAAAGAAAACAAAAGACAGGAAGATGGGTAGTTAGCAACGGTAACTCAGTTACTCAACGCAACCAGAGGCGAATACTAACTACCAAGATGGGCATTTGGTCACAGTAACTCAACTACTCAGATAGGAAATGCGGTCTAAAAGTGACCAATCATCGACACTAAGAATACTGGAGAGTTCAAGATGCAGCTTAAAAAGTTTTTGGGATTGAAAATTAAGGGTTTTTCGAATATGTTGAATCCGTTCACGAAGTAGAGATAGGCTGGCTCGATGTAGAATTCGGGAAGAAGATGAAGAGGAAATGTGATGTTTTAGAACAAGAAAATTGGGAACCAAGTTATTATCACGACATCTAGAGAGAAAGGTGAGCGAAGAAGGTAGAGATGAAACTTTAGAGCGAAGATTGGAGAACTCTGAGGTTTTGCGGAATATAACCTCCCCGTAGAGGTTGGTCAAATGAAATCGTAGGCTTCCACGGCCAGAGTCAGAATTATAGTTTATTCGTCTTCCGGGTTTGGACCGTGTCATTTGTGAGTGACCCAAAAGTGGGTTCATCTCGACGTTTCGCTACAATTGTATGTAGCTTCTTCAGAGAACAAGTTAGTATTCGCCTCTGGTTGCGTTGAGTAACTGAGTTACCGTTGCTAACTACCCATCTTCCTGTCTTTTGTTTTTCTTTTTTCTTTTTTCTTTTTTCTTTGTTCTCCTGAAGAAGCTACATACAATTGTAGCGAAACGTCGAGATGAACCCACTTTTGGGTCACTCACAAATGACACGGTCCAAACCCGGAAGACGAATAAACTATAATTCTGACTCTGGCCGTGGAAGCCTACGATTTCATTTGTCATTTATCCGCTTTTCAGTAAACATGTTTGTTTATAAGAACCACTCAATATTAAGTTATTAGAATAATTCTCTCTTTATTAAGTAGTTTAACCCTTCATCACTCGCATCTCAAAAAATTACGCCATCACTTGCGTGTTAGATTTTATTCAACATATGGGTATAGGTCAAATCAATGAGTCATTAGTACCTATTGGTTAAGTTTATTGGCTATTAACTCACAAAAAACGATAAAGTTATGTTTTTTTAAAACAAAACTGCAAAAAAAAACTACTAGGTAAACTAAAAAATATATACCCATTACCCTACAACAAAACAAATAAGGGGATTTATTCCAAAAAACTGTACGCATTATGCATAAAATTAGATTTCTTCCTTTTCTAGGCAATGGTGGCAAGTAAAATTTGTTAAACCAGTGTGTTTACATCCAGTACAACCAGTTTACATATCGGCAACTTACAGTTAGTACAATAATGGTGGGTAAACCTGTTCTTCCTTACAGGGCAAAAAGAACATCTTGGTTTTATAGTTAGAGTTGCTCCTTGAGAAACTGATGGCTTTCTCCGGTTATATTTCGGATCCTGTGTCACAGCTGAAAAGGCAGATTTGAGATATTGGAAAGTCGTTGAAGATGGGACAATAAAAGTTACTTGCAAAGCTCCGCAATGTAGCTTCCTCGAGATGTTACAATATTAGTGTTATTGTTGTAAATTATTTGGCTGTTTATAGTTTAAATATTTATTGTGCTGCAAAAAACAGTAAATGGCCAGCGATTGCTAACTCGAGTTTCCGAGTATTCTGCATTTATTTTATCAACAACATCCACTTCGCCTTTTGTGAGGTTGTAAACTGTAATAATCTCTGGCTTCATGGTATGCTCTTTGGTGTTTTTATCAATGTAACCATTGCTGTATAGTGTTGAAGTAGTACATTCTTATTTTTTTGGCACATATGATACAAGTACACACTTGTTTCCATCGTCACCATATGCAAACATGCTACTAAACAAAGTTCTTCCTTTTACGTTTTTTAACTCAGGGGCAATATGGGGAAAAGTAATTATGCGTAGTTACATTTCGACCGGTTTTAGTCGGAAGTCTTTTTACTATACTAGATGCATCGGTGGGTAGTTGATATGGTCCTTCAGGTGATTTGTCGGGATAAATTTCGAGATTTTGTGTGAAAAATGTTCTAGCATCCCCAAAGCATAAATCTTGATTCCGTATTTCGCTGGCTTATTGGCTATATTATACCGCCTTAATTTGCATCGACCACGGAACGCTTCCAGCATTACATCTATGGTCACATAGAATCTAGGAGTGTATGCAGATAAACAGTTACTGACAAACATTTGTTATATTTCTCGAATGAGTGCAAGATTATCAATTACCGAATTTTCTTGCCTCTTAGTGGCGTCGTCAAATCTTACATTTTAAATTATTTTTTAAAATCTTTTCATGAACATAGTAGCTGCAAAAATATCTGGAGCTGTGCTATCTAATTTCCAGAGTTCATCAGTATTTAAATGTTGCGCTCTCTTTACCCCAGCAAGGAACAAAAGGCTGATAAATGCTTGCATATCCTCTTAGTCAACAGCAGAACAATACCTAGGGCGAGTATAAAACACTCTCATCATATCCAGTTTTTGATTTGTATATTTTAAAATATTATTGATCATAGCATCCGAGAAATACAATTTCCAGCATTTTAATATGGTTTTGGCCCTTTTGCTTTAGCTTTTACCCCAGGTAAGTTCGTAACAATATTACAAGTTATGGTCTTACCTTTGGGAGTGTGTTTCTTATGTTCCAACCATGGTGTTTTATCTTTGCCATAAAATTTTGGATAACCATCATCTTGGCTGCTTTCTTCCATAGCATCTTCAGGATCACTAGGTAGATCGTTTGTGAACTGCTTAAAATCTGTATTGTGAATACCGTGTTTAGAACGAACAGCACTTAAGTCCTTATCAGAATCTAGTGGTTCCACATCACTGTCTATCTCTTCATACCATTTTAGTAACTGGTTTTTCATTTTCTTGTCCATATTTACCTCCAACAAACCAAAATAGAGCTTATAATAACGGATGTTCAACAATCTATAGGTATTTTACTAAAAATCTTACCTTTTATGATGATATTATAACTTTTCTTAAGAGATATCTTTAAAAATCAACATACGCCAACACTCGCGTAGTAAGATTTTTTCTAACGCTTCGACGAACGCGATAATATATCGGCTATAACATAATAGATACTTCCACCAGCATTTAACATAGACTTATATGAGTCTTTATAAAAGTATTCCTGGTTGCAGAACTAAAAAGAAGCAATATTTCGAAAATTATGGCGAAATATTTAAAAAATTTAGATTTTTTCTAACGGTGCGAGTGATGCAGGGTTAAGAGACTAAGTAAGTAATAGATTTAAATATCTTATACAGAAACTGTTTATAGTCGGATCATACGGGCTCGGTGTTTGTTGAGAAAGAATACCGTCTAATAAAATATTTATCAATATAACTTATTAGTGAATAGTACATGTCATATACTACCCCTATTTACATGTAATTTACAATATGATCAGTCAAATGTACCTAAATGCTGCGTAATATCGATACTGACATTATACTGACTGATCGATACTATCAGAGGAAAGGTCTGGGGACCATTCTTCTGGAATGAAAATTAAAATCAAGTGGCACGAAAATGGAAATAACAACTTTTTATCACAAGAGGCTACCAAACAGAAACATACGAGTGCATCTTATAAGAAACTACCATTACTCTACAGGGTGTCCAGAAACTCTCCTGACAAACGAAGACTTGAGATTCCTCAAATAATTTTAAGACAATTTAACCCAACTCGCCTAGTCCGAAAATGCTTTCTAAGAGAGCTAGAGCTCTTTGAAGATGGCTACTTGTATTTAGTTTTTTTTAATACCTCCCAAACTCTTCTATTAAAAAAAAACAAAAACTGGTATGATTATTTATCCTCTAGAGATGAATCGATTCCATTAACCGCCGATTTTGAATACCGGTCATAGGCGTCTGTTTTGGGTAGATCAACGATTATTTTAACGCATAATTTTTTTTTGATTTAAACTTTTAAGCATTCGTGGTACTAGATTATCAAATTTTCTGGTATTTTACTACTAAAAGGTATAGTTACTTTAAGTCGGTAGAATACATCGAATATAAAATTTTTCGTTATGAATGTTAAATTAATATTTTTTGCACTAGTTGGCTTGTAACTGCCAACAGAAGTATTATCTATGTATTTCATTGTCAATTTTTTGTAAAGTATCTCTTTTAGTGTTAACTAGCACCGCTATAAGTAGATTTTTCTGCTCGTGAAGAAGTCGCTATATGGTTGCAAAATCAAAAAAATTAAAATAAAGATTTTCTTAGATACAATTTGTCCTTTTCTCAAACTTTTATACCAATTGAGTGTTGTATTAACAGACACAAAAGCTAATTTATCAAATTAACTCTGTTTCATATTAATTTAACTGTTATGACGAAAAAATAAAAAAAATTCAAATCGATTTTTCTAGAAACCGGTGTATCCTACGGACTAAAAGTAAAAGTACTTTTTAGTACTAAAATACCAAAAATTTAATAATCTACTATCACAAATGCTTAAAAGTTAAAGGCAAAAAAGTTATGCTTTAAAATAATGTTGACCTATCCAAAAAGGACGTCTATGAACGGTAATAGAAACATGCAATTAATGGAATCGATTTAGCTCTCAAGGATAAATAATTGTACAAGTTTCCGTTTTTCTAATAGAAGCGTTCTAAAGGAATTAATAAAAAACTACGTACAATGTTCCATCTTCAAAGTACTCTAGCTCCCTTAAAAAGCACTTAGGAAGACACCTTAGGAAGACTATTTACAGATGCTGTAAACGTGAAAACAATCTTTCCTGTCGTAATAGAAGCAACGCTAAAATGGCTTCGCTATGGACAATAGCCACAATAGGACAATAGCGACCTCTGATAATAAATCACAAAACTCGAAATCCGAAGATTTCTAACTATCGAAACCAAATTCAGATTTTTGCTTAATATGTGCCTTCTGCGGTAGCATGTAGCACTCTACGATCCCGATAGAGGACAGGCTGCTACAGGAGTGGCGTCCCTGCCGTACGCTAGGCCACTGATTTTCTCCTATGTCAAAGCCTTTCCGAGAGGCCAGGTTATTTTCCTACCAAGTTTCCAATCTTTACCAGATCCCGATATATTCCGCTACCGACCCGCACTGGCCAAGGTGGTAGTCAAATGGCTAATTTTTCCTGTAAATGACATGACACAAACTAGAAAAGGGCTGTTAGTCCCCGGCGGCCCAACGGTCCCTGGTGACGGTAGCTACCAGATTGGAACAAGGGCAGAGGGTGCAAAGAATCACCGGAATAGACACGGCTACCATAGACAACGAACATTGCATATTGCCACTTATAAAGTAGAAACGCTTGCAACTGAAGATAAGCTCATTGATTTACAGGAAGAATTTAACTGCATAAAATAAGATGTATTGGGACTTGTCGAAATACGAAAAAAAGGAGAAAACTAAGTAGTTTTAAAACTAGAGCATCTGCTATATTCCATTGGAGAAAACGATAAGGCAGTTGGCACCACAGGCTTTCTCCTGTACAAGAAACATCTAAATAAAATTATAAAAATAGAGAGTGTAAGCTCAATAGTTGTGTGCCTCATATTAAAACCGAACAAGAGACGCTATATTAAAATTATTCAACTATATGCATCCAAGACGAGCCGTAGCGATAAAGAAATCTAAAACTTTTATAAAGACATAATAAGAGCTATAGAAAAAGATAAAACCCACCACCTAATATTAATGGGCGATTTTAACGATAAACTTGGATTTAAAGAAGATGACGCAGAAGTGGCTATGAGCCCATTTAGAGACGGTGAGCGAAATGATAGAGGAGGTGTGCTATTACATTTTTTATTTCATCATCGGCTCTAGGTGATGAACTCATTTGTCAAAAAGAAACAACAACGTAAGTGGACGTGGGATAGTCCAGATGGCATAACAAAAAACGAAATTGATTTCATCATCATAAACAGAAAAAATATTGTCCAAGGTATTACAGTAATTAATATAATCACTGTTGGTAGTGACCATCGGTTGGTTAGAGCAAAAATAATGATCAACATTAGACAAGAGAGGACAGCAATGATAACAGAGAGGCATTTTACTAAATAGAAATCGATAGAAGATAGAGTAGCTTATCAGAATCTCATAACTTCAGAACGGAAAGAAGTAGAACATCTAAATGAACATGCATTAGATATAGAGGTGACAAACATGCAAATAAATAGTGGGATTCGAAACGCTCATAGAAAATATAAGGAAAAAGGAAAAAACAAGATGGATCAACTCACTCAAGCCACTAAAGATCTTATAAACAAAAGCAGATAATTCAAAGACAAATACAAAATAATTTTGTAATACTAAGACAGTTAAACAAATATATCACAAAATCCATTCGAAAAGATGTCAGAAATTACAACACTGAATACATATCTCAAGCCATTGATAAAAATAAAAGTTTAAAGGTTCTGTGCCGACAAATGACTAAAGGATCGAAAAATCTTTGTAAACTTGTAAATAAAAAAGGAGAAACTACAACAAATGAGGAAGATATTTTAAAAACTGCTCTAGATTTTTACTCATAATTGTATCAGAACTTCTAGATCATGATCAAAATCAAATACCAAAAGTTCAATATGTAGGCTCAGAAGACTTTCCAGATATCACAACAGACGAAATAAAATCAGCTCTATCGGAGATAAAAAACAATAAATCACCTGAAGAAGATGGGATAGTCATTAAACAAATCAAAGAAGGAGGAGGAACGTTATTAGATGTGTTGATGAAAAAGATGTTCAATGTTTGTTTTTACAAGAGGCGTAAACCCCTTCCAGTATCCTAATGCAATAATAACCATAATGCACAAAAAGGTGACATTTCAGACCTAAAGAACTACAGACCTATTAGTTTGCTCTCCCAGACGTACAAACTATTCATGAAGATAATAACAAAACGGCTTGTGAACAAACTGGATAGTTACCAACCTTATGAACAGGCTGGGTTCCGCTCCAGATACGGAACAAGTGATCATCTACAAGTTATAAAAACGCTAAAAGAAAAGTATACAGAGTATAATAACCATATCTTTCTTATATTCGTAGATTATAAAAAAGCGTTCGATACCATAGATCATCAAAAAATGCTTCGAGAATTGGCTGACTGCCGCATTGACTACCGATATATCGCTTTTATATAATGTTAATAATGTTATTAGTTAATGTTAATAACTATAAATACTTAGAACATGGATAACATCAGATATAGACCAAACCAAAGAAATTAAGACACGTATTGAAATAGCACGTTCATCATTTATTAAACTTAAAAAGTTTCTTTGTTGTCGGATATAAGGTTAGAACTACGCCTGAGAATGCTTCGATGTTACGTGTTCTGTACTCTTCTTTATGTCTGGAAGCTTGGACACTAAAACAAGTTTATCTGAATAAGTTTGGCCGCCTTTGAATTTTGGTGTTACAGAAGAATCCTACGAATATCATGGATTCAAAGAATCTCAAACATGGAAGTAACTAGAAGGATAGGAAATGAGGCGGAAATAATATTAACTATTAAAAGACGAAAACTTGAGTACTTGGGACATGTGATGAGAGGGCAAAAATACGCATTATTACAACTTATTATGCAAGGTAAAATCTGAGGAAAGCGAAATGTGGGAAGACGAAGAATATCCTGGCTTAAGAACTTAAGGGAATGGTTTTAAATGCAGTAGTGCAGAACTTTTTAGAGCGGCAGTCAATAGAGTCCGCATAGCCATGATGATTCCAACCTTCGATAGAAGATGGAACTTAAAGCAGAAGAATATCGCTTTTATTAAAAGTATTTATGAAACTGGTGCAGCTTGTATCCGCCCTCCTAAAGATACCAAGAAGTTTCGAATAGAACGTGGAATTAGACAGGGTGATACTATCTCCCCTAAATTGTTTACATCTGTTTCTGAATATATCTTTAAGCAAATGAAACGAGAGGATAATATGGGAATTAATATAAATGGGAAGATCTGAACCACCTAAGATTTGCCGATGACATCATTTTAATATCTTGATACAGTTGATAAAGCTACAAAAATGCTGAACATGCTCTATAAAGTGTCAAAAATAATTAGGCTTAAAATTAATACCTCAAAGACAAAATTTATGACCAACCTTGTAGTCAGCGTTAAAATTCTGATTGAGAGCCATAGCATCGACCAAGTAATAGCTTACAAATATCTAGGGCATGACATTCGCTTAGGCCAAGATAATCAGACAACTGAAATAAAAAGAAGGATAAGTCTCACATCGGCTGATGATCGGATAGATTGAATAACATTTTCAAGTCTATTATCTCAGTTTGTTTAAAAAGAAAGGTATTTAACCAGTGCGTTTTACCGATTCTTACATATGGTGCAGAAACACTGACTCTAACAAAAAAGAACAATAGATAAAATAAGAGTTACACTACGCGCTATGAAAAGATCAATATTAGTTATTACCATCAGTGATAAAGTACCAAACCTAGAAATAAGAAGAAGAACAGCAGTCACAGATACAGTTAAAAAAATACCCATGGCTAAATGGACTTGGCCGGACATGTTGCCAGATTAATGGATGATAGATGGACCAGAAAGATTCTGGAATGCCGACCAAGGCAAGAGCATATCGAAGCAGAGAACGACCACCGACTAGATGGGCGGATGATATCAAGTACATCACCACAAACTTGATACAAGAAGCTCAAGATAGAAATAGGTGGAAAATTTTACGGGAGACCTACGTTCAGCAGTGGACAAATATAGCCTAATTGATATTGATGATGTGCCTTCTAAGAATTGCAAGGCAAAACAGACGTTGATAAAGATGTAATTAGAGAAATGGGAAATCTAAAATTGCATTCCACAACATATATCTCGTTAACTAAGCACAAATCCTTACGAATTATTTTCTAGTACTCATAAAGAGTATATCGAAATAAAAGAAAAGACAGTTAAGATTTGAAAATAGGTAAAGAAATAATAATAAACTTACTCACAATCAATTTAAATTTAACAATCAGACGACCGGTTTCGCTTTCTACAATTTGCAAAGCATCTTTAGGTCTAGATACAAAGTTAAACTAATTTGTATCTAGACCTGAAGATGCTTTGCAAATTGTAGAAAGCGAAACCGTCGTCTGATTGTTAAATTAAATTGATTGTGAGCAAGTCTTATTATTATTTCTTTACCTATTTGATAGACTCACACAAGCATATACATTCATGAGTTAAGATTTGATTTTACATATAGTACCTCTGTACATGCGCTTACACGTATATCGTCCTAAAAAGAATCTTCGGAGCGACTATTTAAAGATACTCGAAATGTAAAAACAATCTTTTCTGTCGTAATACAGCAACGATAAAATGGATTCGGTATGGACGCAGCAGCGATATCTGATAATAAATCACGAAACTCGAGATCCGAAGATTTCTAACTATCGAAACCAAATTCAGATGTTTGCTTTAATTTGTGCCTTCTAAGAATTGTAAGGCAAAACAAACGTTGATAAAGATGTAATTAGAGAAATGGGAATCAAAAATTGCAGTCCACGATATTATCTCCTTAACTTGGAATCATTTATTTCCGTTCTTGTAATCATTTATTTTATCAACCTGCTGTTTCACCGTTACAAATAACTTCTTATTTTAAACTTAATCTTACCTAAATACCTGCAATTTCTTTTCTTACTTAGTTTTTCTGGATAGATATAAAAAATATTAATAATTTAATATTTTAAATAGATTAAGAGATATCTTAAATAAAGAATTAAATACACTGCGCTTCAAAATGAACGCATAATTTAAAATTATTAGTTTGAGTTGTAATTAAAAAATTTTTGTTTGTTCTTTTCTGTTTTATGGTTGTTTTAGAACATCTAAATAAAAAATTTTACTTTTTTTACAAAAAATGTATTGAAATTAACAATATAACATCATAAATCTAAACATCTGAGCAAACAACTGATCTAAACAAACTAACATTATAAATTTATGACGAAATTGAAATTTTTAAAGTTGAAGAAAATACTAATACCGTGTACTAGTATTGAGTATTGCTTCCTGTGACATTTATTACTGCTTAACAACGATCTCTCATACTGAGAATAATCGTTCTGATTTCTTCTTGATCAATTTTTAATCCCAAATTTCAACCAACCGCAAAAACAGTTCATTTAATTATGTTTGGTGCATTAGGTAGTTGTCGTAGTCGACTGCCTATGATGTCCCAAACATGTTCTATTGGTTGAGGTTAGGACTTCTCGCAGGCCAATCCATGGCAGGAATTCCAACCTCCTGCTGCACAATTCTTGCCGTGTATGGCGTGGTATTATCTTTCATAAGCATGAAATTATCCCCACTAAATGGTGCAAATGGCACGACATGCTCTTTCAAATGTCTGTTATATACCTCTGCGATGTAAACTGACCGCGATCTATTCTAACTAATTCCGTACAAGCCTCTAAATTAATCTCACCCCACACCATTACCGAGCCGCCGCCATACTGTACAGTCCCTACTGTGTTACACTGTGCGTAGCGTTCCCAGAGCCCTTCTATACACTCGTTTCTCCTGTCATGAGAAAAAAATAGTACCTGGATTCATCGGTAAACAATATTCTTCCCCAATCGTCATTATCCACGAGCATTATTCACGAGCAAAATTCAATCTTTGCCTTCTATGGTCTCTGGTCAATAATGGGCTAATTGGTCCCCTTACAGGGTGTAGGTCATTTTCAGCAAGTCTTCTTCTAATCGTATTTTGGCTGATTCTAAAGTTATAATGATCCAAAAATTCATTTTGTAGAGAAGTACTGGTAACAAACCTTTGTCTCAGTGTACGAAGTGTCAAAAAACGGTCTTGATTATAAGTTGTAACCCTTTTACAGCCTTAACCGGGTCTTCTCGAGTTACTTGCAGTGACAAAAAAAATGTGTTGATACTCTTGAAATGGTTGACTGGGTGGCCTTAAAATGTTCAGCGAGTTCTACTTGAGTGTATCCTTCCTTGCGAAGAGTAACGATTCTAAAACACTCACTTTCTGACAAATTTCGATTTTCTGGTGGTTCTTCGAAATTGCTGGTGGTTCATTTGAAAGAAAAAACACTTAATAAACTTGAAAACCCCCTTCAAACGTTCAGCACAACGTAATCTAACCCAACTAAATTCGAAATAAAACGAAGCACAATTATTTAATTTTTTTGCAAACAATGGTAAAACATCAGCGTTTTTTACTGTTCTTTCGATAAATTTTACAATATACCGAGGGTAACAATAATATATTAGCACAAAAATCAAAACTTAATTTACCAGGATTTTTAAAATTATGCATTAATTTTGGGGTGCAGTGTATTTTACATTTCACTTTTCCTAAGTTACCTGCATATAAGGCTCAAAAAGCTAATAAATTATTTTATTTGATTTTATTTAAAAATTATTCCTCTAATTTTTAGATTTGTAGAATGGTATTTTCCTACTATATGTTTTTGAATACAGTGATTGAAGGTACGTAAACTAGGACATAAAAGTAATTCTGCATATACACTATTCGTAATACGAAAATCGGGCTAGTTTGGAAGTGTGAACACTAATCTCCCTTTTTCACATCACCATATCACATCAGCACAAATAGTAGAAAATAATGAATCTAACAATAGTTTTTTCAAGCTGGTCTACAATGGAATAAAAGTATGAATCATCGTATTATCTTTTAGAGTGTGTGGAACACTGTGTAAACTATTGACTTTTGGCTAAGTTTTAAAATTTTTGCTTGTAGAGACAATTTTAATAAAATATTTAAAAATTAATATATGTAATAAAGGCTTTAGTTTAACTTGTGTTTTTTATTAACCTTACTAGCATTAAAATAAATTGATTTTTGTGTAAGAAGAATATCTTTTGTTTTTGTTGACGATATTATTATCGTTGTTTGGGTGTCAACCCTTTCGTGACCCTTTCGTGTCAACTTTATTAGACCAAATTTAAATGGTTTAAAATGACAATATTGATATTTGTTGACGTCTAGAGTCCTAACAAAGCGATTAATTTTTTTTTACATTGTTGCATGTCTTTGTATGCTTAAAACGGACATGGGTAAAATATTGTAGATATGGGAACATGTTGTACCTAGGGACGGTTTACCTAGGGACAGGCTAAATTATCGCCAAACAAAATATCGGAAAAACTTTAAATTTACACAACATATTGACAACAGTGTCCCTATCTATGGTATTCAGTTGTGTACATGTTCATAAAGTGTTAACAGAAGCTGTGGCCACTTTGTAATTTTTGACGTCCAAAGTAAGTATTTTTACCGGCTGTGTCGTCTTATTGCAAATTATTAATTTGACAGTAGTGAATAATCATGTTAGGGTAATATTAATCGTAATTTAGACTACCTAATACACTAATCAAACCGTTGTATTTGATTGTCGTTAACGACTTATTCGACTGCTTTTATACATGGAATCACAAAAGTATTACACAAGGTTTAATTATTTGGGATCAACATGTAGAGTATAGTCAGTAAGCTATTGTTTAGAAAGAATATTGCAAATTTGAAACTAATTCTACTTATATTGATTACTTATTACTTCTAAATAGAAGATAAAAATTCAGAAGTGTGTGTGTGTGTTTATGTGTGTGTGTGTGTGTGTTGTGTGTGTGTGTGTGTGTGTGTGTGTGTGTGTTGTGTGTGTGTGTGTTGGTGTGTGTATATACAGAGTGGCCCAAAAGTCTGGAAACGGCCAATTATCTCGTAAATTGCTAGTCATAATTGTACCAAATTTGAGGTACACCTATTTTGGGATACGGAAATTACATATTTGATATTTTCAATGTTGCCAGATTTGCCGTTTCTCTTATAATATTAGTAACTTTGATTTTTCAAATTCATCACCCTGTATATTCAGTCATTATTGGAATCTCCTATTAAATACGAGTTCAACCATATGTAAAACTTATGATTTTATGTAGTCTGGAAGGTCTTAAATACATAAAACAGTTCAAAATATGTAGATTTTAATAAATTTAAATATTTAAGTGTAGAATGCTGTGATTTTGACATTTGTTCACCATTTACATTATTAACTAAAACTGACAGTAGTTGTGTTTTGAAAAGTTCTACAAAATAAATTGCGTCTCTAAAATGGCTCTTAACGAAAAAGAACGAATTTAATCTAACGAATCTAATCGTTATGAAAAGGAGACCAAAAAAGTGGCCTCTGATGGCGACATATCCGGAAATGCAAAGGCGCTAAATTTAAATTTTCCAACACTTGTTAACAATACCTGTAAAATATTTTTCAGACAAGAAAGTTTTAATTAAATATTAACGATAATACTCTAAAAAGTGACATAATTGGTAAAAAACTTCAATATAAATAAAATTTCATGTGACAGTTGGGACAAACAATAACATAGCCAAACTAAGCTTGACTTCTTAAACAAGGAAAGAGACTGTCTTTCCTTGTTTAAAGTGGCCTCTCAAGATGGCAATTCCTGTCTAACAATATTGTTTTCCCCACTACCTTTACATTCCCTCTTTTATCTTTTTGCTCGATGGGGTACGGTAACAGAAAAAGATCTTATTTTGAAGTAACCAACTTGTTCAATGACACTTTCCCAAAATGTTCTCCTATTCATAAGGCGACGATACAAAAAACTGTAAAGCGATTTGAGAAACCTGGAGAAGTAAAAGATAGATACCGATCAGGTAGACCGAAAATAGTTATGAATGACAACAAAAGTTTAGATATAATTCAAAGTTTTGTAGAAGATCCACATACATCCTCACGTAAGGTTGCACAAGTACATGATGTAGGTCGTTCTTCAGTCTTACTGTATTACGTAAGAATAAATTTAAACCATACAAGATTTACTTATTGCAAGAATTAAGTGAAGATGACTTCGATCGTAGATTAGAGGTTACTGAGGTAATGATGGAAAAAATTGAAAATGATGAAAATTTCCTTAACAGAATATTTTTTTCTGATAAAGCAACCTTTACACTGTGTGGAAGTGTAAATCGACACAATTTAAGGTACTGGAGTGACTTAAATCCACACTGGATGCGTAACAACCATACTCAAAAACTACAAAAATTAAATGTATGGTCAGGTATAGTAGGTACTCAGTTAATTGGCCATTTTTCATCGAAGGAAATTTAACGTCAGACAGTTACGAGATGTTACTTAGAAATGAAATTGTACCTACACTACACTGAGAAACTTGTTTGGGCCAATTTTAATCAGAGATGGTTTCAGCAAGATGGAGCTCCACCTCATTTTGGTGTAAATGTTCGGCGTTATTTAGATGAGATATTTCCCGGACGATGGATTGGTAGACGAGGTAGAATTGAATGGCCTCCACGTTCACCTGATTTTAATCCTAAAGATTATTTTTATTGGGGATACTTGAAAAATTCAGTTTACAAAACTAAACCAGCAAGTCTTGCAGAGCTAAGGCAACGAATTATCGATGAATCTCGAATAATTTCTAGAGAATCATGGAGAAACGTGGTAGACGCATTCTACCATCGATTAGAGTACTGTCAACTCACAAATCTATCTATCAATTGTTAAGTTTTAATGTAATTAAAAATAGTTAGTATTAAAAAATTTATTAGGCAATTAGGCGTTGGTACACTTCCGTTTTATGTATTTAAGACCTTCCAGACTACATAAAATCATAAGTGTTACATATGGTTGAACTCGTATTGAATAGAAGATTCCAATAATGACTAAATATACAGGGTGATGAATTTGAAAAACCAAAGTTACTAATAATATAAGAGAAACGGAAAATCTGGCAACATTGTAAATATCAAATATGGAATCTCCGTATCCCAAAATAGGTGTAGGTACTTCAAATTTGGTACAATTATGACTAGCCATTTACGAGATAATTGGCCGTTTCCAGACTTTTGGGCCACTCTGTATATTTTCATATGTGTGTAAGGAAAATTCCTACTTGTAATTAAATTATATTCTGTAAAATATACATATATAAAAATAAGAAAAAACAAAATAATTAGTGATAATACAGGAAGAAAAACAAACATTTGAAATCTGGGATTAATAGTGAAGAAACTTAATGAAAAATGATAATAATAAACCGGAAAAGTGAAAATTCATTGCTTCGCTTTAAACCTAAAAATCCTGCGACTGCCACTAATAAAAGTAAAATATGTTTTACAGATATTAAAAAATATGTAGAATAAAATTTTAGGTTATTATATTAGGTCTGTAATAAATAATTTTGATTGGAATTTCCTGCTACATTTTTTCCAGTCAAATTAATTGTAATAGATGTTTTAAAAACAGCAGCAATATTTTGATTTTTTAATTTTTAATAAGTACTATGATTCATCAAGCTTATCTTCAGATTACAATTATAATTATTTAATACAATGTAAGGTCGCGTATTTTTCATGTATATATATACATGATTTTTTTTGTGGAAGTTAATTTAAATTACCAATTCGTCTCGTTAAGTACCTAATATCAATTTTTACAATGAAATCTTTTCTCCTTCTAGCGGTGTTTTTTGCGCTTGCAAATGCTGAGCAAGGTGAGTATAAATATAATTCATTTTAAAAGTATTTCGGTTATTCGTCACCTTGGAAGATCTTTTAAAATGGAAGAACCATTTAAAAATCGATAGATTTTAAAAATATTATAAAACTTAACTCACACATTTTTCAATATCTGAAAGA